>VACF01001411.1:1936-154898 GCA_006891605.1 Pleurozium schreberi | reverse complement strand
ACYRKGRAAAKCACTCATTTTGATACBATGGDAATTATTGGTTTAATCAAATCCAAAAGCACTTATTGGGAGTCAAACTACTATGAAAAGCACTCATTTTGATACCATGGGAATTATTGGTTTAATCAAATCCAAAAGCACTTATTGGAAGTCAAAGTACTATAGAAGATCTCCCCTTTCACACAAAATTCCAAGGATGTCCTACATAGAAAGATGCTTTGTCATCCATCGGACACAAAACGCCTCAAAATTCAAGGGATAAACTAATTTGCCATGGTACCAAAAAACATGTTTTCTTTACTTTAACTTGCAATCTATGCAATCAATTTCGAAAATTTCTTCAAGACATTCCAATACTATTCTATTGCAAGCTCTTATAGATAGGTATGCAAAAAAATGTCATTTAAATTCTTTTGCTTTTTGCACTAGAAATGGCAGTTTTGAGTGACTTTTTATCGAAAAAAAAAGAGCTCTTGGGACTTTAACCCTTAAACGCCGCCGCGGACATTAATTGTCCTTTCGATGACAAAAAACTCATCTGGTGAATGGACACTCACTAATTTTCATCCGTTCTTTTTCTGAAAGTGACCACATATGTCAATCATCATGGAAAGTCAAATTTAGTGTTTTTAATTGCTTCTATATTTTTAGGGAGCCCTAATTCTATGAAGATAGTAAAGATTCTATGAAGATAGTAAAGATTTTCACATGAAAGAGTTGTGCCACGATGTCTTTCTCGCGATTTTTGAATGGGTAGCATCAAGTATTGGTTTGAACAATTTATCCAAAGCTAAACATGTGTGTGAAGAGTGTTTTTCCCCTCTGTCAAGCACTACATATTGCACCCCGCCTTCACCCGCGGTGATAGGTCCGTCGTTTAAGGGTTAAAGGATAATGACAATAGGGATTACTTCCAGAAAAGGGAGGGTTGCACTAATCAAGGAGGTAACTTAGTGCTATACCTTACTAGAGATTGCAGGCCTAGGCAGCCAGCAAGCCGCAAGATGGACCCGCAACTATGAAAAATTAGATTAATATCACGAGGTTCGATGAGCTTTGTATCAGATCAGTACAGGTACTACACTTAGCCAAAAGGCTGAGAAAGGTACTGTTCCGCCCGGCCCTTCTAATACTCCTCTTCACACCAACCCTCGCCACACCGTATGGAAGAATCCAACAACCTTCCTCAGTTCTAAGCAACAAGGAATACTGACTAGAATTCTGCAGTAGATCAAATTCGCATGGTAGGCAATCTTCAAATACATGAGTGATGAGAAAATCATTGACAAGCACAMACCAACAGAAAGTGACGGTCACTAACAGAGAAATGATGACACCATGGTATTTGGTGTTGAACCTGTGCAGAAAACATCAGAGGTAGGCATMATTCATCTCCAATTGCTCAAGTACGTACATTTGGTCCTCATGAGAAAACTTCAATCAGGTGATTAACCAAGAACTGTGCCTTGATATTTGCTTAAATGTTTCAAAGCGTCAATTCCTGGTGGTATAAAAATGATATCACTCCAGCCCGTCTCTTCTTCGTTGCCCTGCAATATTTAGAACAAAAAGAGATAATAATAAATACACCATTCAAAGTGGGGTCAAAACTCCAAACACACCAAATTGCACTCCATTGTCTAATAATAACCAATTCAGACTTTTGCAAGTACGCAATAGAAGAGAGAAGCCTACCTCCATTCTCTTCAAAACGTCTTCAAAGCTACCCACCTGCCATTCAACCAAAAACACAAGTAGGTCAAAATCTCAAGATTTCTGAACACATGCAGGAGGATACAAGACTGATCAAGTTAGTTTACACATGAATAACAAAGTAATTGTTACCAAGATAGACAACGAGCACTAAATCATACCTGTATGTCTGTATTAGCTTTCAAAGCTGGATTCACCCTTTGCTGTTGTTTAAAAGCTATTYGGAGAGCATTTTCCAAATCCTCCTATGGATCAGAAGATAAACATTCAGTAAGTTCATTGCTTTAAGAGAAAAAACTGTTGAAGGACATCACAACGAGAACTGAATAGAGCTCAAAGAGCCCTAAACATTGATAWTGCAAAAAGGTGCCTCTGGTTTCATACAAGCCCTCAAGAGGGTGATACACGGGACTTCCCACCAGTCGGCATGCACCTTGAGCAAAACGAACTACAGCATTAGATGCATGAATGAATTGAAAAAATAAAAACTGACATCAGAAGATGGTCACATATTGGATGAATCTTGGTCGTTTTATAAATACAGAAATGCCCACCTTGGAGAAAAAAATTGGACAAAAGCGACGGTTATTGCTCCTTAAGATGAGGTTGTCAGACTGCAAATGAACGAACACAACATCAAACACTTTAGAAATCCTTCGATCTCATGCATGCACTTCCATAGTATATACCATCTATTACCCAACACGAACCAGCTCAGTAACAGCTGACTTAATCAAACTAGCACTTTAGAGTGACAGCACGGAAGTACTTGCAGCTATACCTGGAAAACTGGTACTCCATCAAAAGCCTTGCCTGCTTCCCCAGCCTTAAACCTTGTCTATAACAACGGTAAATAGCTTTATAAATATTAGTCATGTAACAAGGACGTAAAAACWTTAAATATGAGTAAATAAAGATGAGTTTCCTACAAGATGATTAAAAGATAATCTTGGGACCCGATAGCTTTGAGGAGACACTGTCAACCAGTCATCGAAACAGCTATCATAAACAAATGGCATAAATGCGGAATCTGTCAAGCACGCAAGTATCGAAACAAAAGAAACAATGACTATGTTTGTTCAAGCCACTTGCATTTTGTACACCACAAATGACTCGGTCGATGGACAAAAGGGAGTCAACTACCTCGAGTGCGTTCTTGACTTGACGAGGATCTGGCAAGAAACGAAAAGCAATGCCCTCAGTGCTGAGCTGGTAGACCTGCGGCACAAAGAGATTCCATCAAAATCTTCAAGCTGATGAGGCTCGATCTACAAATATCTATTAGAATCAATAAGACGTCAAGACGGAGTAATTTATGCACGAAGGCTTAAACCCGACAATTAAGGTACAGACTGAAACGCCTACCTTGTCGAGTGATACAGCAACAACTTTGGCTCCACGGCCTAAAGATGGTTCACGATCCCGAACCTGAACCAACAAAGAAAAGTAATCATTCATACTGTACATTTCATATTGAGATGCTCATRGTTGAATGTGCAGGTTTACTAGGAAAGAGTTGCAATCAAATACAAAYTCATACATTCCAAGATAAARCGACAAAAATKTCATTAGGTGATTGACAGTCTCATCTTGCGAACTACAGATACACTCATACCTCCCTAATTCCACACTTTCTGTTAGCAAAATTCTATGATAGCACCAAAATCCTGGGAAGGAGCGTTTTAGGTRCAAGACTACCCTTGTACTTGTCCCTTGTACTAACACCCTCTCAAACATCACAGGAGGTTGAAACAGACATGATAATTATGGAAGAAATTACGCTTGAAAAGGCTTGAGGAAAGAGAGGTGAGGGTATTAGGGGCTAGGGTTTTACAATTTCCCTCTTTAATGTCACATATCCATGACATACAATAATTCTCGCCCCTCGGAAATCGGCAGTGCAATTGGAGAGGTTTTTTTAGTACCTGAGAAAGTAGCGCTTGAGCGTCCACCTCTCGAAAGCAGAAAATCCCTAGCGACTTCGACGTGTTCAAATCCGAAATTAGGACGAATTCATTAGCGGAATTGCTCACAGTGTACACGGGCACCCCRTCTAATCGCTTCGCCACTTGCTCCCCGCTCATTGCAATATCAAACATGTGCTTCCCTTCCGCTACTCCAAGCGACATTGCTGCCAACAGAGGCTGTCGACGCGCTCCTTGATTCAGAACTAACTCCGATCTCGCCCTCTGCAAATGCACTCCAAACCCTGACAAAGTCATCCACAGTTGATCGAATTGCCCGCCGTTCACACCGCCTCTCTCTCTTTTTCCAATTCTTTCAATGCTCTGCGCTATGGAGCCTTTCCCTGCTTCAACCGAGCGCGTAATCGTGTTGGCCCCTGCCTCCAGCCAATTCTGAACCCCAGCCAATCGCGTCTGGAAATCGGAGACCACGGAGGCTCCATCCAAGCGAGGCCAGCGCTGATGAGCGACGCCTCTCCCGAACGCAGGCGTGGACGACACTCGGCTCGCGGAAGCATCCTCCATCATAGCAACGCAAGGTTTACGTGTCTTCCAATGCAGCAGTGAGATTTGAACTACGACTCCACAGACTACGGAAGTGAGATTTGTAAAACTTGTAAAGCTTCAAATTCGAATGCGAATGCGGGCATGCGGGCTACACCCTTGGACACGAAATTCTGAGAGACAAAAATGGCGAAGGGTTGACGCTCCTGATGCATCACAGGGAAGGGGAGAAGAGGGCGGGGGTTTGGATCACGACAGGACTCACAGGAGAGAGACAGGAACCGTGCGTACAACTGCGCCATGAACTGCGTCTTACACGGGGGAAGGCAGGTAGCGAAGAATTTCTCTCGTTCGACTACCCTATCCAATTAACCAATTATAAGTTACCCCCTACTTGCCAAGGCACCACATCTAGAACTTTGAATTTAAATAAAATTTTAAGGAAGTAATTTTAGAGTTATTCCTTTTCTTCTTGTGAATGCTCATTACAGTTTATTCTTAATATCAAAATCTTTAAACCCTATATCTTATTTTTTTTTAAATAATATTCATGACTAATTCTTTATTTAAGCCTTGTGACTACACTAATCTATACTACCTTATCYGACTATGAAGGTCAGCAATAATTTGGATTGAAAATTCAACATCTGACATCTTTCATTTGGAGGTCTTTTTTATATCTACTCCCTCTGTCTCAAAATAAGACTTGTGTATCCTTTGTAAAACACAAAAGAAATATGGCTTTTAATTTGAGACAGAGGGAGTAAACCTTATCATATTCAAATATTTCACCATGTTGCATATATATTGAAAATACATATCCTACATCCTTACACTCATAGCAAAAGTCCACTAAATTTTGATGGTTATACTATTATCTCAATGTTTTTATAGTTTTACTCTAGAAAGTCAATTTGTCAATGCTTAAACAACACCMTAATCAATATTGTAGTCACTCTAGTTTAGTGATGYATGTAATTGGTGCAACAAGGATCCAACTTGGAAATGTCATGTGTCATTCGATCTAACTGAGAAAGATAATAAACTTTTGTCACTACTAAATACGTCAATTTATACACCTTATGTGTCAAGTACAAAATAGTATCTCCAAAATAACAACAAGCACAATCTCCAAAAAAAAGGTAGGAAGTTAATAATATTTAATGAGGGCCAAGACAAGTTTGTAGGTCATATCTGTAAAAGGCTTTGTATAAAAGATGACCACTATGGTGAATAATGTTGGAGTATGTATAAGATGCCTTGGACATTGACATGCATCCAYTGAAGAAAAGACAACTTCAAGCAAGTATAGGCTAATAATTTGTAAAAGACCAAATYACCTTGTTATTACTAATCTCTTTGCAAAGCCAAATATTTTCTTATAGATTCAATAGATGATTGTAATTGACTTCTCTACTATTAAATGGAAGATATTGTATTAGAGCAATAAGAAGTCGGAGAAAAAGTGCTCAAAAAAATACATAAGAACTTAAGATTCCATAGTTCAAAAAGAGAATTTTATACTATATTGTTATGACCCTAAGTGGGAAAAACAAACTATCTATTGGCAATCCCTCACTCCATAGCATGACTAATTAGTTACTGTCATTCACAAATTTAATATAGTAGAGAGACCTTATTTGATTTAGCACACTAATTTTGTTCTTCCCTAAGTGCTCATGAATTGTTTTTTCAAGGTTTTAATCCCAAATCCAAATGAATTGACCAATGAGATCCTTGTTTTTGAGACACGATTAGGCACTCTAAAAGGTTTGTTAAGGAGTTCAATTACAAGAATCTTCTTAAGCTTGTTGTTTACATATTTAATAACATATGTTTGTAACAAACTTTTCAAATTCCCTTTGTTGAAAGTCGAACATCCTAAACTCCTAGGCATTTCCAACCTCCTACACTACCTATATCTTCTTATTTTCTTTAGTAGTCTTTATGCCCAACAAATCCTTAAAGGGTTGGAATTATATCCCTTGACTATATTTGTACATGATTTCTAATTCTCCAGTATAGTAGTTAGCAACATAAAAATGACTTGAAGACTTATAGAAAGTCAAGGAGAGGAACAAGGGTTAACAACTAGTGGGGTTTTATTGAGTGATATTTCACTCAAAAGTGATAAAACCTCTCCATGAGGGAATATCAAGCAATATGTTCCTCCAATTTCAATGGATGAAATTGTTAATTTGCTAAATATTCTAAGAACAATATTGCTCTATATTTGACGAATATATATATTCTTCTTATTGAACAATTCAATTTCATCCACATTTTCCACCTTTCATCCATTTATACAGATGTGAACAAATGCATCACTCCAACGAAAAAGAATCCCTGGAAGAAACGTCCCGGAGTTCATGCCTCCGGGACAAAGTGGTACAGTCGGTATAGTGAACTGAAGTCGACGACTGATTAGGGTTTCTCTCGCTTTTCAGTGACGTTGATGCAATCCTTGAAGCTTTCAGCACCCCGCGACCTTGCCGCAACCTCCAGCAGCTCCCCTCGCATTCGTCATGGTATCCTCTGCTGCTTWAACATCTCTTGCCCCTACACGCTCTCGGTCCTCGTTTTGTTTGCCTGCCCTTGTCCTCGCTCTTGTCCTGCCTCGTTCGCCATGGTGAGTGCAACCGTGCGGATGATTCTCTGGGTTTCGGGTTTARGTGACGCTTTCTCGGTTTGGTCCCTGGACTGAGAATCTATGGTAGTTTCTCGTTGCAGGCTCGCGGTCTGAGGAAGCATTTGAAGAGGCTCAATGCGCCCAACCATTGGATGCTCGACAAGTTGGGAGGAGCCTTCGTGAGTTCCACCTTCACCTCAATCTGCATTTTGGGTTTCCTGAGCTGAAAACACGTCCTTGGGAGCTCGTAATTTGCACCAGCTGTCACGGTTGTGAAAGATGATCGCCATGTTCCAAAGCTTAAAGCTTCGCGATGATTTCTGCTGGTATTCATGGACGCATTGCCAGTACATTTCTGCTCCAGACTCCATGAAGCTACCGGGATTGGGATCCGACTGCATGGATAATTTTGGCAATTTGCACTGGAGGAGGACTCCTGTTAGGAGCTTTGYTTCATGTAGGTCTGTAATCAGGTGTTATGCGATCGCGGAGGCAATTGAGCACTCATGGTAGTTTTGGACTGTCCTGGTGTAGGCCACGAAGCCGTCTCCGGGACCCCACAAGGAGCATGAATGCCTTCCATTGGTGGTGATGCTGAGGAACAGGCTGAAGTACGCGTTGACGTACCGTGACGTGTGATGCAACGTCTCATTTCCATCGATGGCAAGGATCGCACGGACAAGTGCTATCCCGCAGAGTTCATGGGTATGTTACTGGTGCAAGCTGGTGATTTTTCCGTCGTGGTTCTAGTTTTCCCCATTGGTCGCATGTCATAAATTCTTTTGTCCCTCTGTACTTGTGAAGGCCTGGTTGGCAGTTTGTAGATGTTTTGATGACGAGCGAATGTGTCGAGGGTGTGGTTGGAGTGGGGAATAGGGCGCTCCGATTTATGGTTTTGTTAGTGGGAATGCAGACGTGATCTCCATCGCCAAGACGAACGAGAACTTCCGTCTGTTGTACGACAGCAAGGGTCGTTTCACCCTGCACCACATCAGTGCCGAGGAAGCCAAGGTATGAGAGAAGTTTGAATGTTTGATCTGTGCTTGGTTCTTGGACACCTGATTTAGGGTTTCATGGATGTTGTGAGATTTGTTGCCGACCCTCTCCTTTTCCGAGCCTCCACTTGCTGACGCGTCCGCAGCGTCCGTATATCTATTTGACGAGCGCTGACGCGGTTTGTTTGGGTTCAGTTCAAGTTGTGCAAGGTACGGGCGGCTCAATTTGGAGACAAAGGGTGTACCCCACATCACCACCTTCGATGGTCGCACTATCCGGTGTGATTCAGCACCGCGAGAAGCACAAAGGCAGTCTCGACATCATCCACGTGACCGACTCGACCGGAAACCAGTTCGCGACTCGTTTGGAGAACGTGTACTCAGTTATCAATCAATTATGATGTAAAATTAGGAAATTTATTTTAAAGAAATAATTGAAAATACAGCTTTGATGTTTGGCTTCTCCACTTAATGCTCACGGAGTTGTCATTTGATAGTTCTTCTGTTTTGTCAAATTTCACTTCCTCTGAGCTGAATTCTACTCCTTGACTTGGTGCATGATGGCAGTTTGCTCCCGACTATGAGCTTCAAATTCTGGGGATGTGAGGTGTTACCTTGTGTGTCCCCTGCCCCCCCAACATCCGCAGTTTTGAAACTATGATCTCTGTTTATGTTGTTTAAGACTGCGTGGTGTGTTAGTAAATGCCTTGCGTTGTGAGGGTGGAATGGAGGAGAGTCATGTGCCTCTATCTCCACTGTAATTGTCACTCCCCTTTTCCTGAATTGTCGGTCACCATTCTTGTGAAGGTTGTCAAGCCCTCTTAACTTAAGATAATCTACAAGTCGCTTGTCTAACTCCAGCTCCTGATTGTGTGCTTTTGGTGCTATTTTTATGGGAATCTGACAGTTAGAACAAACAGTCTGTGTTCTGGATGGAGAATCCCAAGTTGCTTCGTCGGTTTTGGGCTTTTTGAAGTTGTTTTGTTTACATTGTTGTTTTGGTCAGGGTTTGGGCTCCCCTAGCAGCTGCGGTGTCCGGTTCGGTGGCTACTCAACTCTGATCAGCGAGTGAGTCCTACGGCATCCGGGCGCGCATCGTCATTTTCCGACGTGAATTAGTGAGTCCTCACTTCGTCTTCACCGCTGCAAGATGGGCAATGTCTTTAATACCATGCCAGGCAAGGTTCCGAGTGCCGGAGAAGTCGGGCATGACGGGGATGCGCGCTCTCTCTCAAAGCAATTGGAGATAAGATCCGCAATGTGGGGGAGCAAATACAGAGATTGGAAGAGCATGTAAAGAAACTAAAGGACGATATGCGGAGAGTGGAACAAAAGATAATGGACGGGGAGCTCTTGATTGAGTGGATAGAGCCTGAGGTCTTAGAAACTTTGGACCAGAAAGAGAGAGACTTTCTTAAAAAGATTCTCCACCTCCTACGGCCGACGCAACTTCACCTACTACAGGAGAAACATCACCAACTGCAAAAGACACTTAACCTCCTCAGATTTCCTTTGTAAGCTTGTTCCGTGAGTTGTAGGGTTTGTACTGTTGTTGTGTTGCAGCGTCCTGGAGGGTTGTTGATGTCTGTGGGGCCGAGTGATCGTTAGTATGGATCCTCCTTCTCATGATTATTCTTTACGTGGCCTGAAATACGGTGATTTTCTACTTTAGTGCTCTCTCTGCGTACATGCTTCCTTTGCATTTATGTTTAATTTACTCTGAAAGCTTGCAGTCAACTGTTAGCAGGTTCTCTCCTTGGTCTCCTGTAGGATTTCATGAGGTCTGTTTTGTGGGTGCTTTGAATCTAGAAGAGGGTCTATCTCTGAAAAAATGGTCAAGAAGTAGGGAATCATGGACAGTAGCTGTTATTCTTGCTTTGGCCTTTTCTTTTTGTTTGGAAGGTACTTTTGCAGGTGCAGGTCTCCTGTGCGATCTTGTTTTGCATAGCAGACAAAGCATCTGTGCTGAAATGACTGGTGTGATTATGAAATGACCACTTATGTTCTGGGCTCATAAATCTGGTACTGCGATTCGTTCAGTCGTAGATAATTAGGGTTTGTTCTGTACTTCATTGCCACCTGCAATCTTAACTTCGTCACAAGATTTGTGCATGTGGTGACACTAATTACTTCGTATATGTTGGTGACAATCTTTTGGGGATTTGGGGAGGAATGAAATTCTGCAAAGAGCCTTTAAATTCAATAACTTTCACCCCATAGGTCGGAACGCCACGAAACCAAGCCCATGCACCCTCCTTGCCGAGAGCTTTCTAATGGTACTAAGCACGTCATTGGGGATGCACAATCCGGGAGATCTCAACGTAACAAACAAAACAAACAAACAAACAGCCTGATTTAACCCCTCAACGCCCAAGGGGCCTAAAAGTGGCCTCACCCAGTCTGGCAGTCCACTTTGAAGCGCTCTAACTTTTGCATCCAATGTCCGATTTCAATAAAACTTGTTGAAAAAGTTGTGCATAATAGTCTAGTTTCTATGGTAAAATTTTCAGATCAATCCAAGACGTATTGAGTTTTAAAGTTTTTTCATTTGAGTCAATTTAGAAATCAAATCTCACCTCCAAATGTGTTTTTGAGAAGATTTCAGCACCTTTTTTCAACACTAAAACATTATAATCTTTCAATCTATACGGTCAAATGACCCCAAATTTTTTCCACAACATCTACAACATGCACACTACAATATTGGACGGTTGAGATCTTCATAACTAACTGAAGAAAGGATTTTCAACACTTGCAAAGGGAGGATGCTTTCAAGCATGGTTGGACCTCGGGCGTTGAGGGGTTAAAGGATAGATGCTGTTAATGTTTCTATGAGGATAAAATTGTGAAGTTTTTTGGCACACATGTAGGGTGTTGAAGTTTCTGCTGCTTTTGACTGAATTTGTTTAGATGCATGGCCGAGTGAAGTCTTGCACAAGTCTTTTCTCTCATTTTGAAGTTTCAGTTTCACCTCTGATTCCATAGTTTCTCTTGAGAAGTTTGTTTGTGGGCATTGTAATGCGTTTGTGAAACCACTCTTACGAAATCGCCTGGGAGAGTTATGTGGTGCAATCAGCCGTAATGCTCGATTACGCGGGCAAACCTGCGTAATCGAGCATTACGGATTCTTCATCCAATTTTGTTATTTCATCCCAAGTGCTTCATCCAACTTTGATTTCCCTGCTTGTGATTTACGTTGGGCAATGTTCCTCGTCGTCGGGTATTCTGCGATATAAAGCGCCTCCTCTGATTGGGCTACGCCCTCCTCGTTGACCTTTTATATCGTGAAATGCCCGACAACGAGGGACATTGCCTTATATTTAAATCTCAAATTTATTCCAGGCTATCTTGRGGCTTGATGAGGCACTTGAACAGGGCTGAAATCTTCATCACTACTTGCTCCTGTTTGCATCCTCTTGTGCATTTACGTATAGTGGGAGGCCCCCTCCCAAAGGCCTCCCGGGTTGTGAGGGCCTTGCCGTGAAGGCGAGGGCGGGAGCTCGAGCTTGAGGGGCGGGGAGTTGGGGACCTCACAACCAAGGAGGCCTAAGGAAAGGTCCCTCCCACTTTGTTGAGCACGTGGCTTTGTCCATATTATAGTGCCATGCATCGTAATGTCCCTATTATAGTGCCAGGCAATGTAACAAGGACGTTATGCCCTATAATGGCAACTCATTTGTAAAGAGCTTAGGCTCACTAGTACTTAACGTCTTCATTTTATCCTTTGAATGCAAACCCTAAACCATTAGTTGCATTTAGAAGCCAGTCTTGATACTAGGTGTAATTTATTTAAGATTTTCTATGCACAATGAGACTTTTTTGAGTGAAGTAAATTATATATATGTCTTAAATAACTACACAGTGGTAGTAAATTTAGTACGAATCACAATTGCAAATGCCAAAAATGAAAATACGGGTTAATAAGGTTAACTTTGTAAAGATGCACCCCCCATGACCAAGGCAGTCACCAAAAATTCTTTGATTCTTGGAACTATAGGTGTATTCTCTTTCTCTAGAGTAAATAACAAAGTCATCCCATGAATCACTTTGGTTTGCAGTGTCCTTACAAGGTTAATAGGTTTAGTAACTAAAGCCATTACTGTGATATTTGGAGTAATAAAGAGTTTCAAATTTTTCTGAGAGAATTTTAACCGCAGCTTGTTCCTATATGGTCCTACTATTCATTGATCAAATACTCCAAATTACAAAACAAACGTGTTGGCTAAGAGCAACTCGAGTGCATACCAAAATAGGCTCCTCCAAATGAACTTCTAACTTTTGATTGGTTTATAATTAGAACTTGAATTTCTTTTTTCATAGGAAGTCCAGTAAAAACTATTTTGTATGGGTACAAATGAACTCAAATTTAAACATTGGACAAAAAAAATAAACCACTTCATAAGCAAGCTAGTAGATAAAAATTATTAATAGTGTTATCGGCGAATGATTTGGAGGGCCCTATAGGAGATTGCACTAGAGAAGCAATCTTTTGTCAAAAAGAAGTCTTTGTTGTCACATTTAAATAACTTCAATGAGGACATTTTTAGGATAGATGACACTCTCATTAGATAAATGTCATATTATTATGACGTATTTCTTCCTAAACCCTTGATTGAGTATGCTTGAGAAGATCCAACCATCCAACATTGAAGTTATATCCAATAATGTGAAAATAAAGGCTCATTATCAAAAATAACATCCAAGCGGCTTGCCACCCTTGTGGCTCGGCTTTCACATTATCGAGTCCACCAAACAATTCCTTTTAACCCCTCAAAAAACTTTGCATTTTGGGCCCAAAAAACATAGAAAATGGCCACTTTTGCAGTATGATTTTTGGATGGAAAAATCACCAAAATTAAATAAAATAGGAATAGAATATTGAATAGATATGCTTCATTTTGTTAGTGGCCTGAAATTCAAGAAAGATCATTTTCATGGCTAAAATTCAAGATCAAGATAAAAGAGTAGAAATTAGTGGTGAAATATACTACACAATAATCTGTGGATTTGTTGTTTTCTCATGTTAGTGGAAACATAAAAAAAAATCATAAGAAGAAAATATTCATGACTTTATTTTGTAGATAGGTTCAATCCACTTCTCTAAAATTTTGGATGATTTTTTTTCATCTATTAGGCCTTCTAAAATCATACTAAAGATGCAAAATCATACTAAAGATGCCCTCTTGGGCATTTTAGGATTGAGAGGTTTTTAGACATTTAGTTTTTAAAGAATTTCTTATTTAATCCTCCTCATTGGGCTTGATTAACCACTTAATCCCCCCAATCTTATATTTTCAAAAACAAAAGCTGGCAAGCAATCAAATTGTGCTTCAATTGCATCTTTTCAATGGATAGTTAATGAATGGCTAGCTGGTACAGCCACTTTTGAGTGCATTGTGTGACAAAAGTGTCACAATGCACTCAAAATCCAATTTATTTTTATGTAATAAACCCCTCAACCTCCCCCCCCAAATACTTCATTCAATTTTTTTTGAACCCCCCTCCTCTTTATAATTTTCAGGAAGCAGGAACTGCTCCAAACAATATGGGATATGTTTCCCAGTATCCGTATGCGTATCTATATTCGTATCTGTATCTGTATTTGTATTTGTATCGTATCTATATTTGTATTCGGATTTGTATTCGTATCTGTATCGTATCTGTATCATATTTGTATTTGTATTTGTATCGTATCTGTGTCCAAAATCGTGTCCAAGATCAATGGCTGTGGCAGGGGAGTTTGTAATTTTTTCAAAATAAAAAATCAACGGCTCTGGATATTTACGAGGGAGGGAGGGGGGAAACTAATACCAAAATGATTGGTAGCCTCTTTTCACTGGATAGTTAACCTTGAAAGGACTTGCCTATGACCACTTTTTTCAACCTTGAAGTTCCTTTCTATGTATACTTCCATAATGCATATGTATATGAATGAAAAATTTTATGTTTATTTATAGAGATGTAATTACATATTTTCTATAAGTTTTAAAAATTCGGATTTTCTTGTGACAATGGGACTTTAGGTGTTAACATAAAGAAACCTATTAAAAATAATATGAATAACTATATAAACCTATCATAGAAAAAATTGCCAAAATACACTATATAGTGATCCATGGATTTGCTTTTTTTTATTTCATGTACAAATTAAAGTCAAAAAATTTCACAAGGACAAAGTATACAATATCTTTCAATGAAATTGGATGCAACATTCTCACAAATTGGATGAAAAGATGTTCACTATATCTATTAGGCCTCTCTAAAATCATACAAAGTACACAAAACATCCTTAAATGGTAGAAAGGGTTTACAACCAATAAAAGATGATTCTTATGTAAGTATAGAATTTTTGAAAAAAGAAAAGAAGTGAACTATTATTCATCAAGCATAAACAAATATGACCCTATATGAATGGTACCATAAAATAATCTTCAAATGCCTTACACCAATTTTCTTCTAAATTTAATTAGGTCTTATATATTTCCAAATTTATGTCAAATTTAATTAGAGTAGGCCTTAGCCCTTGAAGCCATACAAACTTGCTTGAGGGGCTTGATTTTAGGGTCAAATATGAGTTTCACTTAGTTTTTAATGTGAGTGGTTTGGACCTTAACTAAACAAAGTTTCTTTAATAATCTACTCATTCCTTTTTTTTCTTTCCAATATTATTAAATTGTAATTTTTGTAACACTTTAAAGGTAGCATCTTCAAAGCTTAAAATACACCATTTTTGAGCTTTTCTATCAAATTTCTCTTAGTGAGAGCTCAAGAATTACACCAATTACACTAAGATGTTTATCATTATCAGTTCCAATTTTGCTAAAAAATTCATACTAGATTAAGCAATTATGTAATTACTATGTTTTTTACAAGAATTCTAATTATTTTAGGAAGTCACATAGATTTTATTTTAATGTTTTTTATTTTTTTAATGAAGTTCAATTTCAAATTAACCCCTGAAAGACCAAACTGCATTTTTTTGGCAACATAGCATTTTGGGGCAATTCACTGCAAATGGAGTTTTATTTTTCTTGGAAATTTGCAAAAAGCATGTGCCCAAACAGTAGCTTTAACCCTTAAAGGACGAATCTATTACCGGGGGAATAAGCAAGTTGAGGATTGTGGACCGCCAAGTATTAGATGGTGGGAAGTTAAACCATGTAGCACCTAACAATAACGCCACCTAAAAATTTGCTACAACACCTAAAAACTTGATGATGGGCATAAGGGGACGTGTCCAAATGGGCATGAATTTTCATGGCTTTGTGTTACAATTTGCAGCACCTAAAAATGAAAATACATTCAATGACCCTTTTTTGTATTTTCCATGACAAAGCACATCTCTAGTTTCACATTTAATCAAGAAACGGATGAAAAATACCTTTTTTGCATCTACTACAATTGATTTTTGTCATCCTAAGGACTCAAAATGTCTTTGTCGTCCTTTAAGGGTTATGTTACGACTGCGTTGTCTCATCTAGACATGGACACTAAACAGCTCGGAGGAAGCGGTTACAGCGGCAGTTCTCGGGAGTCAGTTACAGAAACCTTTGAGAYAGTTAGGAATAATCCGGATATAGCCCAGTGAAGGGGGCATTGTCCCTCACGCAACATTCTTTCAATACGAACGCAGGATCTYGATGCTTGCTCTGATGATTACAGTCTTCTCGTTCTTAGTTCATGACTTCACATATGTTTGTCTGGTCTGAAGAGGGGCTCGATGCGHGTAAGTCCACAGATGGGTCTCATCGGAGAAGTGAGAGATAAGGATCGTCTGATGTCTGGTCATTAATACCACAGACTCTGTGAGCGGTGATTCCACATGGTTGGATTTCTAGAAGGTTAGGACGATGAGAGTCCTGTTCGTGCTGGAGCATCCACATTTTCTGAATTCCGAACTCGAGTCATGACATTATGTTGCGTCCATGAGAGTCCATGCTCCTGAGGCAAATGAAACGACACTGGAATGACGGTAGATTGAGTCTCACCCAAAGTTCGGCACTGCCATGTAACCTGCAACAGACCATTGAGAGCCTCTCCCAATGAATCCCAAAGTTCAGCACTGTACGTTCCTCGCAACGCCAARCTACTGAACACGAATTGAAGGCAACGAAACGATCGAGAATTTTGATGGTTGATCAAAATGCACCGTACCTACTTAAACTTCTACTGTAGAGAGCTAGCTAGAGACTTCGAGGACTTCGGAATAATTGGTACGATGCAAATAACTTTGGGGTTGCTGTAGTTCGGTACTAGTTTGGGAGAACGATGGATCGGGAAGGGCCTGGGGAAGGCATTGTTCGACCGTTGCCGGAAAGAATGGAATCGGAGTTGGTGGCTTTCATTCAGCAGCAAATCCAGACGGTGTTTCAAACAGCTATCCCTCATATTGTTCAACAGATTTCAGATAGAGCTGGGGCGCAGTTGAATGAGGTGTCTCCATCTGTAACCAGAAGAATGAAGGACCCAACACGGATCAACAATGAAGAAACCGATGGTGAGGAGTTTGAGAAAAAAGATTCAAAAGTAGCAGCGCCCGAGAAATTTGCAGGCAAGAAAGGCGGGGAGGTGTATAAATGGTTCGCTCAGCTTCGATTGGTATTCCGGGGTAAGCCTCGTGCATATTATTTTGACGAAGATAAAATTGCTTACGCTCTCTCATACATGACCGGTGCAGCCTAGAACTGGGCCATGCCGATTCTCCAAGCTCTCAATGAAGGCTGACCCCATGAGTTATTGAGTGATTATATTGTTTTCCGAGAAGCAGTAATTGCCGTGTATGGAGAGATGGATCGTAAAAATTCAGCGGAGGACCGTCTTGGGAGAATACGGCAAACGGGATCAGCCGCCACTTATATCTCCATGTTCAATGAGCACGCTGCCCAAGTTGACTGGAATGAATCTAGTTTGGTGGCCCGATTTCGCGGAGGACTTAAGGAAGAAATCTTAGATTCAATTGCTACAGCGGAAACTCAACCAAAACTACTCCAAGAGTGGATGGCCATGGCATCTCGAATCGATGAACGCTTGTGGGCACGACGTCAGGGACGACAGCCGCCCACTCCATTTTTCCACTCCAAAGATTATAACGGGCGAGCCCAAAGTACTTCGGGAAATTTGGGACCGGTACCGATGGAGATTGATGKTACCTTTGGAACGACCSCCATGGCCAAGAYGGCTACTGAGCGTTTGGATTATCAACGTTAGGGAAAGTGTTGGGGTTGTGGCTTACTTGGACATGTCCGAGCCAAATGCCCCACCAATCCTTCCAAGCCATTATCCCTTGCATTCTTAGGAGGAGAAGGAATGGGAGTAAATGAAGCGGGAAAAGGCAAAGCCCTGGATTGAAGGTTCAGTACCCGGGCGTGCCTCAGACTGCAGCAAGTGTGACTATGAAATGGGGGCTGATTGATGACGAGACCACATTCCAGCCCGATCGAGTACYAGACGAGGTTACGGCTCCACATTATCTGAGAGCAACTATCGAGCCAACCGCGCACTTAACTTTGGATGCTCGGATTAATTCAATGCCAGCCCTRACGCTTGTGGACTCAGGAGCCACTRGYGTTTTTATGCACCAACAATTTGCTCGGGATTGTGGAGCAAATGTGAGGCTGAAAACGGTTCCTCGTGAGGTTCGAGTCATCGATGGTAGGGTTATCAACTCGGGACTTATTACTCATGAGGCGATGGTGCAGTTGGAGGTAGGAAATCATCGAGAGGTGCTAGTGGCTGATATAACCAATACTGGACATTACCCTTGCATCTTAGGGACGCCATGGCTGGTTCGCCACGACCCAACTGTTCGATGGTCGCAGAAGAAAGTAACTTTTGAATCGGGGTATTGTTGGGAAAATTGCCTACAACCGGTGGTGAAGGTTCAAGGGCCAATCGGGACCGACGTTGGGACAATTCCACGGGTTCCCCGAGGTTAGGAATCCAAGGCTGGGGCAAATACGCGGATTGGGAGTTTCATGAATTCGCAACAGTTGGAAACTAGTGGAACTCCTACGAGAAAGTCGAAGAAAACAACTGGCAGTTTTCCGACATCGCCGGGCTTGGTGGCGATGGAATCAGGCAAGTTGGTGGAGGCTATGAGGAAAAGACCTTTCCGACTTCGGCCGCCAAAACATGCCTTCGTATCCGCGGCGGCTTTTTGGTTATCCCAGAAAGGGGCTGAGTTATATACCTTGGAAATATCTGAATTGGATGGGGTGAACGGGGCTAGTGAACCACTTCCAGAGCATATTCCTGCGGAATATCGAGATCTACATGAAGTATTYAGTGAGAAGGCCTCCAATGATTTACCCAATCATAGCTCCTCCGACATGAAAATCGAATTTAAAGAGGGTGAAGAACCGCGCAATATGGGATTGCGGCCTATGTCCCCTTTGGAATTAGAAGAAATCCGATGGTATCTTGAGGAAAATTTGGGCAAGGGGTGGATTCGACACTCCAAATCGTCGGTTTCTGCACCAATAGTATTTGCTCGGAAAAAGGACGGATCTATTAGGGTTTGTATTGATTATAGGAATTTAAATAAAGTAATTAACGATCAAAAACCGGTATCCCCTTCCTTTAATCCCTGAGCTAATGGATCGATTAGCAGGAGCAAAGATATTCACAAAGTTGGACATTAGGCAAGCGTATCATCGATTACGAATGGCGAGGGTCATGAATTCAAGACGGCCTTCAAAAYKYRCTATGGGTTGTTYRAATATTTGGTGATGCCTTTCGGTTTAACAAATGCTCCTGCTCAATTCCAAGCGCATATGYASGGCATTTTCCATGAYCTTYTRGATATTTCGRTTGTCATTTATTTGGATGACATTCTTATTTTTTCAAAGAACATGGAGGATCACCAATCAATTGTACGGGACGTTCTTCAACGATTACATAAGCATGGCCTCTATGCCAAAGCCTCAAAGTGCCAGTTCCATCAGGAGTCTGTTGAGTTTTTGGGAATGATTGTGTCAGAGAAGGGACTCGAGATGTGTCAAGATAARGTTAAAGCTATTCAAGAGTGGCCCAAGCCAACCACCGTCAAGGAAGYTCAATCATTTTTGGGATTCGCCAATTTTTACCGTCGTTTTATTCCCGATTATTCAAGAATCACCGTTCCYCKTACAACYTTGACACGCAARGACAAAAAATTTGAATGGACCCCACTCACGGATAAATCATTCGAGGAATTACAGTCCTGATTCACTAAGGCACTGGTCCTCATCCATCCTAATTTCCAACGACCTTTCATAGTTGAAACCGATGCCTCGGATAATGCAACAGGGGGTATCTTATCACAACGCGGAGATGATGGGCACTTACATCCTTGCGCATATYGAAGTTCCAAAATGCAACCCGCGGAGCCAAACTATGACATCTACAACAAAGAATTGTTGAGTATTGTATTGGCTTTTCAAGAATGGTGGGTGTACTTGAAAGGCTCACTGCACCAAATACAGGTAATCTCTGACCATAAGAATCCGGAGCATTTTTTAACAACTAAACAGCTTAATAGGCGCCAAGCTCGATGGTCTGAACAACTCTCAGCATTCAACTTTGAAATTCAACACCGGCCAGGGGTTTTGAATGGACGGGCCGACATGCTTTCATGACGTACTGATGCCCTAAATGATGTTCATGAAAGTTCAAAACCATTATTACRACTAGCAGCATTGRAAGCATGYGAACCGGTATGGAGTGAYRCCCACATCATGGAACGCATTAAAACTTCCTTGGTTGAGGATACCTCCCTTAAGCCAATATTGGCATTTTTTTCAAATGATTTCAACYGCTCTCCGGCGGACATCCGCCGGCAATTTCAACMCTATAAAATGAASGAAGGACTRCTTTACTTTCAAGATACAATCTTTGTGCCAAATGATGACGAATTACAACGACAAATACTGCGATCTCGACATGATGCCCCAAGTGCAGGGCACCAAGGTCGGGCAAAGACTGTGGATTTAGTAGCAAGGACATTTTATTGGCGTACTTTACGAAGGTACGTCCATCGTTATGTCGACGGATGTGATATAGGTCAAAGATCAAAACCCACACACCATAGCCGCTACAGTTTGTTGCAACTAATTCTAGCAGGTGTGGCCCCTTGGAAGCGGGTGACAGTTGATTTCATTGTTAAGTTACCCGATAGCAATACATTTGATTCCATCATGGTGGTTGTCGATAAAAATACCGGGAAAAATACCAAACTCGCGCATTTCATATCAACAAACGAATCTATCGACTCTTCTCAAACAGCTACATTATACTTGCATCATATATGGAAAYACCATGGTACGCCTGACGAAATTATATCTGATCGAGGCCCGATTTTTGTTTCTAAATTTATGAAACGAATGAATCAGCTTCTTTGTGTTCAAACTTTGACAACCACAGCATTCCATCCACAGTCAGACGGGCAGACAGAACGGGTGAATCAGGTCCTTGAGCAATTTCTAAAGATGTTTACAACCACACACCAGGATGATTGGTCAGACTTGCTTCCGATAGCAGAATTCGCTTATAACAATTCAACCCATTCCGCCACAGGTTTCTCACCATTCTACGCGACCTACGGTTATCACCCGGCACTATCATTTACGGTCCCATCCACATGGACGGTGCCTGCCGCAGAAGACAGAATTAAGCATCTACAATATACACATGACGAGGTTAAGGATATGATCAAAATTGCGGCGGATCAAGCCAAACGAAATTATGACTGCGGCGTGCACCTGCAACCATCTTTCCAACTTGGGGAGAAGGTACTGTTACGACATGACCATATTAGCACAACAGCYCCGACCAAAAAATTGGCYCCTAAGTTYTTGGGCCCATTTCCCATCATTGCCAAAGTATAAGACTTAGTTTATCAACTAGGACTACCCAAAGCYCTCCGAATTCATAATGTCTTCCACGTATCTGTTCTGSAGAAATACAGACAAGACACAATTACAAGCCGCAAGCAAAGACGCCCCCCGCCGATTTTAACTCCCGAAGGTGATCTAGAGTGGGAGGTACATAAAATTCTTGATTCACGGCTAAGTGGCCGATGGAAAAAGTTACAGTATCTCGTTGCATGGAAGGAGTATGGGCCCGAGGAGAACTCCTAGGAACCGGCTGACCACTTACGCAACGCTCCTGATCTAGTCGAAGAATTCCACCTTCTCCATCCTCACGCACCGAGACTAGACAATCAACGCCGCTCTCAAGGTATGGTTCACCATGAGTTACACGAAATTCACATCGTGCAAGGGGGGGGGGTAATGTTACGACATTGGGAGCTCGGGAGCTTTTGGCCCGCCGGGCTAAAGGGGTCTTGCGGGGCCAAACCAGGGTATGAATAATGAGCGCGATTGACAGAGCGTCTTGACAGGGCCTCACAGCCATTTCAGCCCGCTTCCATCCATTTTAGCCCGGGCTCACATCCATTTTAGCCCAGTATGGTGGTTCAAAAAGGGGGCTCAATTTTTGGCCCCCTAAATTTTTTCTAGTGTATCTAGAGGAGGATGATGGTTCAAAATGGGGGCTGAACCACCCCACTCCAGCCCAAGCCGATCGATCAGGAGTTTCCAGTGCAACTGCGTCGTCTCATCTGGACATGGACACTAAATAGCTCGGAGGAAGCGGTTACAGCGGCAGTTCTCGGGAGTCAGTTACAGAAACCTTCGAGACAGTTAGGAATAATCCGGATAAAGCCCAGTGAAGGGGGCATTGTCCCTCACGCAACATTCTTTCAATACGAACGCTGGATCTTGATGCTTGCTCTGATGATTACAGTCTTCTCGTTCTTAGTTCATGACTTCACGTATGTTTGTCCGGTCTGAAGAGGGGCTCGATGCGCGTAAGTCCACAGATGGGTCTCATCGGAGAAGTGAGAGATAAGGATCGTCTGATGTCTGGTCATTAATACCACAGACTCTGTGAGCGGTGATTCCACATGGTTGGATTTCTAGAAGATTAGGACGATGAGAGTCCCGTTCGTGCTGGAACATCCACATTTTCTGAATTCCGAACTCAAGTCATGACAGGTTAAGGCCCAACAATTTTCACTGTAACTTTTGACTACATGGTCAAAAAGTTATTGCATGATATGTAGTGAAGTGTGATGCAACGTCTCATTTCCATCGATGGCAAGATTCGCACGGACAAGTGCTACCCCGCAGGGTTCATGGGTATGTTACTGGTGCAAGCTGGTGATTTTTCCGTCGTGGTTCTAGTTTTCCCCATTGGCCCGCAGGTCGTAAATTCTTTTGTCCCTCTGTACTTGTGAAGGACTGGTTGGCAGTTCTTAGATGTTTTGATGACGAGCGAATGAGTCGAGGGTTTCATGTATGTTGTGAGATTTGTTGCCAACCCTCTCCTTTTCCGAGCCTCCACTTGCTGACGCGTCCACAGCGTCCATATATCTATTTGACGAGCGCTGACGCGGTTTCTTTGGGTTCGGTTCAAGTTATGCAAGGTACGGGCAGCTCAATTTGGAGACAAGGGTGTACCCCACATCACCACCTTCAATGGTCGCACTCTCCGGTGGGTATTGCTGAGTTTGCTCAGGAGCAGCCAACACATGTCAATCCATGACTTTCTAGAGTCGTTGCAATCGGTCGATTCTTGGTTTGCGTACGTAAACCTTATTTATGCGATCACCAGGTCAATCCAGACGCATTCATTCTTGCAGTTGCCTTACGACTTCGTCGTGTGACAGATACCCAGACCCTCTCATCAAGGCCAACGACACCGTGAAGATCAACTTGGAGACGGGGAAGGTGGTGGAGTTCATCAAGTTTGGCATCGGCAACATCGTGATGGTGACGGGAGGACGGATCAGGGGTCGCATCGGTGTGATTCAGCACTGCGAGAAGCACAAAGGCAGTTTCGACATCATCCACGTGATCGACTCGACCGGAAACCAGTTCGCGACTCGTTTGGGGAACGTGTACACCATTGGCCATGGCCCCAAGCCTTGGGTGACCCTTCCCCGCGGCAAAGGTATCAAGCTGAGCATTGTGGAGGAGGCGAAGAAGCGGCGGTCTGGTGCCAAGCAAGCTGCGTAGAGTGCGTGAAAGGGCTTTTCTTTACAAATTTGGTTTTAGCATATAGAGAACGGTTTATAGAGGAGGCTTTGAAGAAAGTAAATCCGGCACTTTTGATATMTGTGTGACTGAGCAGGTCACGCAGGCTGAGCTCTGGCTGTGGATGTATGTGGGACTGGGTGTAACTTATTGTGACGACGTATTCAAACATTAAGTGTGAAGGTTGAAACTGAATCGTACAATGTTTCGATTAGGTTGCCAGAATCTAAAGTAGTTACAATACAGAGATATCTATCTCATAGAGTTTAGGCATTTGACACCCAGCATTCAACTGAGAGTTTGAATTTCGACACCTTTTTGAGACTATTTCGAGAAGATAGATACTTGCGCAACTGAATTTTGAAAATTCATCAGTTATCAATCAATTATGATGTAAAATTAGGAAATTTATTTTAAAGAAGTAATCGAAAAKACAGCTTTGATGTTTGGCTTCTCCACTTAATGCTCACGGAGTTGTCATTTGATAGTTCTGCTRTTTTGTCAAATTCCACGTCCTCTGAGCTGAATTCTACTCCTTGACTTGGTGCATGATGGCAGTTTTTGCTCCCGACTATGAACTTCAAATGCTGGGAATGTGAGGGGAATGGACGAGAGTCATGTGCCTCACCTCCCTCTATCTCTACTGTAATTGTCACTCCCCTTTTCCTGAACTGTCGGTCACCGTTCTTGTGAAGGTTGTTAAGCCCTCTTAACTTAAGATAATCTACAAGTCGCTTGTCTAACTCCAGCTCCTGGTTGTGTGCTTTTGGTGCTATTCTTATGGGAATCTGGCAGTTAGAACAGATAGTCTATGTTTGGGATGGAGTATCCCAAGTTGCTTCGTCGATTTTGGGCTTTTTGAAGTTGTTTTGTTGAAGTCCTACGGCATCCGGGCGCGCATCATCATTTTCCGACGTGAATTAGTGAGTCCTCACTTCGTCTTCACCGCTACAAGATGGGCGATGTCTCTGATATCATGCAAGGCGCAGTTCCGATTGCTGGAGAAGTCGGGCATGACGGGGACATGCGCTCTCTCCAAGCAGTTGGAGATAACACCTGCAACGTGGAGGACCAGATACGGAGATAGGAAGAGAAGGTAAAGAAACTGGAGGACGATGTACGGAGAGTGGAAGAAAAGATAACCGATGGGGAACAGTTGATTGAGTGGACAAAGCGTGAGGTCKTAGAAACTTCGGACCAGAAAGAGAGAGACCGTCTTCAAAAGCTTCTATACCACCTACAGCCGACGCAACTTCACCTACTGCACGAGAAACTTCACCTTCGGCAGGAGCAACTTCACCAACTGCAGGAGAAACTTAACCTCCTCAGATTTCCTTTGTAAGCTTTTCCTTGACTTGTAGGGTTTGTACTGTTGTTGTGTTGCAGCGTCCTGCAGGGTTGTTGATGTCTATGGGGCCGAGTGATCGTTAGTATGGATCCTCCTGCTCATGATTATTTTTTACGTAGCCTGAAATATGGTGATTTTCTACTTTAAAGTGCTCTCTCTGCCTACATGCTTCCTTTGCATTTATGTTTAATTTACTCTGAAAGCTTGCAGTCAACTGTTAGCAGGTTCTCTCCTTGGTCTCCTGTAGGGTTTCATGAGGTCTGTTTTGTGGGTGCTTTGAATCTAGAAGAGGGTCTATCTCTGAAAAAGTAGTCAAGACGTAGGGAATCATGGACAGTAGCTGTTACTCTTGCTCTGGCTTTTTTTTTTCTGTTTGGAAGGCACTTTTGCAGTTGCAGGTCTCCTGTGTGATCTTRTTTTGCTTAGCAGACAAAGCATCAATGCTGAAATGACTGGTGTGATTATGAAATGACCACTTATGTTCTGGGCTCATAAATCTGGTACTGCGATTCGTTCAGTCGTAGATAATTAGGGTTTGTTCTGTACTTCATTGCCACCTGCAATCTTAACTTCGTCACAAGATTTGTGCATGTGGTGACACTAACTACTTCGTATATGTTGGTGACACTCTTTTGGGGATTTGGGGAGGAATGAGATTCTGCAAAGAGCCTTGAATTTGTCAAGCGCGAGCGGCTTGGTTTAAGCTCTGGTTGTGATGTAGAATTTTAGAGACGATGCTTCTTGAGTAATGACTAGTGTGCCCTGTGCCCACAGGCAAAATCAAAGCAAAAGTAATTTTCTAATTTTGGGATTCATAAAAACTTCGAAATTCAATAACTTTCACCCCGTAGGTCGGAACGCCACAAAACCAAGCCCGTGCACCCCTCCTCACTGAGAGCTTTTTGAGAGTACCAAGCATGCCACCGGGGGACGCACGGTCCGGGAGATCTCAACGTAACAAACAAAACAAAACAAAACAAATAAACAGCATGATTTAAAGGATAGACTAGTGTGCCCTGTGCCGTTGCCACAGGCAAAAGAAAAGTAAAATTAATTTTTTAATTTTTGGATGCATTAATAACTTTGAAATTCAATAACTTTCACCCCGTAGGTCAGAACGCCATGAAACAAAGCCCTTGCACTCCTTGCCAAGAGCTTTCCGACGGTACCAAGCACGCCACCAGCAAACGCACGGCCCGGGAGATCTCAATGTAACAAACAAACAAAACAAAACAAAACAAAACAAAACAAACAAACAAACAAACTGATTTAAAGGATAGATGTTGTTAATGATTCTATGAGGATAAAGTTGTGAAGGTTTCTGACACACATGCAGGGTGTTGAAGTTTCTGATGCATTTTGCTGAATTTGTTTAGATGCATGGCCGAGTGAAGTCTTGCACAAGTCTTTTCTCTCATTTTGAGGTTTCAGTTTCACCTCTAATTCCACAGTTTCTTCTGAGGATTTTGTTTGTGGGCATTGTAGTGCATTTGTGAGTGATGTGAAAAACATAAACTACTCTTAGGAAATCGCCTGTTCGTTTCCTGGGAGAGTTCTGTGGTGCAATCAGTCGTAATGCCCGATTACGAGGGCAAACCTACGTAATCGAGCATTACGGATTCTTCATCCAATTTTTTATTTCATCCCAAGTGCTTCATCCAACTTTGATTTCCGTGCTTGTGATTTACGTTGGGCAATGTTCCTCGTCATCGGGCATTTTTCGATATAAAGCGCCTCCTCCGGTTGGGCTCTGCCCTCCTCGTTGACCCTTTGTATCGCAAAATGCCCGACAACAAGGGACATTGCCTTATATTTGAAACTCAAATTTATTCCAGGCTATTTTGGGGCTTGATGAGGCACTTGGACAGGGCTGAAATCTTCATCACTACTTGCTCCTGTTTGCATCCTCTTGTACATTTACATATAGTGGAAGGCCTAAGGGAAGGGCCCTCCCACTTCGTTAAGTACGCGGCTTTGTCCATACTATCCCTATTATAATGCTAGGCACTGTAACAAGGACATTATGCCCTATAATAGCAACTCATTTGTAAAGAGCTCAAGCTCAATAGTACTTAGCGTCTTCATTTTATCCTTTGAATGCAAACCCTAAACCATTAGTTGCATTTAGAAGCCAGTCTTGATACTAGGTGTAATTTATTTTAGATTTTCTATGCACAATGGGACTTTTTTGAGTGAAGTAAATTATATATATATATGTCATAAATAACTATATAGTGGTAGTAAATTTAGTACAAATCACAATTGAAAATGCCAAAAATGAAAATATGGGTTAATAGGGTTAACTTTGTAAGGATGTGGCCCCCCCATGACCAAGGCAGTTACCAAATGTTTTTTTATTCTTGGACCCAAAGGTGTATTATCTTTTTCTAGAGTAAATAGTGAATTCATCCAATGGAACACTTTGGTGTGCAGCGTCCTTACAAGGTTAAAAAGTTTAGTAACTAAAGCCATCACTGTGATATTTGAAGTAACAAGAAGTTTCAAATTTTTCTGAGAGAATTTTAACCACGACTTGTTCTTATATGGTCCTACTATTCATTGATCAAATATTCCAAATTACAAACCAAACGTGTTGGCTAAGAGCAACTCCAATGCATACCAGAATAGGCCCCTCCAAATGAACTTCTAACTTTTGGTGTGATTGGTTTATACTTAGAACTTGGATTCTTTTTTTCATTGGAAGCCCATTAAAAATTACTTTGCATGGGTACAAATGAACTCAAATTTAAACATTGGACAAACAAAATAAACCACTTCATAAGCGAGCTAGTAGACAGACATTATAGTGCTATAGGCAAATGATTTGGAGGGGCCTATTTGAGATCGCATTAGAGAAGCAATCTTTTGTCAGAAAGAAGTCTTCATTGCCACATTTAAATAACTTCAACAARGACAATTTTAGGATAGATGACACTCTCATTAGATAAATGTCATATTATTATGATGTATTTCTTCCTAAACCCTTGATTGAGTATGCTTGAGAAGATCAAACTATCCAACATTGAAGTTATATCCAATAATGTAAAAATAAAGACTCATTATCAAAAATCACATCCAAGCCTCCCACCCTTGTGGCTCGGCTTTCACATTATYGAGTCCACCAAACAATTCCTTTTAACCCCTAAAAAGACTTTGCATTTTGGGCCCAAAAAACATAGAAAATGGCCATTTTTGTAGTATGATTTTTGGATGGAAAAATCAACAAAATTAAATAAATAGGAATAGAATATAGCCTAGATATGCTTCATTTTGTTAGTGGCCTAAAATTTAAGAAAGATCATTTTCATGGCTAAAATTTAAGATCAAGATAAAAGAGTAGAAATTAGTGTTGAAATACACTACACAATAATCTGTCGATTTGCTATTTTCTCATGTTAGTGGAAACATAAAAAAACATCATAAGGAGAAAATATCCATCACTTTACTTTGGAGATAGGTTCAATCCACTTCTCTAAAATTTAAGATGATTTTTTTTTATCTATTAAGCCTTCTAAAATCATACTAAGGATGCAAAATGTCCTCTTGGTCATTTTAGGATTGAGGAGAGGTTTTTAGACAATTAGTTTTCAAACAATTTCTTATTTAATCCTCCTCATTGGGCTTGATTAATCACTCAATCCCCCCAATCTTATATTTTCAAGAACCACGCTAACCAGTAATCAAATTGTGCTTAAATTGCATCTTTTCAATGGATAGTTAACCTTGAAAGGACTTGCCTATGACCACTTTTTTCAACCTTGAAGTTCCTTTCTATGTATACTTCCATAATGCATATGTATATATATGAATGAAAAATTTTATGTTTATTTATAGAGATGTAATTACATATTTTCTATAAGTTTTGAAAATTCGGATTTTTTGGTGACAATGGGACTTTAGGTGTTAACATAAAGAAACCTATTAAAAATAATATGAATAACTATATAAACGAACCTGTAATAACGCATCTTCGTCCACCCGAGAGTCTCGTGGAGGATTCATAAAGCACGGTAAGCATCGTCATTTTTAGAGGCCAGGTCTTGTACTGAACAGTCCAGTACAGTACACCTTCTAAAGAGTAAAACTCGTTTGCATTTGACTGCTATCCTGTAACACAGAATTTGCAGCACAAACAGTAACTTACAGAATAAAGAAGTAACCAACGAACAAATTCATGAAAAGAGAGGACAAATAGATCTCTCTCATCGCATTTTGCATCACTGTACACTAGGTACAAGTTTATCACATATAAACAAGAGGTTCACGGCAAATTACACCGGAGATCCCTTTTTAGATTACCAGGGACACGGTTAACATGTCATTCATGTCCAGATATAAGCAGCAGGACCTACAAAAGACAGGGTGGTAAGCTGTGTAGTCAAAAGGCTGCAAACGGCAATCTGGGTCTTATGTTCTGTACATAAACGCTCACGACACTGGGTGAACAAGGAGCTACTAGACAACCATCTCCAACTATCCAATCAGGTTGAGATGATAAAAGGGAAGCGCAACACTAGCCCGTAGCACGCTGCAGCCAGAGCCAGTGTGGAGGACACTGACTTAGTGGAGTGTTTCCATCATTGTCTGGGATACTTATATCAGCTCCATGCTCAAATAGGTACTTCGCAACCTCTTGCTGATCGCAAACAGTAGCATAATGTAAAGCTGTCTGCCCCTCTTGATCCTGCAAATGATTCGAAATACTTACAGTTAAGAAAATGATAGAGTGAACAACTTCCCGTTCATGAACAGACGAGAATGTAAGACCTCTAAAGAAACAGCAGCCCTTACACGAGTGGTGATTCTCCGTGTGACATCCTAACCTATTGATAGAATTCAAACTATAAGAAACGACCACTAAGAAAAGACATGTGCTTAAAGCATACTCTCGTTGCCAGCAACACGATGGGGATATTAGATTGAAGTTCTGTTCAATACGGCCAATTTCATCATACCATTGGTCAATCCAAACCTAGTTCAATACAATCTTCGTCTAAAACCGCAACCAGTGTTGCAACCATACCCACTTCCATAACAGCAACCCAGGAATCGAGCTAAATATATTGCAAATCCTATAACAACTGGAAGTGTAAGTTAAACACACTGCATCAGGATAGGATCTCACCACAAATAGTTTGAACCGTTGAAACAATAATGAAAATGTCACAAAATTACCATCAACGAAAATAAATCCAGTAATAAAAACGAGTGACGGGGATGACAAACAAACCTTAGCATTAATTTCCGCACCCTTTGCTACAAGAATCTCCACAGCACTCAAACTACCACGGTCTACTGCCCAAATCAAAGGTGTACGACCTTCGCTGTCTGAATGAGAGAAGTGTACCACAAGAAGTCAGTTAACATGCAAGATGAGCACAAAAGCAAACATTGAGCAGCCCTTGTTCATGGTGGTGGATTGAGGAAAATCCTCTATAAGGAAAATCATTCCTTAATGAAACAGACAGGAAATTAGCATATCAGCCAAATCACACTGACTATGCTCGATTCAATAAACAGGAGGCACACAGTTAGATTGACGCACCCTTCACATTGATAAAATTATCTTGATCCAGAAGTTTAGTAAGGCCTTCTACATCTCCATCCCTAGCACAAGCATGRAGTGGATCCAGGGTACTGCAACRCRATCAAGCAASAGACAATCAGAATTKCTCCAAAACGAGGACAAATGGAAAAAACAAATTTCCAGATATGTCTTTCAAGCAACAAGACAACTGTATATCTTCCATTCATAGCRGATTACTGTGTATGTTCACGAACCTATTTATGAAACAAGAGTACTCAGCAATAACCTCCTTCAGGAACAGTTGTCATTTGGTCCTATACATCAGGACAGGCTAACCAGGCAATCACATACTGAACTTGCATACACCACAACGACAATAATCATAAACTGTTCAGTACCGCCCAWAAAAGGTCAAGCCATTCATGCAATCCACAATAAGGCGTCATGGGTAAAAAAAGATACCTCGCCCCCTCGCCCCCATCTTCATTCATGACTAGAGAGCTGAAAACTGGACCTGGGCCCATCTTCTTGGAACCAGGTTGTGAGGAGGATTCTCCGAAATCCCCTGCTTCCTTGGATGGATCTTTTTTCTGCATTAACGCTCCATATACTCAAGAAGCAAATACGGACAAGATAAATCAACAGAAATTCAAACAATGAAAACAAAAGGACCAAACGGTATTGATATAAACAAGGTCTAACTGAGCTGAAAAATACCTTTTCCTGACTCTGATGCCAGGTGGGACTAATGGAAGTCAAAACACCGACATACTTTTGCATAGCCTCCTCTTGAGGCAAATTTCCAAGCTTCTGCCATGCATTCCTTGCACAAATAGATGGCACCACAATTGCCCGTCCAATTTATTATCGGCTCTTAGTGCCAGCCAATGTAACCTATGTCACAGCTCACTCTACTTTACCCTGTACATCATTCTGTGCACTTAGATGGGTTGTGCTGGAGTAAATTTAAAAATAGAAATTTGTTCTTAAGAAATGTTGGAGAGAATGTTGCCGTGATACATCGAAACTATTGCTATCCTCATTACTATTAGTATGTCATGAACCACTAACATAAGAGAAATGAAACTCATCCAAGTACCACTTCTGACAGYGTACAKAGATTTTGTMGAGACATGAAATCCACCTCATAATTCAAYAAAACATATCAGGCTACAAGTACTTCCCACAAGTAAAGATCAAGTGGTATACCATTTGGCTCGGGCAGTAGGTTGAAAAGGTGATGGCTGAGAGGTGGAGCAAGGTCCTTCAGTAGCTATTTTATAATATGCATACAATTGCAGCATCGCTTCACTTGAAGGCTTGACCCCAGGTATACTGACCATAGTTGCAACATAGGTGGAAGCAGCTCCGAATAATTCCTCGAGCTCAGTGCTTTCTACACCTTCCCAATCGTCTGTTTCGTTCCCCTCAGACTCTTTTCCCTCGTCTTCGGGTTCCTCATTAGTCTGGAACAGAGAGGAAACAAATAATTCAGAATTTCTATTAGAAGCAACACAAAGAATCAATAATCAGAGTACAACTTCAACGTGAAGTCATAATCTCAAAGCTTTACGGTGCAAACATGACGAAGAGATATCTACTAGCAGAAGCGGAAATACAACAATTTTTCCAGGATAAATAGTTTTTTAATCAACTTGGGTTCACTCAATCATGTCAGGTGTTTACACTACTCCAATCTCACATGATCCTTCCGACTGAACAGCTATAACCAAAGTTTTTTTTAGAAGTAACAAGGATCACTAAAGCCCTAGGATACCCTCATAACGAAACATCTACTCCATCCGCAAATCTAACTGCAACCAGAGAATTGTCAGAAATGAATAGCCCTCGTTCCCCAAGAATATCGCCATTGAGAATAAACCCAACACACCAACGTCCCCAATACACCAACGTCCTCTGATGAGAAACAAGAGCTACAGCATAGTCTTGCACGGTAAAGAGATCTCTCGAGAAACTCAAGCCTTACTCCAACAACTTATACACAAACGTCAGCAAAATAACATGGAGATATTTAGCGAAGTCCCAGTCAATGAACGATAATCAAACCACGGTCAAATCTGTCAACTATGCTGGTCTCCATTCGTTCTTCTCTTGACGGATAATCCACTTCTTTTCAAACAATTTATGATCAGGTTCATAGGTGCCGTAGCATTCCTAACAATTAGAAATAAAGATGTAAAAAAAAGCAGATAGCCAGACGTTAGGGCACACCCTAATGAGAGGAAGAAACTAAAGACACTCCATCTCCTAGGTTACGGGACCATATGGTTTGAGGCGTGCTGTCGAAATTACGTGTTTCGAAGGTATCTAATCCAGTTACTCTTACTGATTCCGGACACCAATCATCGTTCGTATTTAGAATGTAAACCTATTAAACCTCGGCAAATAGGAAATATAATTTTTTTGAGGTTTTTTATGAAGAAAAAAAACACATTATTGGAATAATATCTTACTATATGTTGTGTTTTAGGTTTAAAGGCCTAGAACTCATTTTCTATTAATTAAAATAATTTGTATAAGTGTACTTATGGACTTTGAAAAGATGTGATTTCAGCCTTTTCTTTTCCAAAGTCCATACAAGGTTCAAAAAAAGGGGTTCTTCTATTTCTTTTTTGAGAAATACGCAAGACAAGGAAATCTTTAGGTGGGCGCAATGTTCAAAATTCAATGAATGAACATGCCAATGAATGAACATCCATTAACTCATCAAATGCACCAAAAACTCATCAATTATATATGAACTTTTATATTGCTATCCGTGAGCCATCCAACCATGTATCTATCCCTCTCGCTTTATCTATTGTAGTAACTCAACAGTGGACATGCAATGAATATGGTGCTTCAAAGGCTTAAGTCTACTTGCATGCATGAACAAAGWCTTCCTTGCTTCTAGACCAAAAMTAGCAAAGAATAAGGGATTGCTAAAACAACCATCCAACAAGAACTACCRCCAGTTGTACTACTATAATGCAACTGCAATTCTTGGCAATGAAGTTTATGAACACCTTCAAACTCTAGTCTTCCCTAACTTGAGTAACAACGTGGMAAGYAGTACCACATAATGCARCAATGTTACACAAAGCACAACAMCACRACACATAAGAGAAGGGATTGCAAACAACAACATTAGCACRAACGCCCCAACAAGAAAGAGACTRCATCAAYGGAGGAAGCTTKTCRACAATTGCAACCCCTATAGTTGCAGTGCAGGGATGGCCATGTACTCTTACCTCGATGAGTTTACAAAAGAGGAGATGTATTTCATTGTGATGGAAAATAAAACTCCAATTACTCCAATTATTTCGAGAAAATCAAATGTGCATCAAATATTGCATGATAATGAACTCTCTTCTGATGCTGATAGTGAGTACATAGACCGTGGTCGTTGTAGGAATTCCTCTTGCAATAAACAACCACTATAGCAACAAAATAGATAAACATCCACAGAACCACTGCAAGTAATTCCCCGACTTTGAGCAAGATGAAGATGTCGACAACCAACACAATCATGACCAACTCCAAACAAAAAGAAAACAATGAAGATGAGTGTTGCCTCCACTCCAAGGAAGAACAACAACACRAGCAAGACAATGACAATGAACAAGCCTAAACTATAAATGCAAACTTCACACAATTGCAYTCTCCTTGTAATCYAGCCYCATTAACCTGATAATACAAAGAATTGGCCAACGACAAGGCACGCCCTCAACCTTGCACCCKCKTTGCAGCTAAAGCTCGGCCAACAAYGTGTAGGTAAAGTCCAAGGCTAGRAGCATGGGGYTGAGAACATCARCCACCATGAAAGAGATAACTACTAGAGTAAAAGCGACAAAAGAAAGGTGACACTACCGRTGTTGGTCGGGAAGCAATAGGAGTCTCTAGTGCCTTTGCACATCTAATTGTAGRAAAGACAACAATATGGCATGGCAACAGAGGTAGGGCTCATGGTCGTGGTGGTCGACAAAATAGAGGGGRATGACAGTATTTAAATCCTAAAGGACCAAATGACCGTTGAACATACGCATGTGATCTCGGGTACGTGCATATGAAATCATTTTGCAACGGATGTTCTTCAAATTTTGACACAAGTTGAGTAATTTGACCACCTTCCCTTGGAAAAAACTAATCAAATCCGACAAGTAGATTAGATGAGAGATTACAAGTTTCTTGCTCAAAAAGGCCTTAGCTATTTGGGCAACTCTATACGGTAGGGATAACACCTCAACTTGGAGCTAGCAAGGGCAACTAGGCGCGCTCGTTTGGGAGTAGGGTGGCAAGTGGAAAAGAAAGGTGGAGAGGCTAGGCATTGGTGGGTAGGCAACAAGCCCTCGACGGTCTTGAAAGGGGGAGGCTTAGAGGTGTGGGGGTCTTGGATGGAAGAGAAGTTAGTGAAATTGTAAGTCACATTTTTTTTAAGTTGTGAAATTTTTTTCTTGTACAAGATGGTGTCATGTATGTTCTCATCATTTGGGTTTCCCCCAAAAAAATTCTCCATGCACAAAAAAACTTCAAAAACTGGCAAGTGAATTGCCAACTATTTATACATTTTTATATTGCAAGATGATTTAGAGAGAATTAGGACTTGAATTTGCTTCCAAAAGTTTGCATGCATTTACATAAGAGGGCATACAATTGAATGCTAAAGAGACTCAATCTTATATGCATTCATAAAAGAATTTACTACAGTTTTTTACGGTTGAAGTTCCCAAAAAATGTTCTAATTTTCAATTTTGATTAACATACCAAAAAAAATCAATTTTTGACAATGTCACTTTGAAGAAAAAACTCGGTTCTTTAGGAGTTAATATATCCACAAGAGTATCTAATTCCCTCTACCCCAGAATTTTGTGAAGTATAGACTAGTTGAAGTGTCATCAATACGACCTTAAACCATTATTGTGTTATGTTTACACATGACACAATATGGTTGAAAAATAATAGAGYTTTTAGTGAGTGGTTTTAGTCTTTGTAAAGACACTTCAAAGGTGCACCTATACACACCTTGTTGTTTCTTTAGGTCTTGGATTTAAAAGTTTACAAAAATTTAAAAAAAAACATCCAAAGTATATAATTTAAAATTCAAATGATATCCTAATCTTTTTCCACAATCTTTATGATTTTCATTTGCTTACATAACATTCTTAATCTTCATTGGGGGGGTCCCTTTTGCTCCTTAAAATCCGGCCCCCCAGGAACCAATCAGACTGGCAAACAGTCTGACAACCCACGCTCTTCCAACCGGCCAGCCAATTGCACGCAAGGGATTATAACCTTGTTTTCCCCCCCCAAGTATCTAGGAGGGCATTATACCTCCACCTGGGGGGAGGACCAAGAGCCAGTCAAGAATGTTATGTATAAGTATAAATAGCTATGCTCCAAGAGAATCTATTAGTAGCACTAGAAATATGGAGTATGAACTSTCAATGCAAAAAAGTTGTCTCTTTTTTATTCTTTGTTGTTTAAAGTGTCCTAGTTCTCTAGTAAGATATTGTTCCAAGTTAGTTAGATAAATTTTATTAATGTGAAACATTTTTCACTCAATTCAAAGTCAATAAAGTAAATTTGACAAAATCTATGCACATCACTTTATATAGATAGGTCTTGGATTGTTCTACCTTAATTTGTGTATCACTCCTAATTAAATTTTATTGATGTCAATATTAAAATTTCTTGGTTATCAATACTAAAACCTCACTTTTGTCAATCCCAAAATTATGTAGATTTACTTATTTAATTTTTTTATGCCAAATTTTGAGACAATTGAATTTCTTATAAAATTGTAAAAACTTGTTGGTTATTCCAACAACAATCAAAACATTCAAAGAAGGGACCCTTTGTTTTTTTATGAATTAAGGTTCTTTCCACTATAGAAGATCTGGAATGTAAGCTTGTCTATGTATTGTGAGATAGTAATACAAGAATATATTCCTAGTACAATGCTACTAAAGAAAGACCAGTCTCTCTTCCATTGAAGGATGTTATGATTACACGCAACAATTTCCTTCCAATTAATTTTTTCTATTCTTGGAATTTTGAATTCTTAATTATTGCACTTTGCTGATATTTTGGCAAAATGGACCTTGTCTTCAGTGGGGCCCTAGCTCAAATTTCAGTCTCAAATTCATAAAATTATTGAGACAAAAATTATATCAATTCTTCAATGCTTAAACCTTTTTTTGAACCTTTTGCTTATTTCTATGAACAAATATATCATTTATTACAATTTCATCTTTTAATAATTCAAGTGTACTTTCAATTGGATGATGGGACCTTATTCAGACAAAACATGTTTGAAAACATTTTGTGCATCATCCCACTTGATATGAAATTTTGAAGAGTCTATAGATTAACTAATTGAAATTTTTAAAATTTCTACTTACTGTTGATACAATTTCCACCMAAATGCTAATAGGGTGTTCAACTTCAATTCCTCTCTATCCATAAGAAAAATCCATAGCTATTGATCTAAATTCAATACCCCCACAAATATCGTCTATCTTCTAAAAAAATCAAAATTGTTCATATCCATTGAACAGACGATCTTATCCATCCAAATATGGATATAAAATATAATTTCAAAATACGGTTATAGACTAAGGTTCTGAAGTTCAAATACATAATACKATTATAGTATATAAACACATAATATGGATGTAAGTTTTTTGAAATGCATATACAAATACATATATAAAATACAAAATACAAAATACAGAGATGGTGATAAGATTTGAAATACAACTTGAATATTCCATATCAAATGCATTATGAAGTAATTCCTCAAAAATACAAGTATGGAGGTGGGAGGAAGGGAGGAAGTTAATTTGGTTCTAATTGTAATTAAGCCCAAAAGAGACATTCCATCATTATCTCCTCAAAAGAGGCAATAACTACTTGACTTCACTAATCAATGCAAGATCCAAATCTTATGTTGCCTTAAGCCCATTAAAGGCACAATCACACTGTAATATTGATAGTTGAACTTCTAGAAGAACAAAATTAACTAAATAATCTCACTATTGGTCACTCCTTCTCATCTTAATTCTTCACCAAACTAGGAATTGTCCATTACCCTCAATGAAYGATCTTAAAATATCCCATTGGTGTAAATGCATTTGTAGAATAGTGACACATCTTAACTTACATCATGATTTTAACAAGGCTACAACTGGCAATTTTGAGTTCTTTCTTGACATGTGATCCACCCTCGATCACTTCATCTAAGCAGCAAACACCATCTAATCTTTTAAAATAGGCTTGGCATCTTTTGATCCAAGTTTGGCATCTTCTTGTCCAAAATGGACATTGAATTTGGTCCAAGTTTGGTATCCTCTTGTCTAATTGTCGCATCCTCTTATTCAAATTTAGCATCATCTTATCCAAACCTAATGTCTTCCTATCCAAATTTGGCATAGTTTTGTCCAAATGCTACATCCTCATATCCAAGTTTGGCATCTTTTTTTTCAAATCTCTTGTCCTCTTGCCAAAGTGCCTCACCCTCTATCCAAATCTGGCATCTTTTTTTTCAAGTTTGACATCATCCTATCCAAATCTGGCATCATCTTGCCCTCTTGTTGAAGTGTCTTACCGTCTATCCAAGTTTGGCATCTTTTTTTTCAAATCTGACGTCATTCTATCTAAATCTGGCATCATCTTGTCTTCTTGTCGAAGTGTCTCACCTTCTATCTAAGTTTGGCATTTTCTTTTTCAAATCTAACATCCTCCTACCCAAATCTGTCATTATCTTATCCTCTTGTCGAAGTATATCACCCTCTATCCAAGTTTGGCATTTTTTTTTCAAATTTGACGTCCTCCTATCCAAATCTGGCATCATCTTGCCCTCTTGTCGAAGTGTCTCACCCTGTATGCAAATTTGGCATTTCTTTTTCAAATCTCACCTCCTCTTATCCAAATCTGGCATCATCTTATTCTCTTGTCAAAGTGTCTCACCCTCTATCCAAATTTGGCATCTTTTTTTTCAAATTTGACGTCCTCCTACCCAAATCTGGCATCATCTTGTCCTCTTGTCAAAGTGTCTCACCCTCTATCTAAGTTTAGCATCTTCTTTTTCAAATCTGACGTCATCCTATCCAAATCTGGCATCATCTTGCCCTCTTGTCGAAGTGTCTTACCGTCTATCCAAGTTTGGAAACTTCTTTTTTAAATCTAACATCCTCTTATCCAAATTTGGCATCATCTTGTCCTCTTGTCGAAGTATATCACCCTCTATCTAAGTTTGGCATCTTCTTTTTCAAATCTGACATCATCCTATCCAAATGTGGCATCATCTTGCCCTCTTGTCGAAGTGTCTCACCCTCTATCCAAATTTGGCATTTTTTTTTCAAATCTGACGTCTTTTTATCCAAATTTGGCATCATCTTGTCCTCTTGTCGAAGTATATCACCCTCTATCTAAGTTTGGCATCTTCTTTTTCAAATTTGACGTCCTCCTATCCAAATCTGGCATCGTCTTATCTTCTTGTCCAAGTGTCATGCCTTCCTATCCAAGTCTAGCATTTTTTTAATCAAAATTTGATGTCTTCTTATTGAAGTCTGGCACCTTCTTGTCCAAATCTGATTTTCTCTTATCCAACCCTGGACTCTTCAAGTTCAAGTTTGATCCATTTCTATCCAAGTTTGGCAAGAACATAAGAAAATCAGATAACAACACTAATGATGGTTATTAGTGTTACCCATACTAACTATTTTAGAAATGCTATAAGTTTTTACTTTTTACGGAGTGCATAGATCCTAATAGTACTATACTTGGGAAAACTTTGTACCTAAAGTTGGTAAAAATATTCATTAATAGTAAAAACTGATGACTGTTTTAAATCAATTAATGTAGGTAACACTATTTACCATCATTAGTGTAGTCAAAATCCTAGGGAACTAGTTGAGACACACTTGTTCCTGTATGCAACCAAGTGAATGTGAAATTCCCATTTCAAAGGGGACGAGGGTTTCCTTGTTGTTGCCATGTCATAGGTGTGACTTTGAAAGGATGGAGGTACACTAGAAGCTTAAGACAAGTTGTATGACCATCAGTTAGCTACAATTGCAATATTTTATTAAAAATAGATTTGACCTCTTAACTTTGTTTTGAAAATAATATATATTTAAAATTTTATGAAAATTAATTGATTAACCCTAAAAAACCAAGCTGCGTTTTTTTGGCAACACAACAATTTTGGGCAACTAACTACAAATAGAGTTTTCATTATTTTTCTTTGAAATTTTTACACAACATGTGTCCAAGGAGTAGCTTTAAGGCCCAACAATTTCCATATAATTTGACTACATTGTTAAAAAGTTATTGCATGAATTGTGATTTTCTTTGAACTTTGGGCAAACCGGGGAGCCCAAAAGACTTCTTTAAAAATCACTTTTTGAAAAAATAAAAATTTGAAATTGGTTCTTTACAATTATATATAAGTGGAAAGCTTTTAATCATCCCATTTGGATTAGAGAGGATAAAAGTTATGAGGAGTTTTAGTTTGTGGGTAGGTATGGTTTTTAGAGACTCCATACTACTGTTTCCTCATATTTCAAAATTGAAAATTTTCAATATTTTAAAATATCATAACTATAGCTTTTCATGTTTATCATAAATACTAGCAAAAAAGAGCGGTGGAGGTTTAATGTGGCGACAACTGAACCTCAAACATGTTATATCAATATATATTGGTGCAATACTTGCTATTTTTGTGGTATTTATACAAATTGTGATGATTTATGACATTGCTAGTAGCTTAGCCAAATATAATTTGAAATTTGAAAAAGAAAATTGAAAAAAGAATTTTTGTATAAATCATATTTATAAATTTAAATTAATAGATTTTAATTAAAAAAATGAAATTTATGAATTTTGAAGTTGATAAAACACAATTTCTTCAAAAATAAATCTTAATAATCAAAAAATAAAAAATTTATAATTTTAAAATAAAAAGATTTCAAGTTTAAGAAACTCACAAATTTACAAATCTTCATACTTCATGATATTTAAAAATTACGCATCATTGATAATAGTATGTGAAGAACATTGAAGCCTTAGTGTTTAAATAGTTCTAATGCTTCTATATATGCAAAACATACATAAATGAGTTATATTGGGAGCTTTCGATTTTCATAATTGTAACAATTTGTGCTTCTTTGCACAACTCATCCATGAYCATTTCATCTCTTGGTCACTCACTTTTGTGGGTTCTTGTATCTAGGACTATAAAATTTTCAAATCTTTTTGTGAAAACTTGAAATTACCATGTATTTTAGAATAAAACGATTAGAATGATTCCAATTTTTTTTCCATTCTTGCTCTTTTTTTCTATTAGAATATATTTTTTAAATAAAGTTTTACATTCTTTTCACATTGAAATTTTGAATCTACTATTTTAAACTAATAAAATCAACACTCCACAACTACAGTCCCAAAGTCCAAATTGCAATAAAATTGGATTTTACAAAAATTCAAATTTCAAATTAGAGTCAAAATTTGGATTTATTGAGTTTCAATTCAGTAGTTAGTCTTCAACTCATTTTAATGGTTAAAACTCAAATTCAATGAAAAAGAGCAAGAATTCCCAACATACATATCACCATGATCCATAGATTTTCCAATTTCATATGATTTGAAGTCAAAATAGACCCCAAGGAGAGAAAATAGAACATTTTTCATTGAAATTCAGACCAATTAACTCCCCATGAAAACATATAATTAAAAAACAATTTTTCCATCCAAAAGGCCAGGCCCAATAGAGTAATTTTTAGGTTCTCTAGGGTAATGTTTAAAAAGTCCCCTATTGAGCTGTATGTAGAGTTTGTTCTAGACCTTCTCCTTGCTAATTTGGGATCTCTCATTGCAAATATGGATTTAAAATTTTAAAATTATATCATGTGTGAAAAATAAAAAATTTCAACATTTTTTCCAAGGTAAATCTAGCATGTTGGGCTTACTTTGTAAACTAGGTTTAATCATAAAGCACTATGACATCCATATTCTACACAATCAACAAAGGGCTTCARGGTAGTTTTGAGCCCATTCATCCACAATAATACTTGAATCTAGAAAAGATAACCTTCCTCAATTCTTGAACGTTGAGGAAGACATTTTGCGTCCAATGGATGACAAAGAATCAACCTCACTAGGACAGAATTGCAACTATTCATCCTTGGAAATTGTGTGGAAAGGAAAGATCTTCAACTCTAGAGTACTTTGACTATGGATGAGTACTTTCAGATTAGTTTAAACTAGTGATTCCCACAATATCAAAATGGATGATTTCCAAGGTTACCAATCCATTCTTTAAGGAATAAAGGGTTAACCATGTAAAGAAGTTGCGGACGAGAGTGCTTCGATGAATGACTTCATTGTTAACTATAGAAGAAAAAAAGAGAGAATGCACCTATTGATCCAAGAATCAGAGAATTTTTGTACCTACCTTAGTCATGGGAGCCGCATCCTTGACCCGTCAACGCCCAAGGTCCAACCATGCTTGAAAGCGTCCTCCCTTTGCAAGTGCTAAAAGTCAAAATTTCAATTAGTTATGAAGATCTCAATCGTAGAATATTGTAGTATGCATGTTGTAGATGGTGTGGAAAATTTTTTGGGGTCATTTGACCTTATAGATTGAAAGATTATAATGTTTTAGTGTTGAAAAAAGGTGCTGAAATGAGTGAAATCTTCTCAAAAACACATTTGGAGGTGAGATTTGATTTCTAAACCCACTCAAATGAAAAAACTTTAAACTACAAAGTGATTCAAAACCAAAATATAAAAAGTTTGGTGAAAAAAAATATCATAAAAATGACTCATTGTGTCTGCAAAATAGATTTAAAATGTTAAAAAACAATGAAAAAAGTAGCAAAAAGTCACATTTGTGGCTAAACCTCCTACTAAAATGCCTCTCAGTCACTCATAACGTCTTGGATGGATATGAAATTTTAACCATGCAAACTAAGTTAGATTAATAAGGGCAACTTCTCCAACAAAATTATTGAAAAAGGATCATATACAAAGAAGTTATGAGCCGCCGAAGTTCATTGAAATGCAAAAATTTCTGGATTTTGAACTATGAATTGCTCCAAAACATTCAAAAGAGCTTGGATTGGCATGAAACTCTTACCACAATAACTAGACCTTTATGGGAACAAAACCCAATAAATTTTATTGAAAAAAAACATTTGATGAAAAATATACAATCCCCCAAAGTTGAAGCCATCACAATGCAATGTATAGAACCTAAATTGAGCCTAAGAAATTCGAATGACTTTCACAAATTCAGTTCGTCTTGGATTGATCTGAAAATTTTACCATAAAAACTAGACCAGTATGCACAATTTTTTCCAACAAGATTTATTGAAATCGGACATTGGATGAAAATGTTAGAGCATTTCAAAGTGGACTGCCAGAGTGTGTGAGGCCACTTTTGGCATTGAGGTTATAAAGGGTTCGTGACCAAATTCATAAAATTCTGGTAAATGATATTTCCTGTGCAAAACTATGAGTTAAGCAAAAATTAAGCAACGCTTGCACTACCACGCTGCAACTCCTTGATCCAGGTGGCGTGCTGATGTGGTGACTAGTGATTGGGTGCGATTTGTTAGAAATTAAAAGTAAATTAAAAAATCTAAAGAATTAAAAAAAAAATTAATTTAAATTTAAACGTGCAAAACTTCAGAAAAGGATTGAGGCGTTTAGGGGTTTACGTCCTGCGAAGGCCACCCAGTAATCTTCAAAATGACACGAAACGTCCTCTCAACCATTTCAGAGATAAGGGTCTGGATGTGATGACATCAGTCAAAACTTCTGCAGCAGTGGAGTCAGAAACTGTATTCTCCACTTTTGACCATTCGCCTTTGCTTTTCTTGAAAAAGGATTTAAAAATTAAAGGAGTTACTCGTCTAGCAAATGGTTTTGTAGTGACGCCAATTGTGCTCCACGCTTTGGAGTTCTACGAACATACGACACGGGCAACGAGCTGTGTTACGTCTGAACGCTCGATCCTCCGTCGTGCAAAATCTTCCAAGATGTCATCATCTCATTCTTACCTTCCAGTCTGAACATTCAGAGAAGACTGGTGCGGAATTCACATTCTCCTGCGTCACAGTGGGCTTACTTCCTGACTCCCATTGCATACACTAGGGGTAGTCACACCTCCTCCAGGAAGCAGATTTCTTTGAAGTTGGAGAAATAAGAGAGAAACTAGGAGTCAATGGTGAGCAGTTCTGAGTGAGGTAGGTGTGACACCCCTTTTAATGTTTGGAGCGATTCTCCAAGAATTTCTTACCTACAAAGGTGGTAGGGAACTCCACAACTCGCATGCAACCAATCAAACTAGAGAATTGCTTGGGAAATTTTTCCTCGAGAACATTTCTTCAGCTCCGGAGAAGGAACAGCACTCTCATTTCTCGAGGAAATCAAAGTGCTCTTGCCGCAAATTGCCAACTAAAAATTGCCTAGTGTGTGTTCAGAAGAATTTCTGCCGTGATGAATTTCTGCCGTGGTGTGACAACCCCTACCACATAGCCATTCTCAACACGCCAAATCTCTCCCTAAACATTCGGAGTATTTAAGACTAGCGAAGATTGCATCATAAGAATGAGCACCCACAAGTGACAACACAACACTCATCGAAGTTACCTGTTTTCAAGATTCCCATGAAGCAGCTCAACGATGTTGCTTTCCCTGGAAGAGTAGACTCGCATGACCAGCATGGAAGGGTCAGTAGATCTCACTCACATACCAGTTCCCATGCTGCATCAACTTAATCATGAAATGCTCCTGCCATTTGATCAAACTGAATATAAATTTACGATTCAAAAATCACTTCCAACAGAAAGTGTTACAAAAAGTATTGAGCCCGGAAACTATGGTAGTCCGTCTGAGGGAGAATCCCAAGAAGTGCTTCGACAGTAATGTTTATTGAACGGGCAATTATTTGAGGGTGACGGTTCCTAGAAAGGGATTCACCTTATTCGTGTTCAGTCCATGTGCGGTCTTCAGAAAAATGTCTGCTCATGAAGAAATTTCAGCTTCTTCGGAGTCTTCTTGACTAATGTACAGCAGACTCCAGCCTGTCCTGTTTCTAGTACTTTACAGCGCGAAGTACCTTTGCAATCGAACGTGAAAGGTCCCTGACAAAATCGGAAATTCCTTGCAAATCTTCTGTTCCAGCAAGGCTCAAAAGGCATCTTCCTGGATCCCAACCCCATATTGTAAAATGAAGAAGCTGATCAGATTCGCCTTGGAAATCTGTATTAAGTAACTTTGAATGCCATTATAATGTCTGTCTTTAGTATGTCCACTCTGTGGGAAGGCAAGGCTCGTGAACCACCGCTGGTTGGCGTACAGCAGAGCGGTTCATGCTCTGCTGCAAAGTAGGCCACACTCCCTCTCTAGGAGTTCTTGCCTGCCTAGCACCAACACCAGCACCACAACCATGCAAAGGAGCGTTCAATGGAGAAGTATCTGCAGACRACAAAATTCAGTAAGACTATAGCAAGAACAAGTTACCAATGAAACATAATAAAATAAAGAACAGATGAAGTAACAGAAATTTAATATGCCATTTCTTAGCATTCATCGTTAAATTGATATGGACAAAAATGTTCATTAGCCACTGTACGTACACATAAAAGAACAATGCATTTCTATATGATAACGACGTTACTACTCACCATTTTTCTTCTTCGGCTCAAATGAACGAGGTAAAAACACTCCGGTTCCAGCCTCACGACCAGATGACCCTCCAAGGAAAACAACTCGCACGCCGGAACCCCCATTAAATACAGTCTGACGATTCCTTTGCATAATCTTATTATTATCTGCCATTTTCCCGGGATGATAAAAGGTGTTAACACCTTGCTGCCCATCCACAGTATACATTTGTTGGTGATGCCGATACTGATTGCAATGTGGTTGGGCTTGGTTTGCCATTGCATTCATCGCTGCACATTTGGATGCCCAATTCTGCTGTGCCTGTTATTAAGACRGTCACAGTTGTTAATGTTTTGCATTCAAAGCAAATCCAGAAACAAATTGAGGGTACAGCACAAAGGAATTTGCAAATACTGAATGTTAAGTCTCTGGAGTGCAGATCAGGACGACAAATTTAAGAAATGTAAGAATAAATAGAAAAATGAGAAGGTTCGTGAAATAAGCCACTACACTAATTGATTTAAACCGGCCATAAGTTTTTACTCTTCATGAATATTTTTACCAACTGCATGTACAAAGTTTTCCCAACTATAGTACTATCATGATCCATGCACTTAGTAAAAATATTCATGAGGAGTAAAAACTTATAGCATTTCTAAAATAGTTAGTATGGGTAACACTATTTACCATCATTAGTGTACTGCTTATAAAAAGCACTAGATAGAAGTCGGATAACAGCCAGATATCTCCGCTCTTGATTGTGTGTACATTATTGTCAAAAACACAATAAGCAGAACGTGAAGACTGAAAAAAAATATCAATACCTGATTCATGGTTGTCAAATTCTCATCTTTCCTTTTTGTAGAGTGAGGCGACCTTCTGCCCACCATCTGTCCAGARGGTCGGGTTTGCGGTACTTGCGCTCGGGAATTTGGACTCGGTGCCTTTGAATGAGAATGCCTCTCATTGGTATGAAGCGCAACCTTTTTCTGCTCGTTCATTTTCAGTCTTACAACCTCTCCAGCTGCTGCATACAGAGTATCCCAAGCGTCCTGATATCCACAAGAAGGAGCTGACGAGGGAGAAGAGACTTGGGACGACACTCTTGATGACCCCTTGGAACTACTTCTGCTGCCAGAGAGAAGCGATCCTGAGGACCAGCTTCCGCTCGACCAACTGGAGGGCGAAAGACGACCCTGCAAGAGAAATTATCGTGTTAGAAACTTCGGATTACAAGCCAAACAACACTCACGATATGTGTAATAAGCCCTAGACGGAGTACAACTATAATTCCAGTGCGATGCCAATAACAATCGAGGTTGTAGGAAGAAAAAKATACCAAAAGACAAGCTTCAGACCTACACTACCTGTATTTTCAAATCAATAGACTGTCACAATGTTGTACAGAACACTCCATCAACTCAACGACAGAAAATCAATACGAAGATAGCAATCTAAATCAAGGTCCTTGGACACTCTAACATACAAACATGCTTGCACTTTGATCATCTGCCTCCCGATGAAAGACGTGATCTCATTGTATTTAAATAACCCAATTGAAATAAGCTAACGATATTTAATTTTGCCTTAGATCTCAACAAAGGCAAATTATAGACATCATTTGGAGGACTACTTACGTCCCAGCAAAACGGAAGAAGAAATCAAATGCTTACCTCGTTCACTTCAACATTTGATAAATTTYGAGTCTCGGGATAACCACTCTCTCCACAAACTCCCGTCAAGGTCTCCGGGTTGGACTCCTCGTCAAGCATGGAATGCGCGATCTGTTGAGCCAAACTTTGAAGGAGGTCGTCATCTTCGTCGCTCTCGGTCTCGGTAGAGACAGATGATAACTCCAGTGGCGAACTATTAGAATCACACCCTCGTTCGAAGCCCGGGAAACTGCATGAGAGCCCCCCTGGATAGTGTAYGTTAAGTGGAGCACCAACGGGACTGCAAGTCAGTGAAGAATCTGGGTCTGCTTCCAGAGAAGCATGTTCATTCTTGAACGCTTGGAAGTCCACTTCACCTCCAACTCTTGAGCATATGAGCTGATGCACTCGGGCTACCTCAAACGCCATTGTTGCAATTCGTTTCGAAATGACTTGCAAGGATACTGAGCTGTTCCTAATGAAGCCACAACGACTACTGTAATCAACACTGTTTCTCGGCCACTGGTCAGAAGCTGAAGACGGTTCTTAAACACGAACARATTTTCTTCGACACTCCCGCTCCCATTTCGAGCTTTCGAACACCACTTCTGCACTTCCCAGCGTCTCTGCGAAGTCTCAGACTAAGATTTGTACAAATGCGCCACCTTCAACTGCAAATTAGAGAACGTTGCCGTCAGCTCACGTTTTAAGGTTYTATAACAAACCACAGAAGATAGAAGTAGAGTATTCATCCAGTTAGTGCGGAACATCGAAGAAATCTTGCTGTGCCGGAGGGACGAGGGACGGCCGAAAACTGGAAAAGTAGGACGGACCAAATGCAAGCGATCTACATTGCCAGCAGTTTGAGAACAATTCTTCGACAATACCAGGCAAGCTAGCAAGGGGACAAAATTTCTAAGCAATGGATTGAAAGGAGAAGAACGATATCCACCAGCAGAAAATCAAGCTCCTTRAATTGCCACTACAGTATTGGTCAAAAAGAAACGCTTYAACARAAGGATTTCATCTCTRAATAAACTCAGACACCTGACACGAGCTCAAGAAGACGGCCAGAAACTCTTCAAATATACCACTCACTACTTCCAAGCTCTCTCGTTCCAAGAGCCTACGTCCGTCCCAAAACATGATCRCTCCCTAWTAACACTTCACCTCCAAGAAGGACGTACATGACCAGCTCTTTGGCATTGTTAATGATTTCCCCTGTCCGTGCAAATCGTGGGCAGGGGACAAAGGCGGTCCAGTCCCTCTACAGCGACTACCTGTAGACCAGCCAGCTCGATYGAAAATCCACTTTACCCTCTCCGTCCAGCTCAAAACGCTCCAACCTTTACCATCGCAATCCGAGAAAACGTGTCTGAAAATTTCGAAACTATCCAGTAGCGCGCAGGCGCAAAACCAAACACGGGCACCACTTCCGAATCCGAGCAAGCACCGGCAGGTCCTAAACCTACTGCGCCGCCGCAGACACTTTCCGCCGCTAATAAGACCTCATTCCTCCTGGAACACTTGCCGACAGACAACACCAAAGCGATGTAAAAGCCAAGCTCGTTGGCATTGATAAAAGAATCCTAACGTCTGTACCAGTTGTTTAAAGGACAGAAGGCGGTCCAACTCRTCCAAAGCGAYTGTCAGGATGCGTATCAGCTCGATTTCCTCTCGACTTGAAGAGTGGCTTCCTTCCAAAGCTCTAAACGCACAAAATATTACCATTGTAAACAAGAAACATGATCTAAAACTCTCACCTACAGGTTTCTCCAGTCTGATCAAGGGCCATGCCATACAACAGACACCAAAGACACACTTCTAAATCCTTCTTTCCAGGAAGTAAGCGCCGAACACTACTAAACCACCAGACACTCCTCRCCATTACTAAGAAAACAAAACTCCAGTTAACCTCCACTAAAAGTAACAAGCTCAAACCGCCTCTAACATTCGCAAAGTAAGCCAAAAGAACTATCCCGACAATCTCACCTGCARGTTCCTCAACTCCAATCGCAAAAGGCACAATACAAGCACATTCAGTCTCGAACAAACTGAAACCTCCGGCGCCGCGAATGACACTCTCCACCGCAAACAAAAAATCACACAAACAATCTCGAACAAGCTCAAAACCTCACCTGTCGAGTGCTCCGCCGAGGTAGCAGAGCTACAGTCGATCCTGTCTCAGCAATCGCCAGAAGAAGACCAGCAGACGACCGAAAAGGAAGAAAAGCACTGTAATATCTGGCGCTATACTATACCTGTAGCGGGACTCCGTTGATGAGATATGTGCGAAAGGCAGACAAATAATGATGCGAAGCTCAAGTAAGTGGCAGAGTAAGGCTTACTCTGTTCTGTTCTGTTCTGTTCTGTTCCTTCTGTTCGGCTCTGCTCCGCGCTGCTGCTGCTTGCTGCTGCAGTGCGTGCAGGGAGGTCGGGGGGGGAGGCAGCAGAGGATCGGGCAGGAAATCAGGGTGCCAGAGGAGAGGCCGGGCGGCATGGGCGGGAGAGAGAAGGCAGCAGACGGCACCAAAGGCGCGGAGTGGAGTCTCCGTCTCCTTCACTCGCCCGGGGACTTGAAAGCTAGAAAGTGCTAAAAAAGGCCGTCAACATGAACATTATCTTTATTCGTCGTGCTGGAGCGGTCTTCAATTCAGTTGGCGCCCACTCTCTTCCCCAGTTGGATTCCCTTAGAAAAAGGCCTTTAGCTCCGCCTTCCTTCCCCTTGCGGCTCACTGGCTGTCTTTAGTTGTAGCTCCCGCCTTTCTGGCTGGGCGCCTCCCACACGTCAATTACTACTTGGAGGATAGTGGACTAATTTACTACAGCCAAGCTACTAAGTTACTTCCTAGTTACTACTACCCACTGCACTAATGATGGTAATTAGTGTTTGCAACACCAATTACGAAGCCCACAATACTAAATGCRAACAATCCTACTAATGTTACCAACACTAAATGTCAATATAGACACTAATTGTCAACTATTGTGAATTTCCGGGATATAAATCTTTTACAAGAGTATATTTAGTGTTAGATATTATTTCATCAAATTGCAATGAAGAAAATATAAACCTTCATAAATGAATTAAATATTATGACAAGGGATGGTAATTACAACTCTAAATGTAAACCACTTGAAATTTAAAGTGGGTGTGGTAAAAGTTCAAGTAGTTATATTAGTAACATAATACTAAGTACCATTGTTAGTTTATTGTACTAGACTTTGGCTTCCTAAGTGAGTTACATTATTATGTTTTCTATATGACCAATGGTTGAGTGTGTTGACTCACTTTATATGTGAGTTTTAGCCCTTCCACTTTAAGCTTGAAATGTGTTTTTTACTTCTTTTCGAGGTTGGCACTAGTAAGGTCACGACACATGTCCCAAAATAGTGTGCAAGAAAGTAGGAAGTAATAAACAAGAAAGCAGTTCTTGAATGATTGGAATTGGAAAAATATAGACTCATTGGCCATGGGGCTTGAGCATTTTGAGGCACCCAACATTTTATATTAATTTCAATTTGGGAATAAAATTACTTGAAAATATTAAAATATCCGTATTTTCTATCTTTATATACAATATACTCCGTAGAATTTACACTGCCTTGTATTGCTCCAAGAACATGCGGAAATCACTTAAGTGATCGGCTATGGGTGGTTCTACAATACTTCTTTCACTAACACCATCTCGATAGATCATATCCAAGCGAATGGAGAATGATGAGTGAAACCAATAGAGTAAACCGGCCATTTACCACACAGTTCCAAAAACCACACAACAAAAAGTTCCAATTACCAAACACCTACCGCACAATTCAACTATGAATTCAATTGTGATCGGATCCAATCTTGTATCACCGCCCAATGACCACACATTGCGTGCTGAAGGGATACAACAAGTTTTTAATTAGAATTCACTTTCTTCACCTTTAAATTGCAATAAAATATGTAGGAAGAAATCTTTTTTGCATTATGTTTTTGGTAGGTGAATCTTAACATGAATTTTTATAATCATGCCAAATTTCAAAACATGCAAGTCTCTATATTTATGTGGAGAAGGATTTGGATTTTGTTCCGTGCGGTGATTAGCAAGTTTACTATACATCAATGATTTATTTTTTCCTTTGATTTATGAAGAGTACCAAAATAGGGGGCATTAGATGAGAAACGAGCCCTCTAGAGGGCCGTTTTAGGCCTATTCCCCTTACTATTTTCAATGTAGTGATGGAACGGCTGGCTGCTATCAAAAAAATAATTACCACAGAAAAAAAAATAGGGTCCTGAAATGTAAAAAAAAAAGTTTTTTTTTTTCAAAAAAAAATATGACGTGTCAATCGCTTTGCCACATCAGGCTGCTATTGCAGTGCTACGGGAACCCAAGAACATAGCAGGGAACTTGCAGCCCTCCATGAGCCTCAAAAAGCATGTAATGGCAGAATGAAATGGCCTCTCGCTTGGCCACTCCAAGTCATCTTTACGATGCAAATAATAAAAAATAAAAAAACTCATGCTTGATTAATTTACCTTGTGCAACTCCCCTAGCTAATTTGTGGCCTCTGATTACAGATATGAATTCAAAATTTGCAAATTTCATCATGCGTGAAATGAAAAATTTCAGCGTTTTTCCCAAAGGCTGGAGCCAAGGATCAATCACCCTCGCCCAAAATGGGTGTTTCACGCGGGGGGGGGAGCAATGATCGGAGAAAACTAGCGGTTAGTTCAAAGTTAGCCGGTGGAATTGGGAAAAAAAATGGTTGCAATTTTAAAACATTGGCAAAAAAATCGGTAGAAAAATCTATAAAATTTATATTCTCAGTACAAAATAGAGAAAATAACCGGACACCGTGCTTGAAAAAACGGTTCAATTTGCGAAGTGAAGGAAATTAGCCGGTAAAACTCAAAAAGTTTCCCAAACACGGGGGGGCATGTGAATGGTAAGGTAGGAGGTCCTAAAATGGAGCAGGTTCTAAAACCAATTAGGCTCTGGAGGTACATTTTGCATTCTCCAATGTACAAGCAGTCTACATTTGAGGAGGTGGTCCGTTTTAGAGCCCATTGAAATGCACTTTTCTGCAACTTCAAAAATTCATAACTAAATTCCACAAAGCTCCAAAAAAATATGAAACGACTTGGGTTAGATGCCAATTCCACTTGTCTTTCAAGGAAAATTTACTGAAAATTATTTCAAGTAGTTTTACCTTGCCAAAATTCAACTTCAGCCCTTAGATGGGCGCTTTATGGACCTCCTAGCTTAACTCAAAATTGAAGTCGCTCCCTGCCATGTGAATAGTAACATAAAAATTTGGAGTCCCTGCTGCMGCTATTGGACCCCAAGCAAGTTGGAACTTCCATCCTGGTCAGTCCCCCCTCCCGGCCATCTGATCCAAGTGAGTCCGGGGTTATATTTGGCAAAAAGCCGATGAGCCCGCTACAGGATACTAACAAAGTGACACAGATACTAAAAGAGCTGCCACGCACAACACCCCTGGATCCGCTCCATCCAGCTGCCCTTACAAAGCAAAAAGCTCCTGTGTGTGACAAAACTCGCACTCCAAGCATTCAAGTTTACTCCGTAGTATTTTTTCCACCGAAAGCACCTTGACCACCTTCCCTAAATTATTAATTGCAATTCGGTACAGTAGGAGGTACTTAAATGTAGGGGATTACAGTACTACAGTACTCCTATTTCTCCTGGTACTGTATGATGGATGGGGAGTGACACTCTAATTTACCARAGTCACTCTATTTTTAAAATAGTGCAACTTGAAATGTGAAGGTATCGCACTCATTGACGAGATTCAGTCTATTTTCAATTCGTGTGGATTGAAACATTTAGAAATCGCTCTAATTTTTCGTAGTCACTATTTTAAAATTAATGTGGGATGAAATATTAAGGAATTGCACTAATTTACTAGAGYCGGTCTCGTTTAAGTTTAGTGCAACTTGAAATATGAGGGCATTGCACTAATTTACACCAATTTGTTTTCTTAGTGACACTAGGTTTGTTGGGGTGGTGTAACTGAGGGCACACATTACAAAAAGAGAATTTCTTTGAGGATTGTGTAGGTCTTGGAAAGCCTCTAGTCAATCACAACTCATACACAATTAGAAAATCCCATGTGCTACACACCCAGAGAAGGCAACTTCATTTGGAGATGCACACTAATTTGCATCCGACCTATTAGAATAAATCGGTGTAGCTTGGAAAGGAAATTGGGTGGATGAATTGCTATACAACATATGGCAATTCAAGCACAACAAATTGCTCTAGATTGGTGTTATGAAAATTTCATGGAAGGTATTATGAAAGTTTATTGAATTCTCCTTGACATATATTTTAAACAACTACTCTACCCATAATATATTGTTAAACAATGTGACAATAAAGAGATTTGAAAGTAGATTACATGTTGGTAGATAAACAATCAAAGATGTGCCAATCAATAAGGGAAGCTGAAAATTCATCGTGGTCCATTTGACTGTAMGTTTCATTTTGAATAAATGTTGTAAGAGTTTCTTTTGACCAAAAACAATCTTAATAGTGTTTTTGAGTAAATTGAAGAATGATTGAGGCTAAATTTTCTTTTTTGCAAGCTTGGGACCTAAACATCAATTTCAGAAGAAGAGATGCAAGTAAATTACCTTAATTGTGTACAACCATCCTTGTTGTCCTCCTAAAATTGGTGTCTACTAAATGAGAATCCATCCCTTAAGCTAGGTTGTTTGCTAGGTGTGTACAAGTTTTGTTTCATGGCATTTGAACCTAAAAATATTGAAGTTATTGAATTTGTATGGATTAGAAAATTTTAAAAAAATGACTTTTAGATTGATTTTGGCTATGGCAATGACACATGGCGGACTACACAAAATAGTGAAATTAAGTTGCCTAAACAATTAGGTTGCCTTACATCAAGAAGGTCACTCTACAAGTCATGAAAGTCAACAAATATTTCTTCAAATATTTCTCTTTGTACACATGGAGGTTCATGAGTCCCAATTACAACAATATTTAACTCAAAAGTATTGAATTCTTGTCGAGAAACAATAAATATTCATACAATACACTACAAGTATGTTTGCACTTGGTGTTAGAGGTGGTGTTTGGAATGTGAATCCGGTCAAGAAGTAGGTCTAAGTTCATTCCTAAGATCCTAAGTAACAACGCTCGTCCACACCAAGTGGGACTGTCAAGAAATTAGTGAGTGACAAGGTAATTTCACTATTATTTTTGTGTGTACAGTAATTCAAATGCAATATAGAATGGTCAATTACTAAAAAGGGTCAGATAGAACTAAAAAGGGTCAGATAGAAGGTAATATTCATGACTAAGTTAAGTTAGTAGGATAATTCTTATGTTGATTGTGGGGTTGATATTTGATAACTCTTAATTAATTATATTTAGCCTACTTGACTTACATAAATAATAATGAACTAATTGAAGGCGAGGCACTCAGAAAGCTCGTGGGCCTGCCTGTCTTGAACAACCATAATATCAGTTCTGACTTTCTGAAGTACGCCCTGTACYCCCATTCTATTTTAAATTAAAACTGACAAAAATAACACACAATAAAAACAAAACCACCATTTCTAATACTACAGTATCATTCGAATAATCACAATTGTAAACATGGACGGGCGGTTCCGTCGTGCCATGCCAGTGGAGTGCCCCCCAAACCCGGCCGGAGATTCTTCCCTCACTATGGGAATAGAATAGAAGACTCATCACTGTGAGGATCTTCAGAAACCAGGAAAGAAATTCAAAATTCCTCTTTCACTCAGATCCAGCCGTCCGTCTATCCCGGACGGTCCGATCTGGCACACACGGCGTTCGCAAGGACGTGGAACGGGCTGGGCTTACTAGTAAGTTAAGTTAGTAAGTTAAGATTATTTTACCTGAAAAGAACGGCCGGCACGCCAGTTTCRGTCTTTTACTAGTACGTTTCTAGTAAGTTACTAGTAATTTTCTAGTAATTTTCTAGTAAGTTACTACAGGAAGAACTGACTAGACGTCGGAATTATCGGGGAGCTGCTAGGGCCGGCTGGTGGCGAAGGGCAAGGGAAGGGAATTTAGGTCAGGGGTGGAAAATGATGCTCTAGCATACGATAGGGAGTTGGGAAACACAGGACGGTAACTTAACCCTAGAAGGGCCCTTGGGGTTTCTCTATATGACCCGTAATTAGCTTTATAACTCTTCAATTGTGATCTAACATATGAATTGTGATTTGTTATTATTATACAAATTATCATGATCATTGACTTTACTTTGTATTGAAAAGTATTTGGTCAATATTTTTATGATAAAATATCACTATATTTGTAATATACTTTACGTCCTCAAAGAGCTTTCAGGCCCAACCCCAACCACGGGAGGGAAATATCTTGTACATTCATTGGCCAGATTATGGGTCAGAATTAGGGTTTATTCTCCAATCACACAAGTAGTTGGACATTACGCATTTTTCATCCAAAATCTGTTATTTTATCCATGATCATTGGATGATACGAGATGGTCCAATATGACTCTAAACAAAGGTTACTATTATGTGAGTCTAGGGACGTGAGCCCTTGAGCCTAGAAGACAATATATCCATATTTTAGGTGCTTTATATTGGAGACTATAAGACAATATATTCATGTTTTAGGTGTTTTACATTGGAGACTAGAAGACAATATATCCATGTTTTGGGTGTTTTATATTATAGTGATGATAGTGTAACTATGTTATAGCTATCCGTATTAAAGGTTTTTATACTATAAGCACCTTCAATGGTTGTAGGATGTCTACTTAGATACATGCTCAAAGCTCATATAATTACTCACATATTAGCATTGTTGACCCTAAATGATGAGATATGGTGAAAAGGTGAYAAAACCAAATGGTGTGGTTGTGGCTGTGGGTACAATACTTGGGTTCAATGAGAAGTTGTTTACCTAAAGTGAAATCAACCTCTCTACCTCAAAAATATACCTTAATTTGTCGTATGTTGTTCAACACGCTTGTATAAATACAAAACAAACACAAAAACAAGCATACAAAGTTTGTTTGTTTATCCCAAGAAAAACAATAAAAAAATTTATTTACCACTGATGATAAAATTTGGAAATTTGGAATTCGAGGCCCAAAATTAACCAAGGGAGGTGAAGATCACACGTAGGAAAGGTGAAGAATATAGGACACCACCAACTACAAAATAGAAGTAAATTTTTTACATTTACCCTATAGCGAAAGACAAACCTTGGCCGTAGACTTTATATGTTGTGTTTAATCCCTAAAGGACCATTCAAGTGACCATTCTACGTATGCATATTATCCATATCCCACATTTGATTGATGATAGGGAAGGCATTCTTTCTTTCTTTTGGCAAAATTATTGTACTACTATTTTGGTTCACTCCAAGGTAGAACGAACCATGTTGCATCTTTTCAGTGGATAGTTGAATAGAGAAAATATGCTCCTTTCTATAATCTAAGAATGTTTTATTTGTCAAACTTTCTAAGGTTGCTTTATTTGGATGGACACACTCCAAATTCAATTTACAACAAAATTTTGGTTCAAGATACGATATTTCAAAAATGAGTTTATGTTGTTATATAAATCATTGGAAGGATATKAAAAGACCATAAATTACATTTCAATAATATAGGGATATCCATCATAAAGTAATTAATGAGTTTTATATGGAATTTCTATAAAGTTTTCCTACAATCACAAAATTCAAGCATACTTAGGTAATTAGTTTGGTGCAAAAGTTTGAATCTTGTATCCTATTCAATAGTGAGTTTGCATTTCTTAAGAAATACATATAATATTATAATTTATTTAAATAAAACTTGAACGAACAATACTTTTATATTACGTAACAAGTTGCACTTACTTCTAAGTTGTTATAAATGATATTCCTTCTATCCTTCTAAAAACTTTTCCCATAAGGGATTAACTATATTTTTAGTCTTTTTGCCAATAATACATGCATTCAAGAACTGATAATCCATCCCCTAGATCTATGCAAACTCTGCAGCTTAAGCACTGCCATATATGCATCTAAAATCCATATAGAAAGTATCATATTTTAACATTGTTCATGAATGTTGCGAGTTTGTCATTCTTGATGATTTAAAGGTTGGTGGCAATAATGGGATTTTAGAAATATATGCTCCCAACCTAAATACCCGTAACAAAGAAACCTAGCCTACTTCATGAACAAATCTTCATTGTGTCAAAGTGATTACCAAATCCATTGTCAACATAACTATGTGAACAAGCAACAAGTACAAAGTGTCTCATGTGGGCAAGATAAATCTTGCTAGGAGAGGAATGTTCTTTAATGGCTTGCCATTTGCCCCCACAAGGTCATTTAACATGGCCAATGCTTATTCATTAGTTGAAATCATCAAATAGAGCTTTTTAGTGGGACACAAATTGTGCATGATTTGGAGGTTTTTAAAAGGACACAAAGAGTATAATCAAATATAAATCAATCCACTATATAATTGGTATGAAATACACAATTGATATAATTGATTTGTACTAACTATTATTTGATATGTTTGCATAAAAAATCGAATTAACAATTTTGTATGTATATAGTTTAGTTTGTATGAGTATATGGATGAAATTTGTATCAAAGTGAAGTAAAGATAGACAATTTCAATGGATTTAAAGTAAGTCCCTAATTACATTATTTGTGATGGTATGAAAACAATGAAGGCCACATGCATTATATTAATTTCATTTAAAATAAGGTAGAATAACCCAATGCCATGAATCATCCAATTCCAACATCTGCTAGCCTCTCCCATATGCGTTGTCAATCCCTCATCCATTACTACAATCTTAGTAGCCCTTTAACATCGTGACAATGCACTTGGATAGGGGACATGTCAACTTGTAGTTTAGATTGTGTCTATCCATGCTTTACCAATTAAGTTCCAACAATCTTTGAAAAATCAAAGAAATCTCATTCTTATTAAAGTGTCTTAATTCTATTTGCAAATGTTTTTTCTCAAACGTTTCAATCTCCGATTTCTTGCAATTTGTACATTAGCTAACAAATAACCTAGATCATCTCAATTCCATTCATTGTCCAATTTTGTCATCTTACTTTTGGCCCCCATTCCATCCCCTCAAACATCCAATTTTGTTCATTTTATGGCAAACTAAGTGTATTACAACCAACAAGGGCAACGTGTCAAGCCTTTAATGGTGAATAATATGTAGGATTTAGTTTTGAATAGAAATTTTACAATTATTTGCTAAAAAAGTTCCACATGGTTTAGTTTTCATGCTAGAACAATCCCACCATTTAGATTATTGCGTTTTAATTCCATCTTACAGATATTAATAATTTAGATTTTCCTTCTATTTGATATCTACTCTACTTAACAATTTTTCTAAAAATAGAAACTACGTTTTTTTTAATTTATTTTTAATTTCCTAGACTTTCAATTCAATATTCTACCATAAAAATTTAAACCTCAAACCTTTGTAGTGAAAAAAAATTAAGATAAGAAGGTTCAAAGTCAAATAATCTAGTCATGCAATGTGCAAAGAAAAACTGTTTTACTTACTGTGTCCATAGATATCTTGCAATGTATGTGCTCAAAATTTCTGAAATTTAATCCACACATGTTCATGCTAGTTAGGTTTGAGATCCTACAATTTCATGCTTTTAAAATAATAAGTTCAAATTTATTTACTCTTTGAGATAGAAATGACAAATTTTTGTATTTTTTGGAAGAAAAGGCATGGTTTCCTTTAACCCATTAAGGCCCAGGTCAATGACTGCTAATGAATATCTGCTTGAAAATGACAAGTTTTCATCAACAGTCAAAGTGACTACTAATGAAAATGTGTCATTTTGGACAAAACCATCAACCAATCATCGACCTTAATGGGTTAAGTGTTTATGGCAAAAACTTCAAAAATTCACAAAATAACAATTTTAATCAAAAAAATTATAATTTTACTTCGTTTTTTCTTGATTTGTGAAACAAGCACACAAATTTGAAAAATATGTGTTTCTCTTGGATTGGGCCCAAGATATTTAGATTGTGAATTAAGGTGGTAAAAGGCTGGTCTAACTTGGGCTTCTCCAAGGTGCCCAAATAGCTAATCTACTTGGTAATAGGCATGTTTATCTTAGTACAAACTTCCACATTGTTGTGCTTGTCTAGTTCCATACCTCATAAATTTGTCCAACTTTTTTTTGTTTACAAGCATACCAATTGAAATTAATCCTTGCAGGGCATGAAAGCCCTTTGCGGCCGTATAATATATTATGAATACGATGGTATTTGATCATGCGGCCGTATAATATATTATGAATACGATGGTATTTGATCAAAACAACATCAACCAAATATTTTCTAGTACCACGTAAATTAATGATTACAATAGTATGTAAAATAATAATGTATCACAATTTGTTTATTACACCACAATTGAAGAGTTGTAATGATAAATACATTTTGTAATAGAAGGACTCGAAGGACCTTTCAAGGGTTCAAATAGGAGGTTCAAAAGCCGCTCAAGCGTTTGAAAGTGCCCACCTCCTCAAATGTACTTTTTTCATATATATTTTTTCAACTTTACAAGAATGTACAAAAATTGAACCTTTGAGGAGGTGGGCGTTTTTAGAGCCTTTTGCCATTTCGACTTCAAAAAATTCATAACTAACTCCTCAAAGCTCCAAAAAAACATGGAACAACTTGGGTTACATACCAATTCCACTTTTCTTCCAAGGAAAATGCACTCAAAAACAATTCAAGAAGTTTCACCTCCCCAAAACTCATTTTCAATTCAAGAACAACCCCACAACCCCACGGTCGAGCAACACTATAAGTGTTGTGCACCATTGATCTTCTTCTGACCAAAAAAATCAATGGCATACAACGATTTACAGTGTTCCTTGGCCGTATTGCTGTGAGACTACTCTTACTAAATTAGATGGGCACTTTACGGCCCCCCTACCTCTTCCTTGAGGCTGGGGTGGATTGGCCCCTTTTGCTTGACCACTCCAAGTAATCACAGGGGTGCAAGTTAAATAAAAAAAAATCCTATTGGGAGCCCAATAAATTCACCTTAGACATCCCTCCTAGCTAATTTGGGGCCTCTGATTGCAAATATGAATTCAGAACTTGCAAATTCTATCATGTGTGGAAAATAAAAAATTTCAGGGTTTTATCGAGTGACCGAGCGAAGGGTCAGTTCACCCCGGCCTTCCTTGACGAGTGTACTTGTGTAAGTAAGTTAAAAAGCCCCTCTCAAAGGCAAGGAAAAAAGAGCCAGGTGGGGGGGATCCCGGACATAGCCCCTCCAGGTGAACCTAGCTAGATGCAGGCACCGCGAGCCAGCCAGCCAGCGAGCATCCCTCTCGGAAAATGACCCCCCATCCACTGCACCCCAGACCGGTCGGTCGCAACTTGTGACGTGCAGGGAGCAGAAAATAATTATACTGCTTTCACATGTGGCAAGATATGCCGTAGATTTCTGCATACAGCAGCAACTCAGGATCACTATCCATGGCATGTCACTAGGACCGCACTCCACCTTTGCCCACCTGACACATTGTGTAAGGGAAGTATGTAAGGCCCGGCTCATTGATTGCTTGGGCTTTCCTTTCCTTTCCTTTGCGTTGCCCCGTCGTCGCCGCGGCTCCAATCCCGGTAAGATAATACTCATCGTGGCGCGCACCTCGTCGACCCACCTCGATCGATCGCACCCTACCCTACCCGACCCTACCCCCAATTGTTGGTTCAAAAAGTCTGGCACCCAGTTTCTTTGATTGAGGGCTCAGTCGGTACTCGCATTGAACTTAAAACTTCAGAAGGCTGGCTCCACGTCTCGCGAGCGATCATCGTCCGTCCGTCCTCCAAGTCCTGACACGGGTCCTTTTCGCCAACAGCTTTTTTGGGGGGCAGTCGCGGTGGTCTTGTACGAACATTCTGTAGCGGCCGGGGCTAACTTTACCCGGGCACCCCGGGCGTCGGGCACCTGGATAGGGGTCTGACGAGCTTCGCTGCTTGCTTGCATGGATTGGGTTTTTATTTCATGCAATCTCATTGATCGTAAGTGTAGATCGGTCATCACTCATCACGATGGATATTGACGACCGCGGAATACTCATGAATTGCATTCGGCGTCATTATTGAGGCCCCGAGGGGAGGGGTCTGTGCAGCTCCACTGCTTCAGTGGTTCAGACACATGCTGACAGTCAGACGTGAATTTAATTATCGTCCTGACGGTGTTTGCTCAAATCTCGAATAAGTTGGACTAAATCTCCATCGCAAAAAAAACGTGGAATTATCAATGGAAACATATGGCAGCTAATACCGTACGAAAACAATGAGTGAAAATTGTTGAATGAAAATTGCAGAATGTTGGAAACTTTGCGAGGTATTAGTCCGAAATGACCCTACACTACCAAGGTGATGGTGTAAGGTACCCAAATCAAATAGAGAGGTTGGAGGTTCAATCCGCCACTGTGAAATCTCCTCACACTTGACTGGAAAATTGCCGCAAGTTGCCTTGTAACTTGTGTGTGTCAAAAAAAAAAAAAAAAAAAACTCTCTCTCCTATGTAGAACATCCCATTGGGGTCAAATGACCCATAGTGGATGCCTAATGACCCATGATGGTTTTTCTCGCCATAATCAATGTCTAACTTGACACCCATGGAGTGATTAGTGACCTCATTAGGAGTAGCCTACTTGTTGAGTGTAAATTGTTACACAAAAAGTGGTCCATGTGGATGCCTTTTAGGGAATGATGTGGTTTTACCCTCGTTCAAGGATTAAGGTTGTTCAAAATTGTCATATTTGTACTCAAATCAGAATTGAGGTAATGAGGTGAAAATTTTCTCCTAATGGAAAGTTATGGCCAGTACTAAGAAAACAGGAAGAAAAACAAAACAATTAGTCCCATTGAAGTGGATGTTTCAGTCAGCGTGGGGCATTTGATGAGATGAATTTATATCACTGGTCAAGCACCTGAACGTAGGGCCTGCTGGTCTTCTACAAAATTCTCTTGGTAAACTTAGTAATTTGGACTCATAATTGTGGATATAAAGAATCATTACACATGAAAATGGCATGATACAATCTGCATAYAATAGTAGTCAGGAGCCATATAATTATATATGCAGGCAAATCGTTTATGATAACATTGCTATGTAAGGTAGAAGGTCTATAAAGCGACCATCTAAGCATTGGAACTGAATTTTGGGGAGGTAAAACATCTTGAAATATTTTTCAGTAAATTTTTGTTGAAAGACAAGAAGAAATGATTTGTGGCTCAAGTTGTTTCTTATTTTTTTGGAGATTTGTGGAATTACTTATGAAATTTTGAAGTTGAAATGCCATAGGGCTCTAAAAGCGACCACCTCCTAGAATGTACACAGTTTGTACATTTTTGTACATTGAAGAAAGCAAAATGCACCTCTCTTTCATGTTTGGTTCAAAATGCCCAGTCTGAGTTCGAGCCTCCTACCTTATGTCACGCATTTGCTCCAAAAAATAAAATTGTAAGTTTAAGTTACATCCAAACAACTCTTCAATTCTKCCACTACCCTAACGTGAAGGTCCAACTCAGCATACATATAATAAGTCAGCTTTGTACAAAGAAAGTGCCACGTGTCATCTTGTAAACGGCGTGAGGTGACGTGCAAACTCAATTTTGGCACTTGCCTCACAACATTCTTAACCTTCATGGGGGTCCCTTTTGCTCCTCAAAATCTGCCCTCCCAGCAACCAATCAGCATGTCCAAGTGTGACAGACCACTCTCTTCCAACCACGCCAACCAACACTACAAGAGAAAGGGGTGTTTTAAGAGAGTTTTTAAGTATAGTCCTAGAGACAAGATTTTAAGTAATGACCTTTAAGGAGATTTTCAGTAAAAGTTTACTTAAAATACATGCATTTTAAGTAAATTCTTACTGAAAATCTCCTGAAAGGTCATTACTTAAAATCTTGTCTCTAGGACTATACTCAAAAACTCTCTTAAAACACCCCTTTCTCTTGTAGTGCAATGAAATTGCTTTTATTATAACATTAATCCTCCCCCAGGTACATAGCAAAGGATTATACCTCCACCTGGGGGGAGGATAGACACCCAATTAAGAATGTTATGCTGAGTCGGTGTCTAATGGTAACTTATAACTTTTGTGCCTCAAAAGCTCTTATCTTAGGAGTAGCTCTTACAAATCGATTTGATAATGTAGAAGACCCCACTTGTGGAAAATGACAAGGTAAAACAACCCATTGTGGTTAAATGACCTATAGTAGTCACCTACAAAGTAATCCCATAGTGGGTTTTTTTAGTTGTTTGAGATCAGGGCCACAATCAATATCTTGCATGACTGTGATGGAGTGATTAGTGACCACATAAGGAACTTTCAACTTTTGAGTGTAGAATTCATTACAATGATTAACTTTTAAGGCATTCCATGTTAGAAAATATTATAATTGCATCAAAGTGAAAGCACCCAAAAACGTTCATTTAAGCAATTCAGCATAGCTGAAGGCAATTTTTTCTAAAAATCATATTTTTGTAGTATTAGCGATTGCAAATCATGAATATTAAAAAAAATAGATTATTTGGATATTATATATAACTTCTATGATTTTTTGAAGTTTTGGCTTACTAGACCACTGGAACTGTCCTATAGGTGTACCTAAATATAAACATTGCCAAAATCAATAGTCAACGACTCAGAATTAAGTAAGTGTCATTCGTACGTGTCAGCAAATCACAATAAAGTATTTTGAAGACACATTAACTACATGCAATGGACGCAATTAGGTGTAGTCTATGGTATAGGAATGGAAACATGAACGATAATGGGTGTTTCTACCTTAACTAGTGAAATGAGCATCATGGATTCAGATTTTGTTGGTTATGGAAAACTGAAGACTTCAAAAAATTCCTGGTAAATTCATAATTTATCAGAAAAAGTATAACATCAATTGCACTTGTTATTTTTCACATTGGTCTTTAACCCCGGCCCTAAAGGCCTCAGGTGTTTATAGGTTTAAAAATATCGTTGGTTTTCAAGTGTTGTAGGTCTAAATTTGACTAAGGTATAGACATCTCAATTGTAGAATCTTATAGTCTATATGTTGTACGTGAATCAAATTTGGAGTCATTTGGCCACATAGATTGCAAGATTATAATGTTGTAGTGTTGAAAAAGGATGCTTGAAATTTTTCTAGAAACACATTTGGAGGTCAATTTTGATTTCTAAACCTACTCAAATGAAACAGTTCAAACAATAAAGTACTTCAAAACTAGCATACAATACATTGGTGAAAGAAAATATCATTCTACTGACTCATTATGTTTGCAAAATGGATTTGAAATGTCAAAAAAATAGAAACACATCTATGGCTAAACCTCCTTCTACTAAAATGCTTCTCAGTTACTCATACTTGCTTGGATTGATTTGAAATTTTAGACATACAAACATTGATTAGTATGTGCAAAGTAAACCACTCCCATGCAATAGCCTGTTCATTTCCTAGGAGATTTCTATACTGCAATCAGTCGCACTGCCCGATTACGCGGGCAAACCTACATGATTGAGCATTACGGATTTTTCATCCAATTTTGTTATTTCATCCCAAGTGTTTCATCCAACTTTGATTTTCCTACTCGTGATTTATATCGAGCAATGTCCCTCGTTGTCAGGCATTTCGTGACATAAAGCGCCTCCTCGTCAAGCTCCGCCCTCCTCATTGGCCCTTTATATCACAAAATGCCCTCTTCCTTGGGCATTGCCCTATAATTTTACAACAAAAATTATTGGAAACAAACACTATATGAAGTATATATATAAGCCTCCGAAGCTCACTAGAATCCAAAAATGTTTGGATTTTGAACTTCGAATTGCTTCCAAACATTCAAAACAACTTGGATTGACATAAAAAATTTACCACAATAATTAGACTTCAAGGGTAACACAACCCAACAAACTTTATTGAAAACAAACATTTGATGAAGGAGATAGAAGCCCTTGAAGTTGCAGCCATCAAATGCAGTTTGGTGAACTCAAATTGAACGTGTGAACTTTGATTGGCTCCCAATACATTTGCATATCTTCGATTGACTTGAAAATTTTACCACACAAACTAGAAGAAAGAGCGCAGATTTCCCAACAAGTTTGATTGAATTAGGACATTGAATGCAAAAGTTACAGCCCTTTGAATTGGACTTTCAAACAGTGAAGACACTTATTGTCCCCAGGAACGTTTAGGAGAAAAAATTGAAAAATTTCAACAATAGCGTGAGGCCAAACTCCAAATTCTGACCACAATGGGGTGTTTTACCTAACTGTCGGAATGTTGGCCAAACTGAAGTTGCTTGTGTGAGAAATAAGTTAATCAATGTCACATGTGCAGTTGTACAGGACACTACAGGGGGCTGATGGGGGGTCAAACTGCAGTAACAAAAGCTGCAGTAATAAACAATGCTGTAAAAAAGGTACCAACTTACACAACTAATTTASCCAAAGGCTGCAATGACTGAAACAAAACTTCTGAAAAGAATTTTGAAAGTTGTAGGTCCTTGTCTCAAAAAAAAGAAAAAAGAAAATGTTGCAGTCCTTCTAAGTTTGGAAGCAACTGATATGCATAAAATATTAAATACTACTCTTGAGAGTCCCAAGGCTACATTTTTTAAGTATGTAGTGATTTGTTTCATCTATTTAAGAGTTTGTACACCTGCCCCATATCACCATAAGATTCAGGAGGTGATGAACATGCAAATGCAAAGTCAAATCACGTTCTAATACCGTAAGTACCCTATTAGCAGGTTCAACACATCACCGACAAAAAAAAGCAAGGGTAGGCAAGATTAAAATTTAACCCCTAAAGTCCCAAGGCCTTTTTCCTCTCAAAATCCATTCAAAACTGCCATTTTTATTGCAAGGTGCAAAGCTTTTAAAATTTTCAATTTTTTTGCATATCTAACCGTAGGATCTTGCACTAGACTAGTATATAAATGTGTATGAAAGTTTTCACGAACTTTGACTACATAGATTGTAAGATTTCTGCATTTAAAGTGAAAAAAACAAGTTTTTTTATAAATTCTATGAGTAGATTTTTTGGCTTTGGAGCTTCCTAATCAAATCATTTTGCTCTATTGAGCTTGAAATTAAAATTTTATGTGTTGAAGATTCAAGTTGAGGATTAAGGGAAAAAAATTCAAGAAAAACACACTTGATATTTAATCATTAAAAAATTGTTAAGTAGAAGTAGGTTCAATATTGAAAATAAAACTAAATGGTTATTAGCTCTAAGATGGGATTGAAACACAATAATTCCAATGGTGAGATTGTTTTGGCAAGTAAACTTAACCTTGTCCAACAATTTTTTTCAAAAAATTGTAAAAATTGCATTCAGAAATGAATCCTATAAGTTATTTTTTTGAGAGGATGCTTAGATTGCCCTAAAAACAAGATTGTTCATAACTTTCTCATTATTAGGCCAAATAGAATGAATCAAAGCTTCAGACGTACACAAAAATATAATCTTTGAGATAAAAATGAAAAATAAAAAAAATTACATTTTTGTGATTTTTTTTTCTACCCGACAAACTGAAATTTATGCATAGTATGGCATAACTTTTGCCTTCGGGCATTGATTGAGACAAAAATTATATTTTCAGAGAGCTATTGTGGTTTTCTACCATCAAAACAAGTTTCAAAAAATTATGTCAAAAATTGAGATCACACGAGCTTGCCCTAAATCCCAAGTGTCCCCCGAGGGGACATTTGGGACTTTAGGGATTAATTTATGATATTTAGGCAACCATTCAAAATTGAACAAGGCCTAAGCATTTGGGTTGGTGTAGATACTCCATTTTGATGGTTGTAAAGAGAACAAGAGGTTATTTGTTCATAAAATGCATAGAATATTGGACCATGCTTGCTATAAATGGTCAACACATGTCCCTAAAGAAGGATATTGCAATTTTCTTTAATTAATTGCAATTTCCTAATATTAGGCAAGATAAGGGGATAAATTCTTTAAAAACTAGGCAAAAATTATTATAATTAATTACTGACAAAGCTACTGGTAAAGTACCATATATGAATGGATAACTACAAAGACATGAAATTTGTAGAGAGTTGGTGCCTTCATTGTTAACTTTTGACTGGTCCTACTTCACTTGAGAGTTTTATTTTTCTTCTTAGAAGGCAATTGTTTCTATTCTGCAAAGTCTAGTTTTTGCTCTATTTTTTACTCCAAATAATTTTACAAATTCTTTCACAATCATTTTTATATAACATTCTGTAGCAGTTAGTGTTACTGCCTTCCCCCCAAAGGAATGATGTGGTATATTTCACACCCACATTAGTAATTAAAATACACTTGTCAATATCTATTAGAGAAGTTAAGTACACTCATTTGGGTGTCAGGGTCACACCTGCCCTGTGTATTTAGTAGCAAAGTAAATACTTTTATATTGAGCTCTCAACGAATAGCATTCACTTCTTTAAAATCAGTGATTTCAAGATGAGAATTACCTGACTATGTTGTAAAATCTATTCATGATTCGAATTTCAAATAGAGGATTTTTTTATATAGATATGGGGTGGAAGGAGATAAAACAAACAATTTGGGATTTATAAATGAAAATGAATCGGAGCTCAACTACTCATAGTTAAGTCAGAAGCAAGGATTGTGATTGAAGTAGAATTTCAGACCTCATTTAGACATAGTAGAATAACTTTTCTCAAATTTGTTTAAACTATATATGATACTAAATTTTCTAAATTTTCTTTAGAGAGAGTCAATTGTTTTTAATCTAAAAGTTTCATATTTATTTAGAGAAGATGCTTGAAATTGTCAAAGAAATTGTCCCATTAGATGTTTTTCTAGCTACATTAAAGGGCCGTTTTAGGCTAGTTTCCCGTATTGGGCCACTGTTGGCCAAAATAAATTATTATTCAAAAATTAAGTAATTAAAAATTTAAGACATTATCAATAAAATTAAATAATTAATCAAATTGAAAAAATAAAAAATAAAAAATAAAAAATATTTACTATTATTATCTAACGTAGCAATCGCTCTACCACATTAGCCTCTTGCTGTGGCCGAGTTTCTTTAGTTCAAAATTGGAGCATTGTAGACGAGCTCAATTTCATCTAATATTTCCAATCCCTCTCTAAAATTTGTCCATAGTTTTTAATTTGAGGCGTGAAATCTCAATCAAATTTTTTTAAATGAAACTTAACTTAATTTTGCAACCTTTTAAAGTTCAAAGTTTAAGAAAAAGAGTTACTCTAACATACCTAATTGAGTTCTAAAATTCTACCTCAGAATACAATTTACGCTTTAATTTGACTTAACTATGAGCGATTGACCGTTCCTACTAATTTTAATTTACATATCCTACATTCTTTGTTTTTACCTCCTACCACCCCATGTGTATAATAAGAATTGTCTCATTTCAAAACTCAAATCATGTATGACTTTCTAAACAAAGTGATATAATTTAAATGTTGAAAATATTGATCTTAGTGAACTAAAATGCCATTTTGTTGATTTACATGTTTGGTTCTAAAATTAGCAAAAAAAATATGTTATTGTCACTATCCCGATACCAATTCTCAAGCTTACACTAATTATGTTGGGATGAATTTTGTAGATGAGGACTACGAAAAAAGGAAAGGTAGTTAAAAAAAAAAAGGAAAGACATCCTTGGTAAAGGCTACCAAATGTTATGTAAGGTAGGAGGCTCAAACTCCAACCGGGCATTTTGAACCGAACACGACACAGAGGTACATTTTGCTTTCTTCAATGTACCAAAATGTACAAGCTGTGTACGTTTTAGGAGGTGGTCGCTCTTAGATCCCTATGGCATTTCAACTTCAAAATTCATAACTAATTCAATACAGCTCCAAAAAACATGAAACAACTTGGGTTAAGGTAGGAGGTCCTAAAATGGAGCAGGTTCTAAAACCAATTAGGCTCTAGAGGTACATTTTGCACCCTCCAATGTACAAGCAATCTACATTTGAGGAGGTGGTCGGTTTTAGAGCCCATTGAAATGCACTTTTTTGCTACTTCAAAAATTCATAAATAATTCTTTAAAGCTCCAAAAAATATGAAACAACTTGGGGTAGATGCCAATTCCACTTGTCTTTCAAGGAAAATTTACTGAAAATTATTTCAAGCACTTTCACCTTGCCAAAAATGAGCTTCAGCCCTTAGATGTCATTTCCTCTTGTCTTTCGAAGAAAAGTTACTAAAAAATATTTCAAGATGTTTTACCTCCCCAATATTCAGTTTCAGAGAGCTGAGATGATTGCTTTATGGACCTCCTACCTTATGATGTTTTCAAATTGCAAACGTTTTGTTCAAAATAAATAAATTGCAAACATTTTGTTTCTAAAAAACAAAAACAAAATTGCAAACGTGTTTATTTTATTTTTTTCCCATTCCACCGCCTAGGTTAACAATTAAGTAAGTTAACCGACAAATCTCCCCAAACACATTGACTAGAACTACTATTAAATCCCTCATTATGGCCAGTCCTCTCCTCCTCCTCCTCCGGTGGCAGGCAGGCCTGTCGTTGAATTCAAATCCTGTCCTTTTCTTTTGGAGCAGAAGTGACTTAATTAATTAGAGCGGAGGAGGAAATCCAATCTGCTGACACCGGCACTGGAGTGACTTGATTTGGGAGAACTGAATCATAAGTTAAGTTATGAAGTTTCTGCACACTCATCAGGTGCAAGCAATGAATGCCAAGGAGCTCCAACACTAGAACCAAGGTGCTTCCCACTCAACGCAAACTTATTGCAAAATTTAGGCAGTCAGAGAAATCACCCAATGAAGTGAAGTGAGCCAGGATTCTAATAAGGGAAACTGAGTGAAACCCATAAGGTAAGCTTTTAGTTCTTTTTTAAAAAAATTCCAAAAATCAAACACAACCCATAAGGTAAGCTTTTAGTCCTTTTTGAAAAAATTAAAAAAAAAAAAAACACTACCCATATGGGTAGTGTTTATTAAATTTAAGAAAAAGGAAACACAACCCATGATGTAGTCCTTTTTAAAAAGTTCAAAATCAACCCTACCCACAAGGTAGTCCATTTCAAAAAATTAAAAAAACAACCCTACCCACAAAGTAGTCCATTTAAAAAAATTAGAAAAAAACACAATCTAGAAGGTAGTCTTTTTTTAAAGTGACCTTTTCAGAGTTGATTACATATAGGGAGAACACCTTGAAACAATTTTTAGTAAATCTTCGTACAAAGAAAAATAGAATTGGCATAAAAAACAAGTTGTTTCATATTTGTTGGACCTCTATGGTATTACTTAAGAATTTTTGAAGTTGGAAGCGTCCATCTCTTGAAATGTACAATATTGCTATATTGAACAAAGCAAAAATGCAACTCTATGCTAGTGGTCACTTTTAGAATAGGGGATCTTTTAGAGCACCTTGTATTTTATAGGAAGCTGTAATGACTATAGGATAGAAGCTATTATATATTACTAAAATTTAAAACTTTAATACTTTCGATGTCTTGTTCGATCCTAAACATACATCTAAAGGCATGTTTTAATGGAAAATAACTCTAAAAAGAGTTTCCAAATTTGTTGGATTTGAATTTTTCAATTTCTTGGGGATACGAAGAAAGTAATATTTTGGAAAGAATTATTGTTTTCTAATTTTAACATATGCTAAAACTTGTCATTTCAGAGAAAAAATTAAAAATTTGACAAACACGTGATGATCCTAGTTGTCATCAGTTTAATTTGCGATTCATCTGCTAACTATTGGTTGGTTGAAGGCAAGTAGTTTCCTGGCCTGATGGCTTGAACTTCAAAAGTAAGCTTAGCCATCTTCATACTGGGGCAATTCAAGCTACATATTGAAACTAGGATATGATGATTGGACCCCCCTGCTGTTTTTCAATTCTAGTAGTCCTTCCAGCATTGCAGTCATTTTGCAAACTTTGGAGTTCATGTGCAAACAATTTGAAGCTTTGACATGATTTGGATTTACAAAATTGTATAACAATGCTCATTTTCTACATGTTTTTTTTTATAATAAATGAGTGTTTTGACTCAAATAGACGACCTTAACCCCTAAAAGCGCGAGGGGTTTGGACCAAACACAAATGTGTTATAAAATATACATTCTATAACTTTTTTGAAGTTTGCATCAAAGAAGTTTATGTGAAGCATAAAAAGTAGAAGATATCGGTATGGTCAAAATTATAAAACTATTTTCAAATTCTCTTCAAATGAATTTTGAAGATATAACTTCAAAAATTCACCAAAAATACAATTTCTATCCTTAACACTTGAATTTTTTTTATTGGTCAAAATTATGTTTTCTATTGAATTGTAAAAAAATGCATAAGATGTGGTTATAAAAATATCAATTCCTTCCTCAAAAAGTAAGTTTTTCAACACTAGAAAATTCCAAACACATTGTGCTATTTCTCTTATGATTTATTTCTGACCGTAGTGATCTTAGATTTGAATATAAATACTGAAAGACAACCCAATATTTTAAAGGAAAAAAAAAAAAATTTAAAAGTTTTTTTCTGCCCTGAAAATTATACCCGAAGTTGGGCAGCGACCAAAAAATGGTCGTTTGAGCACTTAGAGGTTAATGAGAACACCTAATTATATACAAAACTCAGAACCTCAATGTGAAGTAGATAGTCAACGTACCTATCGTACACATGCCTCTGACCTGTCACATATGAAATAGCACAAGTTTTTTCATTTGTGGATACTATCGAAATCTTTCGATTTTGGAAATGTTGAATATTAATGAAGTTGGCTCCCAAGTAGAACAAGATTATTTAGCTTTTGTGGAAAAAATTGTGCCCTTTCTCAATTTGAGCTCACCTAGATTTGTAGTTATTATGAGATAATGCCAATGCCTTTCACTAGATGATTCAATTTGTCTCTTATTTTTAAAATTCACCAACAATTTTTTCACTGAACAATTCAATATGCTTGGTGAGCAATTTGGTTATTGATAGTGTCCATTTATTGGCATGTGTATAATATGTCAAATTTTCTTTGATTGAAAAGAAAAAGTTATAAGAAGTAATGACAAATGAGTATGAGCACAGCTTGGAGCTTGTTTCAACGCGCAGTGGAATAAATCAAGTTAGAGAATCAAAGTGAAGTATGCGTCCTTCAAATGTATCAACCAACCAGATTTAAACATTTGGAGGACACATTAATCAAAGTCTAGGGACACAATTAGGTGAGTCTATGGTACAAGAATGGGAACAAGTGCGCTAATGGATGTTTCTACCTTATGCGAGCCTTTTATATCTGAGGTCTGTACAGTGCTCCTTTGACCATTCTCATAGTCTTATAATGAGGAGTTGCTGACGAAACAGTTGAACCATGCCTATTCCATGTCTCTTTTCCATGCCTCCCATTTGTCATTGCAAGCCGGGTCCATATCCTAGTATTTGCACTATGATAGGCAAACCCAATACCAACAGTTGACTTAATACCAACCAAATGTAGGGTATTCATTGATCTTAGAGTGAGAGTCTATGCCAGAAGTACATGCCTTAACTTCACAACAAGTAAATTTCAGGCATGTACTAGTGTCATAAATTCTCATTCTAAGATCACCAAGCGTTCTACATTTGGGTGGTATTAGGTCAACTGTTCGTATTGGGTTCGTCTACCTTACTCCCTACATTCGAAGCTGTGCGGCTCCCACAAATGCCCATCACCGACATTCCCTTGCGAGCCACTCGCGCTACTCGTCGCCATGTCAAGCATCGGAGGCGGAGGCGGCGACATCACCAGAAACTCCATACAAGACCTCGACGAGTTCACCAACCTCCTCATGAGCATTCCCGTCGTCGAAAACTCCGGGTACGATTCCACTGAGTTTCCCGTCGAGGGCTTTTCGGCTACGAAACCTTCCAATTGAGAGATGACGCCGTTCCGGTATGATTCCATCGAGGTTCCAATTCCGTAGTGGGAGCCCTGAGCTGACAAGCCGGAACTCCATGGGACGATCCCCTCGGGATTCTCCTCTTGGGAGGATCCATCATCAGCGTCGTCTTCGGCGAAACCACCACCGCCGCCGGAGCTGAACAACGACGAAATCTCGGAGAACGAACGGAACGMGCSCAATGCGACTGCGCTGSAAGCTGAATCTGGAGATGAAGTGGAGGGTGCGGAATTGGAAACGAGGGTGGTCGCGACGGAGGCCAGCCACTTCGCTTGCTCCTTCACCAGTTTCAGCTTCGCTTTCTCATCCAACCCTGCCGACCATGATGCGTGATTTTTCTTGTCAGAAAGTCTTAAATGAAAATCAAAAGCAATTTGAGCAATTTGAGCTTTACAAGAGGCTCGAATGCTAACTCTTTCTGACGATTCTTTGAAACTCTCTGTTTACAGCCGTACACCTCAATCAAGTTGTCGTGTCATAGGACTTTCCTGAAGTCCAATCCCACACTGGATACAACGTCCATATGAACTCATATGATCTGAAATTGATGAGATTCTCATCTAGTGCGGTACTGAAGTTCAACACCACAAGTCATCTGTATGACAATGGAAAGGTTTTTTTTTGAGAATGATGCAGTCATCAAATCAATGTCTCTGTGATAATTTGGCACATTCATTTGGTTTCTGAAACCATTCTTCTATCTTTTACTTTTATGTGAATTTCACAACTTGTGGTATCAAACATTGAAACTTATTTCAGTATCACTCTTTTCTAACATTACTTGGCTACTTTGCATGGAACTCAATAAAACTTAAGTTACACTCAACTGCATTGTGCATGCATATTTTGATGACGTGGTATTGGATAATTTTACAGTATACACGTACGCATCTTTCCAACACGTGTGTGAGTAACAAGTAATTCACAAACTTCTTTGAACACTACAGTATTCCACAAGTTCAGAGATTTTGAGCTAGATTGAGGGAATTAAGGAACCTCACCATCGCCTCTCGGCTTGGACGCCAAAATTCTCGGAGTGCTATCAGGAAAGTTGAGCAAGTGCAGTTTGCCGAAATGGTAAAACGCGGCGTCCACTGCTCCAGCAGCTTGAATCTCCGTCTTGAAGTCGCCGAACGAGACTTTGTTCTTCGACTTGGGGGGCTTCATCTCCGCCACCCAAGTCTTCCGATCAAGGCGGTGTCGGACTCCCCTGAACTTCCTCAGTCCCGGAGGAAGCGGCGGGTTGTTGCCATGGCCTGCTGCTGCTGCTGCTGCTGCTTCCAATTCCACGGCGTGCTGGAACAGGCTCCCCGCTGTGCGCAGCCGCTTCTCGGGTCGTGCGTAGGTCGTGATTCTGGAGTCCAGATCCACCACGTCCAGTTGCAGTTGATTTTGTTTGGGTTGCCTTAAAAATTAATGGCAACAACTTTTGATCTAAACACCCAATTAGAAAAATATATAAAATTTCTATCAAGAGTGTACATGTTTACACTTTTTGTCAAAATTTTGTGATCATCTACTTAAATTTGATTTTGTATGGAAGTCTTTGAGATTTCTTGCATACATTGAACGCTAGCCTAGTCCTTTAGGTGTTAAAATGGCATGATTGAGCACCAAAAATTTTGACATATTTAAATTTTGGGACATGTATACTGAAAGGTGGAACTTAATGGAATACTACCAACAAAATTGATGTTACAAATTAGTATTTTGTTCTATATCTTTTTTTTGAAGATTTCAATTCCATCACCAACAACACTTCTGAAAAACATATTGATAGATCCAAAGATAATCCACAATGTTCCAAAAACACATGAAAAGATTAATTTGGAGCTATTTTTGTCATTAACCCCTAAAGGACCAAGGCATTTTCTAGCTCAGAAACCACTCAAAACTGCTATGTTTGCTGCGTTCATCTTGGGAACCAAACTTAACATTTTTTTGTAAGTTTAGTGTAGGATCTCATACTTCACTTGTCTTAAAACATGTGGTATAAATTTCATGAAGTTTGACCATATAGATTAAAAGATATGAGCATTCGAAGTTAAATACAAATTTTATTTTGAACTCTAGTTTGCAATTTCAGATGACTTTCACCACCATTTGTGGAAAGTTTTTGCACTACAAACCTTGACTTTAAATTTTTTTTATGTTGAGCATTTGAGTTGAGAGTTGGAAAAAAAAAAAAAATATTTGATTTTCAATCTTTAAAAAATTGTTAAGTAGAAATAGGTTCAAGATTGAGCAAAACACTAAATTGTTAATAGCTCTAAAATGGAATGGAAACACCAAAATACCAATGGTGAGATTGTTCTTGAAAACAAACTTAACTCTACGGCTTTATACCAAAAGAAAAATTGAAAAATAGTGAAAATTGCATTCAAAAATGAATCCTACAAGTTATTTTTTCAAGAACAATAGAACATGCTTAGATTGCCCGAAAAAAAGATTATCCATAACTTTTTCAATATTAGTCCAAATAGAATGAATCAAAGCTTCAAATGTAGACAAAAACATAATCTTTGAGAAAAAAAATTAAAAATTTCAAAAATTCTTTTTTTGGTCTTTTTCGTTTTGCCAAACAAACTACTTTTTGGACATAGAGTGGCATAACTCTTGCTCCCAGGCACTGATAGAAATGAAAATTATATTTTCAAAAAGCTAATGTGATTTCATACCTTTAAAAACATTTTTAAAAAATAATTTAAAAAATTAAGGTCACACGAGCCTCCCCCAAATCCGTAGGGATTTTGGTCCTTTAAGGGTTAAACTTGTGTTATTCCAAATCTAAAATAGGTGTAGATTTACAATGCAATCAGTGCAATTTAAAAACTAACAAAATCATGGAATGACCAGAGACACCAGACCAACAATATTGACACTTAAATGAGGTTTTAGATTTTGTAAAGGTAGCCATCCTCATTGCAACCGGAAACCTCTAAAGCTTTAGTACAAAAATCTTAACAAAATTTCTAAATTTAGAAAACATACATACATTCAAATTATGATTCAAGATTCAAAATTTGGTTTAACAAATGCATCTCTTGTAATAAAAGCCATAATGATATCTAAAAGTTAAATTGTAATTGACTATTGGAGTTGCCACCCTTATGGTTCTCTTGGATTTGATATTTAAGTGTTAACCCTTATAGGTTTGAGAATCCCAATTTGTCGCATTGTCACATGTTTTTTTTTGGGGGGGGGGGGTATATTAGACCTACAGAATGCAAGAATTGATATATACAATAATTAAAAAGTTTGTATTTATGTTGGGCTCTATCCAATAACACTTGACACTTCTAATATATTACCTCCGTCCCAAAATAAATCCGGGTCTTCTTGGAAATGACTAAATTAGCACATAAGTTGTTCCTATTATTAAGAGCTCGTGTAGTTATTGTAGATTCTACTAGGTTCCATTAGGTGTGAAAGAATGGAAGTCAACAATTAAATTGTGCATGTTGAAAATAAGCAATGAAATTTAAATTTTTTTGCCCCTTTCGAAACTGCTCCAGTGGTATTGATTTTTGTCATTCTCTAAGCAATGTTGGTGGAGTGATGTCCATTGACATCCTTTCTATTCAATTCCGACAATGTCTTGTGATTCAACTCCAAAACATTCTCAACAAGAGATTTATTAGTAGCAATTTTGTATACTTTTGGGTTGAATTTTTTGCCTTTGGTTGGCTAGAGGGTTGCATTTTGATTCCGTTTGCAATGATCAAATTGATGTATAGTCTTTGGAGCGTAAAAATATGGATTCTTTTGCTTCAGGGAACTCAATCTAGCTTTAGTTGTTGTTCATCAAGTTGTGGAGAGAAAATTTCAAATTTAATTTTGGGCAAGTATATTTGGAAACTTGGGGTTTATTTTGGGACAGAGGAAGTAAATCATTATCGCACTTCCTTCATATCTAAGATGTTACAAAATGGCCACAAATTCTACATGTTTGGTGCTGTATTCAAACATGATAAGGTTTAATAAAATTACCTCCAAATGAAAGATGTGAGTTGTTAGATTTTCAATCCAATGGTGTATGCCTTGTCTTATTTTAATAAGGCATTCTTTGTATTCTACAAATATAACAAAGAATTGTGTATACAATGTCCATCATACCTTTACTTAGGATTAAAAGTCACATCCTCATCAAGATTCAAAGTTTGTATTATCTTTTATTCTTGTGCACAATACATCTATTATCATCCAAAATAAATAAAAAATTTCCAAGGGTTTTGAAACAATGGAATATACAAAACTAAAAGTCTTAGAGATCAAATGKTGGTAGAAAAATCCTTCCTAAATCTCTTTCTATTTCCAAATATGCAAGATAAAGCTCTAATTGAGGCCATCAAATTTCCTTAATCCATTAAAGACCGTGGTTGATTTGGGGGCTGGGCAAGACATTATTTGGTTTCTGATTAAATATAAAAAAAAATATCAAATCGTAATGCTTTCCGGAGATTTGACCATGTTGATGGAATTGGCATGAATGATTGGGCCTCCACAATAAATTTTCTGGCAATTTAAGGTTCTCTTATTGGAAGTTTTTTTGTATTTTCATCCCAAATTTCATTAGTTTTTTCAATCCCTAAATTGCATGCTGGCACAGATTGTCTTGTTTCTTGTCCCAATGCATTTGATTTACAATTCCCCACATCCGTCTCCTTTTGTCCATATCCAAATTCATTCTAAATCTTTGGCTATCAATGCAGTATCAACCCAAAAGTGGTCGACCGGTCCTTAATGGTTAATCCTTTGTTGGAGGGTTCATGTGACAATTCAAAGAACTGAAACATCAAGAAGGAGAGAATGAGATGAGGTGGTTAAGAATTTGTTCCTCATTCAAGRAATAATTACTTTACACTAACCTTTATTCTTCCTTAGGTATATATTGTACAATGTTTTTGGGACCCATGACCAATGGTGTAGAATATTATGTCAGAGCTCCTTCAATGTAAGGTAAGATAGTCCAAATGGGAGCCAGCTTTTTACAAACAAAATTATTCTAGTGGTGCACATTTCAGAACTGGAATGTAAGCATTTTCAGAACTTACTGTAAGTAAATTCTCACAAGCCATCCATTCATGAAGCTCATATACATCCGAAGCTTTGCGGCTCCCACAAGTGCCCATCACCGACATTCCCTCGCGAGCCACTCGCGCTACTCGTCGCCATGTAAAGCATCGGAGGAGGTGGCGACGACATCACCCTAAACTCCATACAAGACCGCGACGAGTTCACTAATCTCCTCATGAGCATTCCCGTCGTCGAAAACTCCCGGCACGATTCCACGGAGTTTCCAGCCGCGGGAAGGCATGGAAACACATCCTCTTCGACTCCGGGAGTTGTCAATTGGGAGATTCCATAGCCATTGCAATTGCTATTGGGGTACGTTTCCATGGAGGTTTTGGGGGAGCTCTGAGCTGACGAGCCGGAACTCCATGGAGTGATGCTCTCGGGATTGTCTTCTTGGGACGTTCCATCTTCGGCGTCTTCATCGACGACACCGCCGCCGCAGCCGAACGACGACGAAATTGCGGAGGACGAGTGGAATGAGTCCAAGGCCGCAGCGCTGCAACAGGAATCTTGAGATGAAGTGGAAGCGAGGGTGGTCGCGACGGATGCCAGCCATTTTGCTTGCTCCTTCACCAGTTTCAGCTTGGCTTGCTCATCCAATCCTGCCGGCCATCGTGGGTGGTTTTACATGTCAGAAACTCTCAAATGAAAGTCGAAACAAATTTGAGCTCTTTGAGAGCTGCCGGAGTTCACTACAAGAGACGCGAATATGTAAAGCTTTTCTTGTGACGATTCCTTATGCTCTCACGGCCATCACATCGATGTTTCATGACTTCTTTTTTACATATGTACTGGGGTTTTTGAAAGTCTATTTTCTTGTGTAAGTTTCCATCAAGCTTTGATCGAAACGTGTTGAAAACTCATTTTTTCTACATCTTCTTTGACAGCTTCGTATGGAATAGAAGATCACGTTCATTCAACTGCATTTTATTCAAGATTATGACTTAGTTTCTCTGGTAATTGCATTTAATTAGTGTCCTGTACGCACGCGCTTTTTCGAACATTTATGTTAAAACTACATTTCAAATATTTAGCACCACAATGTTAAACACTCCAATATTTTTTGCAAGTTCACAAGATTGGTAATTTGAGCTAGTTTGAGGGAATTGGGGAACCTCACCATCGCCTCTCGGCTTGGACGCCAAAATTCTCGGAGTGCTATCAGGAAAGTTGAGCAAGTGCAGTTTGCCGAAATGATAAAACGCGGTGTCCACTGCTCTAGCAGCTTGAATCTCCGTCTTGAAGTCGCCGAACGAGACTTTGTTCTTCGACTTGGGGGGCTTCATCTCCGCCACCCAGGTCTTGCGATCGGGGCGGTGTCGGACTCCCCTGAACTTTCTCCGTCCCGGAAGAAGCGTCGGGTTGCAGCCATGGCCTGCTGCTGCTGCTTCAATTTCCACGGCGTGCTGGAACAGGCTCCCCGCTGTGCGCAGTCGCTTCTCGGGTCGTGCGTAGGTCGTGATTCTGGAGTCCAGATCCACCACGTCCAGTTGCAGAAGGGAGGAAGAGGGAGGAAGGGGGGCTTAACTTAGCACAGGCTCTGTTTCCAGGGTCTGTCAATTCTGCAGTCAAAGTGCAGGGGGGCGGAATTATTAAATTGTTGCTTTTGTGACAAAAAGCAAAAGAAAAGGTGAAAAAGTGCAAGGGGGGSAAGTGTTTCCAAGATTCTGTAGGAGTTGCCTATATTAATTATCCTTCCCCCCTTCTCCCCCCTTGGCTCCCCCCTTGGCTTCCCCCCTCCATCTGGGAGAGTCGAGTGGAATGGGGCCCAATTGAAGAAGTCTGTACTGAAGTTTGAACTGACGTGTACAATTGGTCAAATTTGAAAGATCTGTATTCATATTTTGGAATCGAAAACCCCGGAGGATTCCATACACTAGGTCGAGAAAAAAAATTATCCATTACAAAGTAGGGGAGATGGTGAATTTCATTAAAATGGCGGTATTACGGTAAAATGGCGCAGCATTTCATTAAAATGATACAACGTTCCATTTTAGAAATGACTCAAAATTTAATAGAAATTCCACTACATCACATTAAATTGGCACAACATTTCATTAAAATGGCACATAATACCTCCATTTTTGGTGCAGAAATATCGTCAATTTAACGATATTCACCATGGAGAAATTTTTACACTTATTCTTAGATGGAGAAATAAAGGTATTATTCTATATGACCCTTCTTCTCATGCTACTATAGAGTTTTCCGTATGAGATTGATGATCAACTATACTTGAACGCAGTCTAAAGGTTGATGAATAAGGCAATAGTTTYTCCAAATAACTTCTCATTCCACTATTGAGCAATACTTGAATCTTTGAAAGACATTTTCCTCTTTGAGAAATTTGATGAAATTGAGGTGAATGATAATTATATGTTTCTCCCTCTAGCTCCACTAAAAAACTCCAAATCAGTTAAATTTTTTATCCCACCAAAAATCTCTGTTTCTTAATTTCCATTGTTGAGTAAGTATTTGTTGTGCTGGATGACCTTGTAGGGCAAGTGAAATAATCTTGAGCATTCTTTTGGCCTACAAAGCTTGCCCTTGCCCTTATGAAGCACCTTGTACCAATTACGCTCTCATATTGTAGTATTGACAGTGTGTTGAGTGAAAAAATATTTATAAAGTGAGCTAGGTTTCCTTTTTGCAGATATATAGGTTGAGGCACAATGAGTTAAAATACAATTAATTCGTCAAGGGAAAAGTTTTTGGAAGTCTTTAGTGGGATAGAGGAGATTTAAGTAAGAATGTGAAAGATTTGGAAGTAGAATAAGGGACTTTCAAGGGTTAAACAAAAAAGGTGAAAGTTTTTTTTGTTGAGATGAAATAAAATAAAATAGTAGAAGTATCCTTGTCCAATTGTGTATTCTATCTACACATGAATAAGTGTAGGTATGGGTTTGGTTATCTTACAACAATTATGTTGGTTGAAGATGTGGGCAAATACATAGCAACAAACAAACAAAATCAACAATTAACTTCCATGGCCTAGCAATACCTTTGTCAAAAATTGTCTCTGATAATAGAGTTAATTGTAAAGTGGGAGAAAGAAGGGATTTTTTCCCTTTGAATAGCACGCATTCATACACAAACTAGAGATTGAACTTCTTTTGGGTCCAAAATCGAGCTCTTCTGAGTTTTGTCCCAAGTCTTGCTTCTTCCAATGAGAACTCATGGGCATGTGCCATGTAGGACTAGAGATTGTAACTCAAGACAAGAACTATGGTTTTAGAGTTTAACTCAAGAGGAATGGTCAACCACAATGCATTTATTGATGGAGACCACAATTTAAACTTAGCTTGCAACTTTTACTAGACCAAGCCCACATCACTTTACATTTTACAATTGACTCTAATGGCTACTGAAATTCTTTAAGAAAAATAATAGAGTATTTGAAGTAGTTGCTCTATCCTACTAGTTGGTGTATTAAAGTTATGATGAGCTGATGAGCTATTTTTTGACAATTGAATGTTTAGTCGCATATTTTTTGTAAAACTTGGGTTGAATCCAGTAAATCACATTTCACCTCAAAATTCTACAACTATCCAATCAAATTAGTGCTTTTGAAGGCTAGTGACATGATACATCTTTTCCTTTATTTTTTTTTTAAGTCTATCCAAAATAGAGTGTTGTAAGTTAAAATAACACAAAGGTAATTTGGATTCTAATGGTGGTCTAGAACCATCATTTACACTGTGTCAAAATTTTTAATACAGAGTACTACATTTGCATATCATTTTCATGACATAATAGTGAAAGTGAGGGTGACAATTTGAATACCTAGGTCAATTCATCTTTGAGAAGAATTTGCTTTAGTAGATACCTAGACTCTCTTCAATTTAATCCTATAAGGACAGACTAGTCATTGTGGAAATCATCCTTTTCTTACAAATCATCCTTTTTTTTACAATGCATATCATCTACTTTAAAAAAATCAAAAGTACTCATTGAAGACCAAACTCCTATGCAAGACCTCCCCTTTTTGTACAAAATTCCAAGAATGAACAATTGCACTTCTATCTTACATGGAAAGATTTTCCATCATCTATCGGACACTTAGTATCCGATACAACTTTACATGGTTATAAGAGAATCCTACAATTGAATAGGCATGTTACCAATTCAAGCATCAATAGATCAAAAAATTGGACAAAAATCTTTTAGATTTTAAATCAAGCTATTTCATCTATAAACCGATTCTTTGAGGTTTTCAAAGTTCGCTACCACAAAAATTGATAAATCTTGGATAGGTCCACAGCGAACGAAACATTGGCATGCCCCTCTTCAGAAAGTGGAATGTCTTGGTGCTATTGATGATCACGGTCTGTTAGTGAGAAGACCCGTAGATTCATTCACATAACAACATTCAATACCCTAAAAATGAGTTATAGATCCACCAGTTTGGTGTGTCCATGGGTTTTTTTTATAAAAAATCACCACAACATTTGAAGGCCCTTGTTTCATGTGTCACATCTCAAGTTCCAAGCATCCCAAATTGAATTAACTAGTCACACATTGTCACAAATCTTGTCCCCTAGGCAAGGCTACAATCCACAGTTTGAGCTCTATCCAGACTCATTTTACACTGCATAAAAATTCATTAACCCTTAAAGGACGGACCTGTGGCCGTGGAAATCATGCATTTTGATACCGTGTGACATCATCTCCTTTGAAAAAGCTAAATATATTCATTGGAAGTCAAAGTACTAGGAAAGATCTTCCCTTTCCACTCCTATTACCGAGGATGAATGATTGCATTTCTGTCCTCCAAGGAAAGATTCTTTGCCATTCATCGGACGAAAAACGTCCTCAGCGTCGTTTAAGGGTTAAGCAATCAACAAATCCCAAACATATACGGAGTAATACAGAGCGCAGAAAACCACATTGAACAATAAAACCTAGTCTCCAAGGCTTAACCCTTAAATATTACTATTTTTCAAATTCTTTTACAAGTGATATTTTCAAGAGTCAAGAAAAATCATATAAAATACAACATATGCTTGAAATTTCTGAAAATTCCACCACATGTATATTATAGTGTAAAACAAAAGACATATTTCTTGGTCACAATAAACCCCAAGATGCACCCAGCATGCCAGTATTTATTGCACTTAAAAAGAAAAGATCAGTTCTCATCAAACAACCTTAACTTCCATATAAAATTCATAACAGCAACAATATGATTTCTGCTACTAGTCTCAAAAACATTAATAGCCTGAGCACATGAAAAGTCTACTTGTAGCATGACAATTTGTTAACGCAGGGTTCCAAACCTGTTTCTCCTTCAGCTTCAGAGACAGCAACAGCCACCGGACTTCACCTCTTCACCTGCAGAGGAACATATGTCACCTCTAATGCTTCAATATTGTAAAAATTAGCCAATCAATTCAGTAAACACGTGACTCATAGCCTGTTGACAGACACCAGACAAACGCAACTGTTACTGTACTGTCCCGGATCTGTTGCCGGAGGAGGCGAAGCAGAGTGAGGGGACACAGAGCAATTGACTGAGCGAGAATCGGCCACGGAGGAGTTCGAGGATCGGAACGGCGGGGAGCCAGAGGCCGGGCCATTGAAGCGGCTTTTCATTTTCAATTCTAAGAGAGGAAGCAAGCAAGCTAGGGAGAGAAGGACGAGAAAGGGAAGTGGACGCGGCAGATTGCTGCTGGGGAGACAACCAATGTATGATCTATGGAAAAATGTACCAGAGGTGTGTACTTCAGGCGGTAGAATGACTGAGCTGCACTCGTCCCAATGAAGAGGCGAAGACTGACCAAATCAAAAGCGAGGGATTATCGAGTCAGAAGTGTTTCAAGGAAAGGCTCAAGATGCTCAAGGAAGAGCCTCTTCTCCTGCTGGAAATTGGAAACCCGACCGCACTTCTTCATCAATTCCTAGCCCACACCATGAGCGCCATGTAAGAGCGGGCGCAAGCAAGTGAGGGAGCTACGAGGAGAGGGAAATCGCGGAAGAAGAGAGAACAGCAAGGCTAACCAAATCAGGACCGAGAGAAAATGCAACCACGAGAGTTCGTCGGTAAAAAAAACCCTTCGCAGCTACTCTTATCTCACGATGATCGAGAAAAGATTTCCCCTGCTTCAATCAAAGGCGTCACCAATTGAACACCACCACAGGCTCGTTCACATCGCGCAATTCGACAAATTCATTAGCGCTTTCCAGAAAGGAAAAAAATTGAACAACTTCTTGAAACCCCATCAAAACCTACAACAGCCAAACCCATCCAGAGCTTCCGAAACGAAGCCGATTGAGGAGCACCAAAACACTCTCAGCACAGTTATGGTCTCGCTACAGTGACGCATGCTCCACCATGCACTGAGGATCCATCCCTTTGTCGGCAAGAAACAGTGCACTACTACTATTCGGGTAAGATCAACAGCAAACGCCCTAGTGCGACAGAGCCTTCAAATCTACTGTACAATCTTAGATATGGCCTGAGCAGAGGAGAAAGCGATCGATCGCCTTAACAAAATATCCCAGAGAAAACCAAATTTGAGCAATTTCATGAAAACCCACCAAACCCTGCGACACAGAAAGCATCCCGAACACACAACAGAAACCTCAAGAGCTTGCACCGGCTTCTGAAACGAAGCCAATGAGGATTACGAAAACGTTCTCAGCACAGTTATGGCCACGCTACAGTGGTGCATGCTCCACCACGCATTCAGGATCTCTCCCTTTGTCGGCAAGAAACAGTTCACTACTACTGTTCGGCAGTTCGCGTTCGATCGACGGCAAGTCGGTACTCTAACTTAATATTCAAAATCTGTGGCACAATCTGTATAGCTACAATCTTAGCTATGGCGAGAGCCGAGGAAAGAGTGCTCGATTGTCGAAGAGCAAAGTGACAAGTGCAAGCGAGAGTGTGTGGAACGGCGTGAAGATTTGCCAAGAGGCTCAGTCGCGGTCACAGGGTTCATTAGAACGAGGATGACGGCGACGGCGACGGCGAAAGGGGCGTTCCACGGTCGTGGGGCTTCCTCTGTTACAGTTCTTGTCGTTTGGCATTCCGCCGGCCTTTGCAGATTTTGTCCGATGTTCAGCCATGCAGGACTGCAGCACTATTGAGATTCTTTCCTAAAAGGTTAGTCTCCAGTCCCCGCCCCCTTTTTGTTATTGAAAAAGCGCTAGGATGGCGATCACAAAAATTTGGTGACTAGCACTGAGAGCATCTCCACCCGCCCGGCAAACTGTGGGTGGGATTTGGCTTGCAAAATGGGAGGGCATCCGTTTTGCAAGCCGGACCCATGGCTTGTTAAGAAGCCAAGGAGGACAATAGCAAGGGCAATAGCAAACTATAGTGGCGACTTTTCATAGGAGGCAATACCCACTCATGTTGACTTTTCATGCACTTTATTTTGTCTTATACAGTTTGCAAGCCGGTTTGCAAGCCAAGCTTTGGCTTGCAAAACCACCCCTTTTATAAGTAGCTAGAGGTTTTGGAGCCAGCCTCTTAAGAAGTTCATCCATTTTGCAAGACGGGTGGGGCACTTTTGCAAGCCGCCTTGAACAAGTCATCCATTTTGCAAGTGGGGTGGGGATGCTCTGATTAGGAGAAATATGAGCCCTCCTAAAGGCTGCGAGTTCAAAAAGGCCGTAGTGCTATTATGGAATTTTTTTATTTTTTTGAAATCTTGCGTGGGACTACTAGTGCCATGCACATTCTCAATTAAAAAAAATTAAAAAAAATAATAAAAAGAAAATTACTTATTTATTTTTTATGAAAAAAAAATTAGAAAAAAGGAAAATTCTGCAATGTCATACAGGCATGATTCATTTTGACAGCCTTTTGGAGGGCTCATACTTCTTCTAATATGATTATATTTCCTCATACATCCATCATTTGAAGAAAAACACTTCTCAGTCAAATTCATACACTTTTTCATCCAAATTTGGCAATTTCATCCATATTTTTAATAGAAATGAAAGTTTTCTTGGCAAAAAAAAGTCTACTTTAAGTATGGCAAAAAATGAACATATATTTTGAAATGAAGCAATCCAACACCATGGTGCCAAAAAAATAAGGGTTGGTAGTCTCTAAGGTAGGAACACCTAAAGGCACCACTTTTTCTATCAATTGTGCACAACTTTTATCGAGATGGAATATGTATGACATTTTCATGATTTACCCTTGAAGAATCATTGTTTTGTGGGGGAACAATTTGGAGTTTGGCTAGATTCCTATGAGCTGAATTTTTACTTGATTTTTTTGAGACTTTTTGAAGATGTGTAGTTTTGCATGAGCTTTGTGAATATTTAATTTTTGTATCAATTCAATGCCAAGTGAAGAAGTTATGAGTTGCTACAAGAAAAATTCAACTTGAGGGGCGGGCACAGCAGCTAATATTTGATTGACTTAGGCCAGGGGCAAATGTACATGCTGCGTTGGTTAGAAAGACAAAGGTTGGGGTGGGCTATGGGTAAAGGGCTAGGAACAAGTCGGAAGCAAATTAGCATGTCTAAAGGCATCCGCACTGTGGACGCACCAAGAAAGGCACCAAGTGGGGGGTATGCAATGTGGTAGTTTCCTTGCTTTAAAATTTAACTATAAAGAATTTAACTCTTAGTTCATTGAGAACCACCTTGTATTGTTTCAAAAGCATTTTCAACCTACTTTGAGTTTCCATGGGAGATGAGGAGCTCTTTCTATATATATGGGGTAGTTGGAGGTAGAACAATCTATGTGGAATATGTAAGTTAGAATTGGTAGGAGCTCATAATTAAGTCAAAAGTAGAAATTGTGTTTGCAATAGGATTTTAGACCTCAGTTAGGCATAGTAGARTAACCTTTTTTCAAAAACTTTGAACGGAAGAAAGTTGCCAATTCAAGATAAATTTCATATCTGAAAACCCTTTTGAGATTTCAAGCTTTCAATCAAAAGTTATGGACAAAATTGAGTTGAAACTGTCAAAAAAATTCTCTTCCAACCCCTTTCTGAAATTCGTCCATAACTTTCACATTACATCTTGTCATTCAAATTTTAATACATTGAGGGGATACTTATATGAAAAATGACATATATGGTACAATTGAGTACTAGAGGCTTATGATGTTTGTGAACTAAAATTCTTTTTATTGGACAATGAGACATTAGGTTCTCCTCTCGTCATTCACAAGTCCTTAGTACTATGTGTAAAATCTTTTTTTTTTAAAGTTCATGGCCACTTGATGAAATTTACACAAGATAGCAACACATAGTCTATGTACATATTTATGTATTTACTATTTTCTTTAGCCTTCAATAAATAGCTTTGCAGGTCAAATCTTGACATGCGCTTTTAGGATTCAAATATTTATTTAATGTTTCATTCAAGGTTTTATGATTTGAAACCACATGCATAGAAAAAATTGAAGATCAAAGTTAAGTCTCCATTATTATTCAAGCAACTCAAAATTTTGATTGAGGTTTTCAAGTTCAAAAAGTGRTGTTATCAATATCTTTGAGATGTTAACTTTAGAAGAACACTAAGGATGTATTGAGTCTTTGAGATGGTCAAGTACTCTTTGAATATATTGAAGAAACAATGATTTTCATTCAATTTGTAGTATATAACTTCATTGACGTTTTTTCCACATCATTGAATTGACTTCTAGACATTTTAGTTGTTTTTAATTTTATATGGGGTAGTTCATTAAAAAAAATGGTACATTATCCAATGTAATCCAATACTTTTGAGTGTTTTTTTCCATTAAAACTTGATTTTGACATTCAAAAYGATTTCTTTTGCTTTTGAAATAAAATAAACACTAAGCAAAATGATGCTTTCTTAAGTGCAATTTTTATTCTATTTGTAAATTTTGAAAAGTTCCTTAAAGTAAGCATTTTAGTAAAGTTYRAWGTWAAATATCTATGTATAACTATATTTCTATATATGGAATGACAAAGAAAATTTCTTTGTACCATAGTGTTCTACATTATAATGTCCTTCTAATTCAAAAAATTAGATTTTTAGGCCATTATTTGTATTTAATTTGAGTTTTCTTCCTTCTTCTTCAACAATTCATGGTAATTTGAAGTATTCACAAAAAATACTAAAATTTTTATGACAAATATTAAACATGTGATTTTATCTYCGAAAAACAAACCATACAAATTCACTCACAAATAACAAAAAATAAAGGATACAAAGTGAATAACTTTTAAGTTTGACTATACGATCATAGTCTCTATCTTTCTTAGGTTTACCTAGGAAACCTACTMGTAGATGTTTTAGCACTTCATACCATTTCTTATTAAGAGGCCAACTCCAAAACCTCTAGAAGATTGCAAACCAACTTGCAAACTCCATAAGACACGATAAAGCACACAAAAAGTCAACATGAGTGGGTATTACCTCCAAAGAATAGTAGCAAATATAGTTTGCTATTGGCCTTGCTATTGCCGTCTTTGGCTTCTTAACCCTTAAATGCCGTAGGAGACCTCAACCCTTAAATGTCGCGGGAGATGTTAACCCTTAAATGCCGCGGGAGACGTTTTGTGTCCTCTCAACGACAAAGACTTGGCTTCTTAACCCTTAAATGCCGCAGCGCCTGCTGTGCTGGGAGGAAGTGCGGCCTGCATGCTGCGCTGCTGTCCTCCAATGAATTTTGCCTAAAGTGACCTTAACACGAACAGAAGCCAAAAGTCCGTCAGCGGCACCCACCGCTCCTGCTTCAATGCTTCCATTTGTTGTGTACCTCACAAGCTGACCTCTTGATCAAGTCGGTTCTCCAAGTGTCTTCTATGTCCAATACACCAAAAATGTTGTGCTGCCAGAATACCTGAAGCTGGCGGTACATCGACCGCCCTTGTCTGAGCAGCCATGAAACGGTGGTCTCACAATGAAATTCGTAGCTCATTGACCACATCCTAGGAAGAAAATTGAAAAATTTACCCCTGCACATTTAATAGTGGCTCTTCCCAACTCCACTCAATTTGGGAACTGATTTTGCCGCAGTATTAAGAGTTGTGAACCATAAAATCTGAGGGTAGTGTTCCAGAGCCTCCCATCATCCTCCCTTCCAGATTCTTTCCGCTACTAGGAACCATGCAGCTTGAAGAATTAACACCTTTCACTGACTGTGATGGTGGCCTAATCACATTGCTGCTGCTTCGAATTTGTGATGACGAAACAGCTCCCACTGCAAACAGGGAGTTTTTGCCAGTTCCCCCAGACGAATATAGATCCGGTGACTTCGAGTTGGGGATAGATGGCCCTAGATCAAGTTTGTTAAACTGCTGCTGTGGAATTTCGTACGAATTTGGAGATAGAGGCCGATGCTGTATAACTTGTACCGGTTGCTGGGGTTGGTTTTGCTGATTAAAAATCTGAAGAAGCCTCTGAACTTCTTTCTTGAGGGACTCGTTATGAGCTGCACATCATGAAAATGCCATAGTAAGGTACAAGAATAGCACTCAAGTGTAATAAAAAAAAAACCCAGAGATATTGTCATATTCGATATCCATGCAGAACCAAAAACGTCCGTGAACCCTGCGAAGGATAACCTTAAGCAGCCCAACACAGGACGGCAAACAGAGGCAGTAGCTAGCCACGAAGCTTCCTATTTAAGTACGTGAACTCAGAGTTAGGTAGACCCTCCCACTCACCCTCCTTGAAACGCTGATTTTGACTGAATGCTGCTACCTTCTGTTTCAGCAGGACGTTCTCAGCAGTAAGAAGTGCTCTTCGGTGATCGTAGAACCCAACCTGAGGCGACAGCGTTGAAACCTCCGTCTGTGAAAATGACAGACTCTTAGAGCCAGGACATTGAAGTGATCAAGCACAAAATAGGCTATTCAAAACCAACGGCAATATGCCATGCATACTAGGTGGGCATAATCCTTAACACTAAAAATAAGCGAATAACGTTTAAAACAAACAAAAATTAGAATACCTGCAGAGCATTGACACTTCTTTCCAGCTCAGATATGTATTGCAGCTTCCGTACCCGCAACCTTTGAGCCGACTGTCTGTTGGCAAGAATTCTGCATGAACTTTAGCACATTAGTAATGACGAGGACAGATACGTTTCAAGTGGAAAGCACTGCATTCCTAAGTCGGCTAGTGTATAGCCGACTTGGTGTACAAAAAGTCACAAGAAATGCTAACATCAATTCTGGTCAATTRTGAGGCATATAGCATAGAGAATATCTAGTGGCCACATATGACTCACGTGACATGAGAGAAGMTCCTTAWACCAGATTCAGAAGACTTTATARGTAYGTTCAGACGCTCCCATTGACRAGTCAACAACTACAACTTAAAAATACAGTGGATTGTTAAACTACAGAAAMTGGTAACRTTTTACCACGTCACACAGAGATTACTCACCTTTTTGCTTTCTTGGGGTCTAAACTTGGGTCTACATCRGTGCCATCACCGTGTGACTGCCGCAACCCATCACCTTCTCTCTTGCTCTGTACCTCTTGTTCATTTTTGTGCCTCCCGGTGTTTCCAGGATGTAGTTCATCATTCGAATCATCACTGTGGCTATTRCTATCAGAGGCAGTGGACCGATTCTCAGGAGTCGAAACAGTTGGCTTTTGGTTTCTCCCTCTGTCATGGCTATCAGAGTTTAAGCTTGGGACAGACAACGTGACATGCTTCTTTCCTTTCTCCGGATACCAGTTGTCGCCAGAAGGCCCAGATCTCGCCAGATGAGGAGGCCCACTACCACGAGGCACGGTCTTCTCAGGTTTCTGTCTTGGTTGTTGMGTCTGAAATGGTTCAAGCTCAGAGAGTACACTCATGAGTTGATCTTTGTCCAACCTGCAACACAAACGACTTTGCAGTGAGAATTCATTTCTAGCAACAGACGTGTAGTCAGTAAAAGGAAGTTGAATTGTTCACACGATATTCAGAGGTTCGTACCTTATACTTAACAAAAAACCAAAGACAGAAGAGAAAATCACCAAAAACAGGTATCCACCACTACCTGAAACAAGCTGCAAATACCTCCAAAGCGAACCAGACTTCCAACCGAATATGGATATTTACAGACAGAAACTGCGCACCTGTTATTGTGGTAGTCTGCACTCATACCCCTCCTATGAGAGGGCCTTTGCGGCGGAAGCACGTCATATTGCGAACTGCATATGCCAACAGCAACATTAAACATCTTCTGTAAATTTAATATTACGGAAACAAACCTCTAGGCTCAAATCAGTGTACTTAATATTTTGGAAACTCGCAAATCGTGATGCATCTCGAACACCACCCATCACAGCAACAAGGAAGCACACAAATGCTCACACGCAGAAATAACAAAAATATCTCGGAAACCATCACAAATTTKCTAGTTCACCTTTTGTAATCTGCACTCACGCCTCTTCGATGAGTTGGTCTCGAGATAGGGGGTGGRGGCTCCCGCAAAATGAATTCGTCCTCCTCCGTCACATTATCTACGAATTGTGTAAACGCATGAGGAGTATCCAGGAATGCCACAGAATCACTACTTGACCGCCGATGCGAACCCTTTTTTACAACGACCTCTCCGTCTGGAGATTCCAGGATCTCTTCCAACCACGTCGGCTGAACATTGGGAAGATACCCTACGGAAGTAGTGCGCTTGTGGTGGCTACCACTCCGAATAGGAAGACCAGAAAGAAGATCAGACTCGAACAGACTTGATCCAGACCCAAACATGGAGTACGCCCCGGGGCTTTTAGGAGGGAGATGCGAGGAATTGCTCATGGGATGCGACCAGTTCACTTTCCGCCCATCACCTTTCCCCACAGGAAGGTTGTCCATCTTAAAAATGAAAGTTGGGCAGAAAAAAGAAAAAATCTGCAAAACATATAATGAACATATCCCYTGTTAAAACATCACAATTACAGTTCTCAACCAGCATACTCTGTCCCRAATGAGTATGCYCAATACTTGTCATAAACATATTCGGTTTAGAATATATGGTTGCAACGAAGGCTATCATCATATGAAATGGAAAAAGCATGAGAATCCTTGGAGACATAGAGCGAATCCAGTAGAAATCATTAACAGTACAACGCAAAGCGCCCGACGATAGGGAAAGGGAAATGGTGATGAAAAGAAGACATTCAGTAATTTGCAAATAAGCCGACGGTGGAAGAATCAAAACTCGGTAAGGATCAAACCTGGAGGAAGAAATGAAGTCGTTTGCAAATCCGAGCAGATCACAGCAGCCTGACCACGCGTCAGAGAGGCCTGAATGCGAGTGAAGGCTTCAAAACCTCGTCCAACTCTCTTCCTGCTCCATAATCATGAAGGCTGCCGTGGTAGGAGCTGTTCACCCATCCTAACGACGAACACAAAACCCCAACTACGGGCTCAGAGCAGAACAGGCTTCAAGAACGTGTTGAGACCAGCCCTAAATGATCAATCTGCTCTGGGGTAAAAGTCTATTCTTGATGTGTCCCAACACACAACCACAAGAGCAGGAATACTGATATACCTGAAGTCAAGGCCTCATCTAGGAATGTACCCGAGCCACGCGCACTTCTAATCAAGMCCTGGACTGGTCGATGGTAGGATAAGACTAGGGCTTCCTGACTTCTGATTTCTGACCCCAGCAGGAGCACATAAGAAAAGAACCACTTTAACGCCCCCGTCCTGAAGAGTTACAGAGCGGTAATTCCTGCCTCCTACGACCTTGGGATTTCCCGGTGAAGTACGGTGAAGCTCTGAAGCACCAGTGAATGCGGCCACATCAATTAAACATTCACWTTCCTCAGGCCTTCAACTGCACCTCGAACATCAATTCCAGATCCCAAATTCATCCCCAAGGTGGATATAGATCAGCAGCCGAAGGAAGTATCGCCGCTTCTCAATATTCTAGATCTAGGTCAGCTTGAGCGTGTGTCAACGAGATGCCAGTGGGATCAGTCGGCCTTCTTATAAGCCTGTCGAGTTGAAAAAGCGTCCGCATTCCTCCCTTGTCAAAGTCACTGAAGGACCTAGAGGCAAAACGCGATCCGTCAGTGTAAGGTAATCACCTCCCGCGCCGCCTCATTTAGTGAAAATTTGAAATGAACCCTGCAATTTGTCACTAACACCTATACATTATATCATCTTTAAATCATGTTCGGAGCTCCATTGAAAAAATAGGAGAAAGGAAGCTCGAACCAAAGTCTAGAGGCTATTAATCTCCTCACGACGATACTCTACTTCGCATTGTAATATACTGTAATGACAGCCCCCTATCAGATGCAAGTCAGTTGGATCGCACTCAGAAGAAAGGGCAATGACCACTCGCTGTAATTACACATAGCTTCAACATTCAGAGAGTTACCACAGMTGTAGTGTATTGATAAACATTGCAGAAACATGTCTATCTACCAGAAAAAAGGGATTACACCCCACACACACACATTCCTCGGCACATTTAAGTCGAGGACCTAATTAATTAAAACAYAGCTTTCCTACATCCAAGAAAAAAACGTTGCCATCACCAGCGCGAGATCCTGACAACCACGTCAAACCTAGGTAAACCGATAAGAGATCGGCAAACTTCCAAAACCAATGCCTCCTATTTCTCGGCATCTATTCTGATACAATCCACCAATGCCATTACAAAACACGAGAAACGCGATAGTTCAACATCCACAACCGAGTCTAAGACGCCAACTAAAAAGCCAGCCGTCGATATCCATCACTCACTTTCTCAATAGCTTCCCTACAGAAACGCGCAACGTCCTGTCTCCGTCCGCGGACACTTTTCAAATTCCAATTCGAACAKAACAACCTCTCTCAAACTATTCCATCTTATCATTGCCCCCGCACCATAATCCCAAATCGATTATCCGCACTCAGAACATAATCGAAAAAACGATCAATGCCACTACAAACCACGAGAAACGCGCGAGTTGAAAAAACAAAGCCAAACTCTCAGGTCGCCAACTCAGAACCAGTTCATCGATACTCCCTATATCCCTTTTTCGATACTYGCATCAAACATACAAGCCAAAACCGCGAATAGCAACGCTACTACCAGGACACGTTCCACCTTCAATTAGAACGCGACAATATGTCAGAAACTGTTCCGTATCGCCATTGCCCCCGCGAAAAGCGATCCTTCATTCAAAACAGCAATCCAGAAACCGAACAACRTCCCTACCTCACTCAACAAACCCCGCACCAACCTCAAATTGGACGAAGAAACAAAAAAAACAGGCTCCCGCCGCACGCCTAGTCACATACCACTCCTCGTCGCCGAAACAAACCCTCCTCACACACCGCCCACTCCCGTACTCAACCCGAAACCACACACCACCCCCGCAACCCCAACCCCAACCCCAACCCAAGCTCCCAATCCCCCCTGATCTGCCTCGCGAGCCATACCCGCGCCAGAAAAAAACTCCCCGCACAAATGCCAGGCACGTAACGTAATCAAGGGAAGCGACATGCACACCTGCATACGACAAGAAACGGTGGATCCCGAACTGCTGCCTGCGAGTCCGCGCTAGGGTACGGCTAAGGCGGGCGCTCGGTCACCGGATCAGCAAACGAACGAGGCTGGCTTGGGAGCCGCAACCGAAGGTGAAGACCGAGAGTAGTAACGTAGCCCGAACAAACCCGAGAGCAGACAGCGAGCCAGCCAGCCGTGAAGGAAAAAGGGGACGGCACGGCACGGCACGGCACGGGAGCAAACGGTACGGGACGTGGAGGGGAGGCAAGTGCCGCGAAGGAGGTGTAAGGTACGCAGTACTGTAGTGACTAGTAAGTTACGAAGGGGGGCGAAAGCCCTACAGTAGAGTAGTGTAAGAGTTCCCCGAGTTCCCCTGCACTGCAATGCAATGCGGACTGTGCCCTGTTGTTGGCTCGGGGAACGGGGAACGGGGAACGGGGAACTCCTCTGCTGAGATGGGGACCCGTCCAACTGGAAAGGGGAAAAGGGCGCTAAAAAGGGGCGTGGCATATCCCAGTGTGGAGGGGCTTGGGCTTGCCTGGCTGGCGCTGGCGGGGTGCTCTAGGCGTGAGGGCCGGGCCCGGGATGCAGCCAACCGGGAGCCAGCCCACCAGGTTCCCMAACTTCCGGGGGGGCGTGAGCGAGGGAACGTTGAGTTCACGGCGCGGCCATGCATCTGCTGTAGCTTACAGTATTAGCTTTTAGCTGCTGCCTCGGGAAGGGGGGGAGCCACTTGCGTTTCCGTCGTCCGGGAATAGACGTTCCGGCGTCTGGCGGATTTCAGTTTGCCTTCGGGGTTCAGTTCAGGAATGGCTTAGCTTTTATTATTAAGTTACTGCCTTACTGGCTCCAACTGGGCGGGGGGGGTCTGAAATGTCGCTTTCCCATTGATTTTGACCTTGTCCTCTGGAAATAGGACCCTACTCCTGAAGGGAAGGTCAGATTGGGTCAGATTGGGTCAGATTGGGTTAGATTTGGCAGGGATTCAGTCCTAGTGGGCGAAAAAGGGACACGTGTGGGCTTGGGATTGGTTTAGGGTGACGTGGATCACTCGAAAAACTTGAGCATGGGAAATCGATTTGGGGAGCACTTTCTTGGTGAATTTGACCTTCACTTTTGTGGGTTATGTTCGGTATTTAACCCTTAAAGGACGGACCGGTAGCCGTGAAAATCATGCATTTTGATACCGTGTGACATCATCTCCTTTGAAAAAACTAAATATATTCATTGGAAGTCAAAGTAGTGTAGAAGATCTCCCCTTTCCACCCCTAATACCGAGGATGAATGATTGCATTTCTATCCTACAAGGAAAGATTCTTTGCCAATCATCGGACGAAAAACGTCCTCGGTGTCATTTAAGGGTTAACCCCTAAAGGACCAAACTGCGTTTGCAGATATCTTGCAATCCACATGGTGAAAAAATCTGAAATTTTTTCCACATCTTTCCAAAGTATTTTGATACAGGATCCTACGGTTACTTTTGTCCAAAAATGGTTTTTTTTTCTAAAATTTGGTACTTGCACTAGAAATGGCAGTTTTGGAGCGTTTTTGGTGAAAGCATAGTCAATCAGGGCTTTTTTTTTGGGCTTTTTTGTGCCAGATTGCACCAGGAAAAAAAATCTGGCTAAAAAAGGTTATAAAAAATGCCAAAAAATTTGGATGAAATCGCCAGACAACTTTGAAATTAAAAAATATATTAGATGAAATCGCCTAATAGTGGATGAAAACCATACTATACATCCAATAAGTGGATGAATGTTGCAATTTGGAGCACCACTATAACATTTTATATCGCCACAATGTCACTTCTTCATAAATGAAAAAAAAAGCCCTGTAGTTAATGACCTTTAGGGGTTAAGGGTATATGAAATGGAGCGGAATTAAAAGTGGTATTATTATCTAGAGGTGTCATGTGTCATTTTGTGATGGGTTGAAGATGATGTAGACCTCGTAAAATCTAATGTGGAAATTTAATTTTGGCTCTTCTTTGCTATATTTGTCTTTCACGTATAGTATTTATAGGTGGAAACATCCAAAATGTCAATATAAGCAATTTAGCATGGTTGGAGGCACCTGTTTTTTTAGATAATATTTTTTAGCATTAGCAAGGGAAAATCATGAATATTCAAAAGAAATTAGATTTTTCAGATGTAATATGCAATTTCTATGATTTTTCAAAGTGTTGACTCCCTAAACCACTGAAATTGTCACATAGATGAACCCTAAACTAAAAGACTGGAAAAATTAGCAACCATCAAATCAAAGATAATTCCTAAAAGACTAAGCTTTGTTTTTTTGGCAACATGGCAATTTTGTGTAGCCTACTACAAATGGAATTTTTATTTTTTTCATTGAAATTTTCCCACAATATGAACCTAAAGAGTAGCTTTAAGGCACAACAATTTTCTCAACTTTTGACTAGATGGTTAAAAAATTATTGCATGATGTGTAATTTTCATTCGACAACGAGTAGCATGGACAAATTGGAACACTTATTTAAAAATCACATTTCAAAAAAATAAAAATTTAAAATTGGTATTTAGATTTATGTAGAGAGTAAATTAATGTGCCATTTACCACACAATTCTAAAAGAAACATAGCAAACCCTTCCGATTACCAAACACTAACCACATCATTCAACTACCAATTTAATTGTGATGGGAACCTTTTTTTGTATTGTCACCCAATACCCGCACATTGTGTGGTGAAGGGATGCAAGGAAAACTTAACTAGATTTCAACTTCATTGTCTTTAAATTGCAATAATATTTGTAGAAAGAAATATTTTTGTATTTTTTTTTTTAAGGTGAATCTTAACATGACATTTAATTATCATGCCAAATTTCAACACACGCAAGTCTCTATATTTTATGTAGAGAAGGATTTGGATTTTGTTTGTGTGGTTATTGGCAAGTTTACTTTAAATGGAAAGTTTTGAATCATTCCATTTTGATTAATGAGATGAAAGTCATGAAGAGTTTTAGTTTGCATATAGGTGTGGTTTTCATAGACTCCGCACCTGTTACCAATGAGTAAATTCTTCATTTATCCTAGAAAGGACGCCACGGATACTAAGGAAATCTCTTGTGTAGGACAGAAGTGCAACTATTCATCATCGAAATTTTGTGTGGAGAATCTCTATAGTAGCTTGACTTTCAATGAGTGCTCTTGGGTTTTTCCATATGGTACACAATGTCATTCGGTATTAAAATGCATGATTTCTAGGGTCACCTTGCCTCCTTCTCGAGTTAACCCCTAAATGCCCAAACTGCGTTTTCTGGCAACATAGCAATTTTGGGCAGCTCACTACGAATGGAGTTTTTATTTCTTTTCATTGAAATTTTCAAACAACTTGTACCCAAGGAGTAGCTTTAAGGCCTACTACACATTGTCTACTCACCTTGCTTATTATTTGTAGACACCATAACTTTTGATCCAAACATTGATTAGGATGAAAAAAAATTCTTTGAAGGTATACAATCCTAAAATTGTCTTCTTAGAGAAAAGAATTAGCAAATTTTGTGCAAGATAATCCAGTTATCCATGAATTTTATTGGCTTTTGTTGGGTTGGTATCTATCAACGGAATTTATCACAAGTGTACCAACCTCAAGTTGTTGATTTTAAAATTTGCAACAAAAGAAATTTGAAACACTTGAGTTTTTGTGCACAAGTCTAGAATTTTGAAATTGTTGTGACCATTCATATTGTAGTCAAGTTGATGCTAAGGTTTTTATAACTTGGTCTTCTATCAACCTTCTATAAACATGTTTGTAGGCGCTCCTTAGATATTACATAGATAGTTTATAATTAAAATAGGCGAAGAGGGTAAACAAAAGTTGACTGGATCCGAGAGCGTTTGATGACACTAAGATTATAACTTCTATTTTTGATTTGGATAAAGATTTGTCCCATATTTTCTTGACCGTCTCCAAAAGGTGTCCATCTTCAATCTATTGTTGTTCGCCTTCCACCTATTGTCGTTTGCCACTCACATGTCGTTATCTCCCACCTTTAAGCTATATTTTTTGCCTTTGTGTACTTTTTCACTCTTTCATGTCTTACATTCTTCTATTGGAGGTTGTCTATCCCTCGCCTTTAGGTCTTGGATGGTTTTGAAAATTTTCCTTGATTGCATAAAGAATGTAGGTTATGGAAGGCCACTCTAGATAGTGGTAAAGTTGGACAAGGCCAAATTGTTGAGAGTAGGTTTGGACTTTTAGAAAATTGTGGAATAGAAGGAAGGGGATGAAAACTCAAGTTGGAAGACAAATACATACATCCACTTGATATGCAAGTGGATGACCACTATCCTTAGCAAACCATGAACTCTAGTATTTGCATTATAAATTTGTAAAATATTACAAAAAAATTTGTTGCTTATGTTGGAGGATTTTAGAATTTAGTGTTATAAATGTTTAGGGCTCGTTACCCTCCATTCATTTTCACATTGGAAAAGTAGATGTACCTTAGTCAAACGTATTTGTAATTTTCACAATATTTTTTGTTGGTACTTCATTTAACCCCTAAAGTCCTATTGTCCCCTCGGGGGACAAAATGGATTTCATGCAAGCCCGTAAGGTCTCAATATTTATCCTGATTTTTTGAATTTTTTTGTGAAGATAGGAAAACACATTAGGTTTGTGGGAATTCAATTTTTATTTCAAACAATGACCGAGAGCAAAACTTATTGCACTAATTGTCCTTTTTTTAGATGCGACGGGAAGAAACCACTTCATACAAAAAAAAAGAAAAATTAATTTAAAAAATTAATTTCTTGTAGATTGCAATTTTGTACACATGGGGCGATTTGATTCATTTCGTTTAGATATGTTACGTGAAAGTTATGGACAATCTTAGTTTTGGGGCAATTAGAGCATCTTCTTAAAAAAATAATTTATAGATCTCATTTTTGAAAGCCTTTTTCACGATTTTTCAAAAATAATTGTATGACAGGGTTAAGTTTCCTTGCTAGAACAATCTTACCGTTGGGATTATTGTGTTTCAATTCCATCCTAGAGCTATTAACGAATTTGTTTTTTGTTCAATCTTGAACCTACTTCTACTAAACAATTTTTGAAAGAATGAAAATCAAGTTTTTTTTTTTAAATTTTACCCTAAACCCTCGACTCACTTTTTCAATACCAAAAAAATTTTAATTTAAATTTTGGATTGCAAAAACTTTCCGCAGAGGGCAATTGAAGTCATTTGAAATTGCTAGGCAATATTTAAAGAATTTATTTTTTCCAACTTTGAATGCTCATATCTTTCAATCCATACGGTCAAACTTCATGAGGTTTTACCACATGTTCTCAAACAAGTGAAATATAAGATCTAACGCTTAGATTTTGAAAAAAAATGTTTTATTTTCATTCTTGGATGAACGCAGCAAAAATGGCAATTTTGAGTCAATTCTGACAAAAGAAAATGGCCTCGGGACTTTAGGGGTTAAACTAATAATATGAATCTTAGTGAACCCCTAAAGTTCCATGACTATGTTTGCACCAAAATTGCTCCCAAACTGCGATTTTTAGTACAAGTACCAAATTTTTGAAAAGCAACTTCAAATTACTTGGGATTGTATAACATATAGGAAAAAAATTGTAGGTAGATAGTAGTGGAGTGATTCAAAATACTAAATTGTTAAGAATTTAATTATGGAATTGAAAAATGCCAATCCCAATGGTTGGAATGTTGTAATAAACAATCTACATCCTTTGATTTTTTATTTTCCAAAAATATTGAAAATTGAGTAAAATGAAGCACTTCAAAGTTTATTTTAGAGTAGAGAATCTATAACTATCTACAAACAAAAAATCYTCATAACTTTTGACTCATTGATCAAAATGGAATGATTCAAAGCTTTCCATGTATGCATAACTCTATAAAATCAATATCAAATTTATTTTCTGAAAAAAGTGACTTTTTCTAATCTGCCCGGACTACCTATTTACAAAAAAAAATAATATATTAGGCCATAACTTTTGACTCGTATTTCCAAATGTCATGAAATTTAATGCATTTGAAAGATATTCCTTGCCCCGACCTTCTCTTAAAATATGGGCCAAATATATGAAAATCTCCAACCACACATACCTGCCCAAAATTGCTATGTAGCCAAAAAATGCATCCTGGTTGTTTAGGGGTTAAATAAATAAATTTGAAAATTCCAAAACAAGATGTGATTGCAAACCTATTTGTTCAAATCCAAGTTGCACAATATTATATTTTCTTGTATTTGTATTAAGGCTAAAAATGGATTTCAAAATTTAGAATTCAAAACATGTTCCACATTCAACATCAATTTTCTATTAAAATCTAGTATTATTTTCAATATATTTTCTAAACAATTGAATATTATGTGCACAGTTCTCTTAGAAGAATCACAATTATCTATAATTTCCTCCAACATTTCAAAAAAATGTACTAAATACAATCAAAATTCTCATACTCTAAAATGATCAAAGATTGATCTATCAAAAATATGGAGGTTAAATTCAAATTCAAAGTCTGCCAATTAAGCAACAAAAGACCAATTCCATTGCCATTTAGTCAAACCTCATTTTTAAATTCCATTATCTTTTTGCATGATTTTTAGAATTTCAATTATGAATGTTACAAAAATAAAATTTTGCATTCAAAAATGTATGTTCAGAATTCCAGTTTCCTTTATATTTAGAAATTGTGTTTATCATGGTGGATATTCAAGTTAAAACTTGTAGTTTTTTATATTACAAATTTAAAGAATTTCCCACCTCATTATGGGTACAAAATGATCATTAAAAAAAGTGAAATGTATGCATTTTTAAATCCTCAAAGATCAATTAAATATTTTAAGAATCAAATTTGAATAAAAAAATGTGAAATAATCTTTGAAATCTTTGAACTTGAAAAATGCAATCCTTGTGAAGCTAGTGAAGGTAGTTGTCTATATTTGCAAAATCAAGTATTTCTCCAAGTACTATCAATGTAATCTTTAAATTTAATGCATACAATGCATCTTACTAAAGTATTATTTGTATAAGTTTGTTCATCAAGTCCATGTAGAAATTTTTTCATTGGATAGACAAGGTTTGTAAAAGATTAGCTTTTATCCTATATTCAACATGCATTTAATGGTAWAACTTTTCAAAGCTCTTAAGACAATGCATAGAAGTGCATTGTGACAAAAAAGTGATACACCGTAGTATACCAACACCTTTTTTAAATTGCAAAGGGACTAAAATGGAAATGGTAAATTGAACATTTGTTGTGTAAGATTTCAAAAGAAGGGAGAGAAGTGCATGTATATTCTTACATGTAACACATGTGCATTTTGTAGTGATGTTAGTGGGATACGTGAAGCCTCCATCTTTGTCAACGTTGTACACTCCTAAGAATTTGCAATCTTCATTGCAATCAAATTTAGTATGTGAGAAGTGGTAAGTTAGTAGGCCTCTCCAAAAGTCAAAAAAATTATTATTGAGCCCGTATATGCAAAATCAAAAATATTATGTGCTCCAATAATGTATTCTAAATCATCATCAAAGTTGGAAGGATAAGAAATATGTTTTAGAAGAAGTTTCCATCTTCTTCCATATTGAAGTTGTCTACACTATATCAAAGTCAAAATGTAGTGTCTTCAAGATATTAAGAACTAGTGAAATGCACTACATTTTAAGACCTTAACCCCTAAGCGCTTAAACGACCATTTTTTGGTCGCTGCCCAATTTCATGCAGAATTTTCGGGCAGAAAAAAACTTTTTTCGGAATTTTTTTTTTTTTCCTTCGAAACATTGGGTTGTCTTTCAGTATTTATATTCAAAACTAAGATCGCTACGGTCAGAAAATAATCATAAAAGAAATAGCACAATGTATTTAGAATTTTCTAGTGTTGAAAAACTTACTATTTGACGAAAGAATTGAAATTTTTATGACTGGATCTTATGCATTTTTTTACAATTCAATAGAAACCACTATTTTGACCAATCAAAAAAAAATTCAAGTGTTAAGGATAGAAATTGTATTTTTGGTGAATTTTTGAAGTTATATCTTCAAAATTCATTTGAAGAGAATCTGAAAATAATTTTATAATTTTGACCGTATGGATATCTTCTATTTTTTGTGCTTTACATAAACTTTTGTGATGCAAACTTCAAAAAAGTTTTAGAACTTATATTTTATAACACATTTGTGTTTTGTCCAAACCCCTTGGGCTTTTAGGGGTTAAAACGCTTGAGTATTTGAAGCAATTCCTATGGACAATCAAAAATTCTAAAATTTTGAACACTATAGTCAAAGTTTCCTAAACCCTAACGTCTAGACATAAACTTCTATCTTCTCTTGAACACCCTTGATCCCAACTCCAAACCGTAAGCCAAAAAAAGACATGTGATGGCATTTGTAAGTGCCCGGCCTTTTCTTGTGTAAACCCTATATAAAAGCTTCTATCTTCATCCACACATCACTAACTACAAAATACAAAAGAACCCAAATTACAATTGTAAGTCTCTTCTTCTTGACCAACATCCATCCTAAAGCTTTTATCTTCACTTCTAAAAATTCATCAAACCACAAACTCAAAAGATAGGAAATATCCTAATAATGATAGTAAATCATTTATTCTTCCCTAAAATCCTTAAATTTCTAGATTCACTTCTAGACCCCCATCAAAACTACAAACTAGAAAGACAAGAATAATCCTTCATTAATCAATCATTCATTCCTTACACTCACAAGAACTTTTCATCCTCACTTGAGTATCTATAAAAGATAAAATTAAACTACTGATATAAAATATCTCCATATGGATAATATCCCCCTAAAATCTAAGAGTCTATTATCATTAAGAATGTTTTTTTCAAAACTTGGAGTCTACAAGACTCTTACTATTTCAGGGAATACTAATGGAATAAATAGCTTAATGAAAAAGGAGTACAAAGAGTCCCTCCACTTTAAGTGAAAGTGGATGGTTTTAGAAGGTGGTGACCATCTATTTCTACTTGAAGTAGATGAATACAATAAACATGTCTCCCAACTAACTCCTCATTTGGTATTTTACTCCTCGACCCCTCTCCCTTGTTTTTTTGTTGCCTCCTAAACTGAACCTTGTTTCTTTCCACCTAATGCAATTCTAGGCATGGCTAGGCCAACTATACTCCTTCCTTCCATCTTTAGGCAACCTTATCCCTAAATAATGTAGGCGAATCTTTTAATTTGTCAAAGACTTAGGGACATGATTGTCCATCATGAATGTGACATTAGGAAGAAATATGTTGATTTATCCAATTCTAGATATGAATCCAAATCTCCTCATCCCAACATGATTATATGCAAACAAAAGAATTTTGCATATTTAGCAACAAATATACACTACAACAAAATGGTTGTTTTATGACTGCAAAATATGACTGCAATGAGTCATAAAATCTCATAATATGACTCTAGCAGAGAAATCACTGTAGATGACTAGCTATATGACTGCATCTAGTCATTACCGACAAGTCATATGAAACATGAGTCATATTTGCAATCATATACGTTGGGAGGTATAATTAGCCATATTTAGCCATTTTTTGCCAACATATCATATAAGTTGACTACCCTTGGAGGCTTGACTTTCTCTTAAATGAGCTGCCTGGGCAAAAGAAAAAATCCTACATGGATTTTGACTCCATGTAGTCATATTTTGGCGGTCGCGGAATATGAATTTGTACATTCATATTTTTTAGTCATGTGAAAGGTGATTCTTGTGAGTCATATTTTTAATGTTGTAGAAATGACTTTTGTGAGTCATATTTTTTGTTGATGTGAAAAATAACCTTTGTAAGTCATATTTTTGTTGATGTGAAATATGACTCATGTAAGTCATATTTTTGGATGATATGGAGTGTTATTGATAAATAACCTTTGTAAGTCATATTTTATGATTGAATGTAGTCATATTTTATGATTGAATGTAGTCATATTTTATGATTGAATGTAGTCATATTTTAATAATTTAGAGTTATATTTTTGGCATGATTGCGAGTATTATGTGACTATAGCCAGTCATATTTTGGCCAAGATATATTGTGAAATATTAATCAAGCAAGTGATATTATGAATAAGTGAGAGTTAAATTTCTTAGATTTGTATGCATGATGTTATTGAGGTGATTGAGGTTTATAGCAGCTTCTATCATAAACTACACTCACACTTTCCATACACTTTTAATAGATACAACTCATTGTATTCATCCATCAATAAGGTTTGGTGGCTAAGTAAAAGAGTCTATCCAATCAAAAATGCACTTTGCCGGCAGCTCGGGCAACTTCGAGCAACATGAACAAAAGTCTTTCTATGATTTTGAAATTTGGCGGGGATATAGCTTACATGATACAAGATGCAAAGGTAAAAAAAATTAATCATGTGTAGTGTAAAATCTCATTCTAGAAGGAGTTAAAGTTCCCAAGGCATGTCGGGGAAGGTTGGAAAAAAAACCTTTTCACCTATCTTCAAACATTATAATCTTTCAATCCATGTGGTCAAAGCTTTTGAAATTTTTTCCACGCATTCCCAAAGAACTTTAAGGTAAAACAACCCATTGTAGTAAGAATTTGGAGTCTACCCTCATGCCATTGCTGAAAATTTTCAAAGTTTTTCCAAGTAAAGACAAGTGTGAGAAATAGTGAGAGCAATTGAAATTATATTTTCTAGACAAAGTATGAATTAGTTATGAATTTTTGAAGTGACCTGCCCCAAAGAGTTAGTAGGCTACCCCATAACCAAAAAAAATTGTATCTAATATGCTCATCTTAACCCTCGACTACCACCAACACCATTCTAAGGCGTTTGGTTGATTGTCTAGGATCCTCATAAAAGATTAGAAGTCGTTTTTTCATCCTTTTTTATCTGTTGACCTTTCATGTTGAGTTACAAAGACTACCCAATTGAATTTTTAATTTAACTAGGATTTGATTTCATGTAGTTGAGAAGTAACTAAAAACAATGAATGGCAAAATTTGCTATTTTAGTGTATTCTGAGAAGTTATTGCTCCTTGTTCTAAATCTAAAATTTCTCCAAATAAACAATATTTTTTGAGTTTAAGACCAACTAATGAAATGAAGGTCATCTACTCTAGTTTCTACTCCAATTGTAATTTTGGAAAAATCATAATATTGAATATTTTATTGCAGTTTTAACTTTGAATGTATTTTCAATGTCCATTGTACTCTAATTATAGAATGACACGGAAATTGAGTTTACACCATGATGTTTGTCACTCTAATGTACACACATGGTGAAAAATTTCAGATTTCTTGAAACAATTTCTATTTAATGTGATTTTTTCTTCATTTTTTTCCAAAAATTATCATAAAAATCAATTTTCCTCAAAAAAATCTGATTTTTTCATGAGGTGGAGAAGGCATGTACTAATATCATCTCTGAAAAATACAAATAAATTTTTTCATACATATCTATTTCCAAAATGGTAACAAACTTGATAGATGAACAACGAGGCTCTGAATGAGTCGTTATAGGTCCATCCTTTAGGGGTTAATCATCTAAAGTGGTCACAATAATCTCCAATGTGGAAGGCCTTGAAAAGTCGTTTTCTACAATGATTTACACTCAAAAAATAGGATGCTCCTATGAGGTCATTGATCACTCCATAGGTGTTAGGTTAGACATTGATTGTGGTTTGAAAAACCGTCATGGGGTCATTAGGTGTTCACCATGGGTCATATAACCGCAATGGGATGCTTTACCTCAGTACAAACTTGTATGGTTGAACTTTGAAAAAAAATCTTTTTTATTTTTTTATTTTTTTCTTGCTACCCTAAAAAGTGATTGTTGAATTACAAATTAACATCCTTGTTAGAATTGTAATTTTTATCATAGTATAGCGGTAGAGGTTCTTACGCAGGGAATTTTGTATTGGATTAGGAATAAGAATGAATTAATTATTATTCATAAAGCCAATCACTTGCCTAATTGACACTACGACTTTCCACTTGTAAACCACGAGAACTAGACCAACTGCACTACTTGTGCATACACAGACACAGGTAATTTGCACAACTGCTCACCACTTGTGAGCATGCAAATCGACCCTAACACACTAAGACAACGCACCAACTGTGCGGACACACACGTCAATTTGTAATATATTATTTTCTTCATATCGATAATATGTTACAACTAGTTGATTTTTCTTTTGTGTTTCGACAAATTCTCTATGTTATATATATGAGAGTTAAAAAAAGAGAGAGAAGACAAGTAGTCTACTGGACTTAAAGTCAAGTGGAGATTTAAGAGGGACATGACTGTTCATTTAAAGCTCCTTCCTATCTATCTGACTTATTCTCCAAATTACTATGTACAAATGGAAATACAGTCGAATTGCTATATCTATTTACACTAGGAAAGCAAATAGTCAAAATCTAAAAATCTAGTTGACTACAGTGACAGTTTTTGATAATTCCTGTCCAAAATGTGCAAATCCTTTACGGGTTAAGCCATGCTAGGAAGGTATTATGCTTTGCTAGATGCCTCTGAAGAGCATACTAGTTAAGTCAAGGATTAGGGTTGGTTGAGGAACCATCAATAAGACAATTTTGTTCACTGGTGGTCCTCTTTTGAATCCTTCAAAAGAGGGCGCTCCCTCATTGGTACTAAACAATGTAAAAGCATGATGACACCCTCCTCTCTTCGAAATTTGAGAGAGTTCCACAATTGAAGGGGATCCCAAGATCCCAAGACTGCCATGGCAAGCTTGCCTTGGGAGGAGTTGGGAGAGCAGTCTGTTCCTCCAACCAGACTAGACAAAGAGCCTTGAAATGATGGACGGTCCCCCTTCTGCATCATTGGCCATGGTTTTTGAATTACAGCATCTAGCCCCCCTGGCTGGTCCCTTCCTGGCGAGTGTGAACAGGGTTCCCTTTCCCTTTCTTTCTACTGTACTTTCTACTGTACAGTGGGGTGCAGCTCATTTACAAATTGTCAATTTGAGGCATTCAAATGTTCTCTTACAATGTGTAGTATAATTGTTGTATTTTGGTAAGCATAATTATCATTGTATCTTTGTGCAATGCAAATAAAGCATACTAAATTTCAATTTCAAAAAGCCGAATTTCATTTTTGGTGATTTTTTAAAGTCAATTTTCATGGTTTTACATATTATTTTAATGAAAACATTTGATGATTAATTTTTATAATTCAATTGCACAGATATGTAGGGAACATCCATATGCACATATTTCAAATTAAAAAACACCCCATTTCATAACAAAACTATGAGCTCGGGAGAATTTAGTGTGAAGCATCCTTTACCCAAATTTTGTGAAATAGATATCTTTATATTTTAACTAGATTTTGGCAATTGTTTTACTAGTTTTCATTAGATAGTTTAGCTACTTCAAGAAGCTCCAGCAAAAATGAACCAATTTTGAAACCACGAATTGCGTTGAAATTGCATTGCAGTGCACTTCAGCTTCATAACAAGTGAAAAAAAATCAATAATTGAAAATCTTACAACAATTTGGATTTCTTTTATACACTATCTACCATTCCATGGAGAACCTTTGGAAGATAGTCCAAAAAAAAATTGCAATGGGGTGAAGAACAAGCAAAAAATCAAGCGGTATAAAATGATGAGTATCTCTACAACATCTACAAACTTTCATTTTGAACGTGCCCAATCAAATGCAAGCAAAAAAATTTGGTGAAAAGAGGTACCACTAGATGATAGATAGTGTATTAAAAACACCCGAAATGTTGCATGATTTTGAATTTCACATATACTTAATATTTGTTAAATTGATAATCTACTCTTCTCTACAATTCCAACACAATTTGCAGTTTGAAAATTGGTCCTTTTTTGAGYATGATATGACTTACTCAAGTTTCCAAATGTCCTAGTGAGAACTTCCAGGATACAAAATTTGTAAATGAAATGTACCCCATTGTATAGTAGATAGGAATGACCAACCCCTTATGATGTGGATCCAAGGAGCAGCTCACATTCAGGCTAATGTTATCAATGGCAATTGGGTTCTATGCTTACTTATCATTTGTAAAGCATTGGGGGAAATGTCCTTGTTCATTTCCCCACCCGATTTTGCACCCCAATGAGGGCATAATGCCGAATTACACAATTTTTCCCGCGGCATTGAGCATTTTTCATTTTTCATCCAATTTTTTCCTTCATGCAAGATCGTTTGGTTTTTCCCTGAGCCGGTTTAAGTCGGGCAATGCTCCTCATAGTCATGCATTTTGGAAAATAAATGGCTATCCTCTCGGGCTCCGCCCTCCTTGTTTGTCCTTTATTTCCCAAAATGCCCTCCTCCTTGGGCATTGCCTTAACTTGTTAGTGTTACCCCAATGGCAACAAAACTGAGAAAGAGGAGCCTACATTGCAACAACTAATTAGTCCATTGTGATTTGTTGTAAAGGTAGCAACACCCATAACCATCAATGTACCCCATACTTCAAATGTAGAGTTCCCTTGAGTTGTCTCCAAAAGTACCTTGAAACCATCCCCATGCTTAATTGTAATTGGTGGGCTTTTTTTTTTTAAGATTTTGGTGCTAAAATCAAGGCAACTTTACTATTGTGCGTTTTAGGGTGCCCTAGGAAGTTCCTTTTGAAAATTCATAGAAATTACATGCCTTATCCTATATATATATATATATATATATATATAATCCATGCTTTTCAATTGCTAAATCTGAAAAAATATTTTTTCTAAAAAAAAAGTGCCTCCAACTATGTTGAATTGCTTAATTTGATGGTTATAAATATTGCTACCTTAATAGACTTAGGTTTCAAATGTAGCCAAGGTCTATTGCCCAGATAATGTCTGTCTCAATTGGAAGTTAATATAAGGTAAGACAGCCCATTGCAGTTATTTCACCCATAGTGGTCACCTATGAAGTGGCCCCATTGTGGTTTTTATAGTTTTATGAAATCATGTCCACAATCAATGTCTTACTTGATAGTGATGGAGTGATTAGTGACCACATAAGGCACTTCCAACTTTTCAATGTAAAATTCATTACAAGGATTAACTTTTTAGGCATTCCATGTTAGAAAATATTGTGATTGCATTAAGTAGTGAGATGACCATCATGGATTCAAATTTTGTTGGCTATGGGGTAGTCTTTAGACCCTGTTGGGCCATGGAAAACTGAACACTTCAAAAATTCCTAGCAAATTCATACTTTATTGGAAAAATATAGTTTCAATTACACTTGATGTATCTCACACTTGTCTTTAAGTGGGAAAAAATTGAAAAATTTCAACACTAGCTTGAGGCCAAACTCCAAATTTTGACCACAATGGGTTGTCTTACCTTATATGCTACATTTTGTTTTTACTCTTCTTTTTTTGGTCAAAAGATGCATGCTTAGTAGTAAGGAATGACTTCAATGCCCTAGAAGGGCTTTATACTTAAAAGGATATAGGGATTTTGAAGTCAAAATCCTTCCACTTTGGGTGTTCACATTTTATAACTCTTTGTGCTTGAAATTCAATAAAGATAAATATTTTTTCATGATTCAAATTCACATCAAGAATGAGGAGTTTGAAGTTGCCAAATTACAATACACATGATTCATGGATTAAACATCTTATTTTTGTAGAAAATCAAAGTATTTCACAATATGGGAATATCCAATTCCATTCTTTAAAAATGCATTCCAACACCTCCTTGAAATCACCCATCTTTTAAGGTAGAAACACCCATTAGCACACATGTTCCCATTCTTGTACCCTAGACTCATCTAATTGTGTCCCTAGACTTTCATTGGTTAATGTGTCCTCTAAATGCTTAATCCGCTTTGTCGACACATTTGAAGGACACATACTTAACTTTGATTTGCTAACTACTAATTTTTGCAAATTTCAGATTTAGGTCCACATATGGGACAATTTCAGTGGTTTAAGAGCATGCACTTTGAAAACTCAAAGAAATTACATATAACATCCAAAAAATCTAATATTTTTTGGATATTCATGGTTTTCACTCACTAAAACTATAAAATATTATTTTTAAGAAAACGTGCCTCCAACTGTGCTTGAATTGCTTCTATCGACGATTTTGGGTGCTTCCACCTTAAACCTTCTTGAAATCACCCAAAAGACACAAATTGCCCTTGCTCTCTAACCCGCTTGCCACCACCTGCTGTTGAGAGAGCTGTAAAATTTGCAAATTAACTTTGCAAGGATGCTGCGGCCCACAACGGTCCGATGAATGACCTCGCTGGTGATTGTAGAAAAAGAGAATGCAACTAAGGGAGGCAACCCATTTCTGATCAAATAAGCAATTATGCATATTTGGAGAGCAAGTTTTTTGAATATGGGATTTTTCCCATGTACAACAATAGGGGTTGGAAGGATTACATATTTGTCCAAAATTTTACTACATAAAATGAAATTACTATGAAGTTTTTAGTGGAAGATTCTCTTATACCTACAACAGTGATATAGACCTTTTTATTTATGACCATAGGCTAATTGCAAAATCAACCAAGGGCATTGCAATATTGAGAGCCTTGCAACCAATCATAATAAGCCACAACTCCTCTAGAGAATGCGCCATAACTTCATGCACTAGACAATAGTTGATAGATTGGAAATGGGGGTGATTGGAAATGGGTTAAGGTAGGAGGTCCATAAAGCTACCATCTAAGCAATGAAACTAAATTTTGGGTAGGTAAAACATCTTAAAATATTTTTCAGTAAATTTTTGTTGAAAGACAAGAGGTAATGGCATGTGACTCAAGTTGTTTCATATTTTTTGGAGCCTTGTGGAATTAGTTATGAAATTTTGAAGTTAAAATGCCATAGGKCTCTAAAAGCGACCACCTCCTAGAATGTACACAGTTTGTACATTTCTGTACATTGAAGAAAGCAAAATGTACCTCTGTCTCATGTTTGGTTCAAAATGCCCTGTCGGAGTTCGAGCCTCCTACCTTACCTCCCTTATTGATTCAATAATACGGAAATTTTGGTGACTACCTTGGTCGTGGGGGACCGCATCCTTCTAGGGTGAAGTCCGATCTCGTGTTGTTGTTTGTTGTTGAATTTGGTTCCATTCATCACATAATAAGTTACTGTAGAGATGGTCAGCTTTTGTTGATCATGCAATCATGCCAGCATGTCTTGGTTATGATTCTGAGCAATGACTGAGTTTTMCCTGTAAGCTGAACTGACCTCCTTTGGCTCCCACTGTTCACTGTGATTGTGTTCCAATTTTTTTTTGTTTCTAAAGAATATATGGTACCCAGTGCTTTTTGATTTGACTTTTCAGTGTCAGACTGCACCAGGGAAAAAAATGGTATAAAAAAATGGTAACAAGCTGAATGAAAAAGGTTTTTTTTGCCAGAAAATTTCGACTTAAGAAATTATCTTGGATGAAATCACCACATTGTGGATAAAAACATAATTACGTTCATGTGATGTGCGCGCCAACGTGATAATTTTTTAACCCTATTAGTGGATGAATGTTGAAATTTGGAGCAACAGTATCTATCCTTTAAATCAGGCTGTTTGTTTGTTTTGTTTTGTTTGTTTGTTACGTTGAGATCTCTCGGACCGTGTGTCCGCCGGTGGCATGCTTGGTACCGTTGGAAAGCTCTCTGCGAGGAGGGATGCACGGGCTTGGTTTCACGGCATTCCGACCTACGGGGTGAAAGTTATCGATTTTTGAATTATTTTTGGTTTGAAAAAATTAGAAAATTACCTTTACTTTTGTTTTGCCTGTGTCAACGGCACAGGGCACACTAGTAACATTTTATATAGTCACCGTTTGGCACTTCTGGGAACTGGGAACTCCTCCCTGTGTCCCTCCTGTGCCCAACCAACCCAGTCTCTTTTGCACCTGAAGGATGTCTGCCTGGGCAGCACTGCAGCAGCATTCAGTTGACCCCATCCCATCCCCATCCCATGGCAGTGCAGTACAGTGCAGTGCCGTGCAGGATATAATAACTTTAAGTTACTGGGGCGCCTCTGCTTCTTCTTCTGCTTTGCACTATTTTACTGTACCAACTTGGATAATTAATGCAATACATTCTGCGGCCTTGGCTTGGCTTGGCTGACACTGTCCAGCACTACTGCCACTGGCAACTGGTGGAGGCTGGAAAGAACAAAATTGGACAGTGACGGAGAGCCTGACCGGCTTCCGTCCATCAGGCGGGGGATGTACCTTACTGGTGAACTACACCAATTAATAATAACATTTCGAGGGAAAAAAATTGAGGCAGGGGGATCACGACCAGCCCTTTTTTTTGGTTTTTGAAAAAGTGCCAAGATGGTGATCACTTAAATTTTGGTGAAGCATTTTATTTCTTCATACATCCATCTTTTGTACCATAAAACACTTTTCAATCAAATTCATACACTTTTTCATCCAAATTTGACAATTTCATCCATATTTTAAATTGGATTGAAACTTTTCTAGCGAAAAAAAGATTTTCACTGTGAAATGGTGCTTTCTGGCTCCATCTCGCCCACAAAATATGGCTTCTTCAAGGTGAAAATCACCCCTAAAATGTGGGTGTAGGGGAGGCAACCCATTTATGATCAAATAAGCAATCATGCATATTTGGAGCGTAAGTTTTATGAATGTGGAAATTTTTCCATATACAGAAATAGAGTTTGGAAGGATTGCATTTTCTTTTGCAAAATTTTATTACATAAAACAAAATCACTAGTAAACTATTAGTGGAAGATTCTCTTCAACCTATAATGGTGATATGGACCTTTCTATTTCTGACCATAGGCCAATTGCAAAATCGACCAAGGGTTGATTGCAATATTGAGAGCTTTGCAACCAATCATGATGAGCCACAAATACTCTAGGGATTGCACCATAATTTCATAGAAAGCCAAAGGCTATTGATTGAAAATGGGGGGTGATCGAAAATGGGTTGCCTCCCGTACACATACATGGCTAATAGACTTCTATTGAAAGTGTTTCTCCAAAGGACCATTAATAACTTCATATCTTAACCAATTATTTTTCTATGTTATTTTGGAAAATTCATCATACCACGAAACAATATGTTTTTCTTTTGTTTCTTTTCCCCAAGAGAAAATTACGAGACCATCATTACTTTTGAATTGCTTACTTTGATGGGGTGACTGTGTTGTTGAAACAAAGAAAAGGGGCGTATTGATGGTTTGGGTGTTTTTTCATTCCAAAATGATGCATGAAAAAGACGTAAAATGATGGCCGGATAGGTATGGAAGGATGCCTACGACTGAGGGATTGATTATTCTGACCGGCCTGCATTGATTCCTGGGTGCAGGCAGCAGCTTCACCAACTCGAAAACTTCCAGAGATAATGGCCACAGGAAAAGTCCCCAACATCAAAACATTCTGGCCGGGGTCAAGTTGCATTGTCAATTTGCAATTGTCAACTCCCTTCCATCTGTTGCAGGCTTCAGTCCCAAACTGAAAGAAGAAAGAAAAAAAAAAGAAAAAAAAGAAACTTTACCTTACCTTAACCCCTCATCGGCCAAGGTCCAACCATGGTTAAAAACATCCTCCCTTTGCAAGTCAGTTATGAAGATCTCAACCATACAATATTGTAGTGTGCATGTTGTAGATGGTGTGGAAAAAATTTGGGGTCATTTGACCTTATAGATTGAAAGATTGTAACATTTTAGTGTTGAAAAAAGATGCTGATTTTTTTTTAAAACACATTTGGAGGTGAAATTTGATTTCTAAACTGACTCAAATGAAAAAACTTTGAACTACAAAGTGATTCAAAACTAGAATAAAACCACTTTGGTGGAAAAAAATATCATAAAAATGACTCTTTGTGTTTACAAAATGGATTTGAAATGTCAGAAAACAGTGAAAAAAGTAGCAAAAAATCATATCTGTGGCTGAACCTCCTTCTACTAAAATGCTTCTCAGTCACTCATAACGTCTTAGATGGATCTGAAATTTTAATTACACAAACTAGATTAGTTAGCAAAACTTTTCCAACAAAAATTATTGAAAAATGATCATATATGAAGAAGTTATGAGCCGCCGAAGTTCAGTGAAATGCAAAATATTATGAATTTTGAACTTTGGATTGCTCCCAAACATTCAAAATAACTTGGATTGGCATGAAACTTTTACCACAATAACTATACCTTTATGGTAACAAAACCCAACAAATTTTTATTGAAAACAAACATTTGATGATAAAGATACAATCTTCCAAAGTTGCAACCATCAGAATGCAATGTGTTGAACCTAAATTGAACCTGAGAACTTTGAATGACTTTCACAAACTCAATACGTCTTGGATTGATATGAAAATTTTATCATAGAAACTAGACTAGTATGCGCAACTTTCCCAACAAGTTTGATTGAAATCAGAGCGCTTCAAAGTGGCTGAGAGGACACTTTTCGTCCCCTTGGGCGATCCCTTGGGCAATGAGGGATTAACTTACCTCATTTGTGCAGTGGCAAGTGACAACTACCTTATGTCCAAGTGAGTGCGCGAACAAGACAAATTCAATGCCCCCTCAGTCACTGCCAAAAGTTAGATATTTTTTTTTTCCCATCAATCTCTGGACATACCTTACAATTCCATCACTCATGGATGGGAGTCGTGGCTGGCAAACATACACCTCGACTTAATGGRCATGAATTTGCGCAGTCAGTCAGTGTACGTGCAATCAAGGGCACTGCGCTCCSTCCRTCCACAGGCGGAATTAACTTAAAAAGACTGCCACTGTCTGTGACTGTCGCGGGCTCTGCTGCTGTAGCGGAAGTCCCATCAAAGAAATCAGCCAAAGAGCGTGATAAATTAAAATGGGGGGTACAGCTAAAATCTCCAGAAATTGGTTTGATACTGTGCCTAGTTCCTATTAGAGCAAGCCCAATCCAGACACTGTTACAAGCACAGCATCTTGGTTTTGAAGTGGAGATAGTCGGACCTCATTCCGTTCCGGCAATTTAAAAATAAAAATTGCCCCAATGCAAACCCGGCAATCCATACCGCAAGTGAACCTTTACCTCATTATAAAAAGAAAGAAAAGAAAGATTCTACATTAAATATAGACCTTTCATGCAAAGAGGGAGAGCTTGAATTTATTAGCACGGAAAATAAGGTTGAAAAGGTATGACACTTGTTGACTTTCGCTATTGTGTGCCACCTCCTGGGCTCTTGATATTGCCACAAAATGCCGAGCCGGGGAGGAAAGTGACGGGCTCCGAAATAAAAAGTGACCAATGCTAGGTTGCATTGGAACGTGATTTCTTGGTATCCGCGTTATTATGCAGTACCCGTGTGGGTTTCCGTGCAGCATTGGAGCTGCTCTTATTAGGCTGGTCAAATTTTCATACGTTCTTGTTGGCACGTGACAAGAGGTTCCAATGCACCAAAGAATGCGACATTTGAATACAACATGCCAGAGTTAGGAAGGGTCAAAGTTTTGTTCTAAAAGCATTTGTTCCGCATACTTAGGTAGATAATTGATTTTAGAGATGTACGTAGTCTGGAGATGGCGGTTTTAGATCGGGGGCAATTTTTGGGGTGCCTACCTTGTAGCCATTAGGAGAAGTATGAGCCCTTCAAAAGGTTGTTAGAACAAATCAGCCACAAGGCCCTCTGACATTACATTACATATATATAAATTTTTTTTTAAAAAGTTCATAAAAAATTAATAATAATAATAATTTTTTAATGAGAATATGACGTGGCACTAGTAGTGCCATGCAAGATTTCAATTTTTTTCCCATAATAGCACCACGGCCTTTTAAAACTCGCAGCCTTTTGGAAACCTCATATTTCTCCTAATGCAGCAGAAGTTAAGCTTGTAAGAGCATTTGCTATGCTTCCAGAAAAAGGCCCAGTCTCGGCAATATGGAGAGCGCTTTGGCATTTTTTTTTATTGAAAACCAGCTCCAATGCAACCGTGAAGGGGCCTTCTACTTCCACAGCCTTAATATGCCACCACTTGGTATTGGCAAATTTGCAAAATATAATAGGCCCWTGAGTTGGCGAGGTGTAGGAATAATCATTGTTGTCATACCTTTTCAAGCATTGGTATGCGTATCAATCGATGCAACCTTCCCCTGTTTGCATGAAAAAGTCTTTTATTAATGTAGAAGTTGGTCCTTTCTTTCTTTTTATAATGTGAAAATGTCCATTTCATGTTTGGATTGTTGGCTTTGCATCTGATCAAATCGTTATTCAAAATCCCCGACACTATGTAAGCCTCATGGAATGCCTCGCAATCTAGCAATACAAGGATTGATTGCCAAGACAATATTGTAGATGCCTTAAGTTAAATAAGCTGTGGAATAGAGTGGTTTAATGAATGACTTCAATCATTGTTAACCATAGAAAAAACGTCAGGAAAGTACCCCCTCCTCCCCATTGAAACAATATTGTTTCAATGGTTTCGTACTCCAATATTGAAAGTATTTTGTTAATGTATAAAAGTATTGCTATAATGAAATAGTTTCATTGGAATGCATTGTTACCATTGAAACTACATTTGTTGCACTAAGGTAAGACAACCCATTGCGGTTATTTCATCCATAGTGGTCACCTATGAAGTGGCCCCATAGTGTTTTTTTTAGTTTTGTAAGATCTCGGCCACAATCAATGTCTTACATGGTAGTGATGGAGTGATTAGTAACCACATAAGGCACTTCCAACTTTTCAATGTGAAATTCATTACAAGGATTGACTTTCTGAGCATTCCATGTTAGAAAATATTGTGATTGCATTAGGTAGTGAGATGACCATCATGGATTCAGATTTTGTTGGCCATGGGGTGGTCTATAGACCTTGTTGGGCCATGGAAAATTGAAGACTTTAAAAATTCCTAGCAAATTCATACTTTATCGAAAAAATATAATTTCAATTGCACTTGCTGTTTCTCACACTTGTCTTTAAGTGGGAAAAAATTTGAAAAATTTCAACAGTAGCTTGAGGCCAAACTCCAAATTCTGACCACTATGGGTTGTCTTACCTTATTGGTGTTATAACTTACTACAACAATACACCTTCGATACTGGACTGTTAAACCATTGACACATTATTGAAACAGACAATGGGGGGAGGGTGGTTCCCAATGAAAGAGAATGTACTTACCTACGTTATGTTATTGGTACAAGAATCAAAGAATTTTGGTGACTAACTTACCTTGGTCATAGGGGCCTGCGTCCTTACAGGGTTTACGAACTCAGCTTACAGAGCTCAGCCTGTCGCGTGTGTCGGGGTCCTTGTCGTCTGACTGATCGTATGTGATGGAAGCCGACCTTAATTTTATYGCCCTCTCCGGCCTCAATGGGGGCACGAAGACTGATGAGGAGATGGCCCTGGCCTGATGGAGGAGAGATTTTTGGGTACAAGAGCCAGATCTGGTTTGTTGTTTTGTTTCTGTTTTTTCTCTGCTTGTTTTTTATTTCACTTGTTTTTTCTYGTCACGATTGGAGTGGAGACAGAAGGAACGAGACGGCTAGGAACCTAGTATTAAACGAAGTTATTCTTATTACAGAAGATCTGACTGGCAACTAAGAGAGAATTCCAACGTACTTTAGCATGCATTATTTGGACACCGTATGAGAAAGCTATGGATTTTCAAAGCTACTCCAGTATATGATACCTGAAAGCATCTACAGGAAAAGCATCAAGATATGGCTAGACTTTCATGTTTTTTTGTTTTTTTAAACAACCGTGTTGAAGAACACATTGTAAGGGGTTTCCCGTCAAGGGAAAGGTTGATTTTGCACAAGGTAAACCACCTGGCACTGCCAAGTGTCAAACCCGCAACCCCTGCCTATTCGGTTTGGGTACCTTTCTTCATCATTTAGTAGTTTAGGATCATCTTGGACCAGACTTTCATGTTTTGATAGTGCACATTAGCTAGTGATCAACATCTAGGAAAAAAATCATGCTTTCGAGTGTCAAATATAGGTGTCATATTTAAGACAATGTTGATTGTGGATGTACATACCTTGTTGATGAATTTTATTAATTCTAGCCAAACCTTTGATTTCAAGATAAACACCAACCTATAAGTTACATAGACACCTGTATTTGAGATGTTTTTTCGAGTTGTACAATTTGTTTTCCTCCAATTCCTCTATTCAATGTTTTTTCAAGTACCCATTTTGGCTTGRTTTCCTTTATTTAAAAAATAAAACTAGAATCATAGAACTAGTAGTTTCAGGTAGAACCACCTATAACCAACCAAATAAGGAATTTGGACAAATCTGAAACAATGTAATGCAAGGTAAATATTTTTAGAGGTGTGTTGATAAAAATGATGAGGATTGCAAAAACTTTGGTAATCTTATTGCATGAATTGAAATTACTGTGAATTTTTGAAAGGCAAAATGTGCTTCGGACCCATAGCCAATCTCTAGACTCTTTCAATTCTGATCATTTAAAAAACTACTTTTCCACTCACTCCTTCATATTTCTTTTTTGCACTACTTTGGAACATGTATCGTGAACTTTTAGTCCCAACTTTGAAAAGATGAAAAAAAATCATTCTAGCCTTGATTGGAAATAAGTCAATCTATGGTTGGGTATAGGGCACTAGTTGATAATGGGTGGTTCTACCTTAATCCTTTAAGGACGGACCGGTGGCCGTGGAAATCATGCATTTTGATACCGTGTGACATCATCTCCTTTGAAAAAGCAAAATATATTCATTGGAAGTCAAAGTACTAAAAAAGATCTCCCCTTTCCACCCCTAATACCGAGGATGAATGATTGCGTTTCTGTCCTACGAGGAAAAATTCTTTGCCATTCATGGGACGCAAAATGTACTCGGCGTCGTTTAAGGGTTAATCACAATTTTTACACGGGCTCCATTTTTTTTGTACCTGCCGTTGTTTTTTTCCCCTGGTAAGCACAGGGCGTTATTCAGCAGCAGTTCAGTTCTGCACTCTGAGCTTTCGACGTACAATCTGGGTAGCATGAAGACTTGCCAGCTCCAGTTAGTATATCATTTAATGAAGGAATAAATTCCCTCTTCCCTTCCCTTACGCGGGTGCCCTTCGGTCGAGTCTATAGTACCCCAACGAGCCGAATGCGGAGGTGGTTTTGCCCCCGTGTTTTAACCCTGGGGAAAACACTGGAACTTTTTATTTCTCATGCATAATTTTTTTGCAATTTTGGACTTCATATTTGCAATCAGAGTACCCAAATTAACTATGGGAGGATGTAATAACAAAATTATTACGACACAAAATAGGGGGCATTTTTTTACAGTCACCCATTGTTACACCTCCGCATTTAGCTCGTTGGGGTACTATAGAATCGCCCGTGCCCTTCCTTCCCTTATGCAGCTCTTGGATCAATGTGTAATTCAACGTTCCCAAAAGTGGCTAAATTTTGCTCGGTTTCTACCCAAAAAATCCTTGTGTTGCTAATACACTGTAAAAGAAGGTTTGTAATGAAGACATTTTAGCCAAACTTGCAACCAATAATAAAATTTGATAGCCAATTTTCAACTTCCTCCACAATGGCAATAGCAAATATTTAGTCAGTTTTCTGTTATAGTATTCCCAATAATCCTACACAACTTGCAAAATCCTTTCTGTTCTATTTTATTTTGATACTATTCACTCTCAAGGTAGCCAAAGTTGATACCTACTTGTCTTGGAGGGTAGCATATTTCACTAAATTCCATAACCTAGGTAGCATATTGCACTAAATTTCATAAACTACACTAATGATGGTAAATAGTGTTACCCATACTAACTATTTTAGAAATGCTATAAGTTTTACTCTTCAAAAATATTTTTACGGAGTGCATGGATCCTATTAGCACTATAGTTGGGAAAAATTTGTACCTATAGTTAGTAAAAATATTCATTGAGAGTAAAAACTTAGGGTTGTTTTAAATCAATTAGTATGGGTAACACTATTTACCATCATTAGTGTAGTGTAGTTCTGGGATCACTGGTGTCCATGCCATCTGCAGCCTACGTAAGTCCAAACTTAAGTGCGGACAATCCTTCATCATGTTCTAGTTGTACTTGGACCAGTGTGTGGTGGAGCACCTTGTCATTGGGGGACCAGAAATTGAAGGTCAGACCCTGGATGTACGTAGCCTACAAACAACCTGTAACTTATAGGGACGGCATTGGCGAGCCTTCCGTCTTAATGCCACTTGGATAGTACCGGGAGTGCACAATGGGCCAGCTAGATATTGCTCGAGAGCCGGGGAGGCTTGAGAGCATTATCGGACCGACGTAAGGTAGGAGGTCCTAAAATAGAGCACGTTCTAAAACCAATGAGGCTCTAGAGGTACTCTCCAATGTACAAGCAGTCTACATTTGAGGAGGAGGTTGGCTTTAGAGACCATTGAAATGCACTTTTCTGCAACTTCTAAAATCCATAACTAATTCCCCAAAGCTCCAAAAAATATGAAATCACTTGGGTTAGATGCCAATTCCACTTGTCTTTCAAGGAAAATTTAGTGAAAATTATTTCAAGCAATTTCACCTTGCCAAAACTCAGCTTCAGTCTTTAGATTGACGCTTTACGGACCTCCTACCTTAATGCCAAGTTTGATAGTTCATCACAAACAGTGGTGTATGTAATCAAATTCTATCTAGTCACTTTTGTTCAACTTCACTACAATCTTCATTTCAATCTTCACTACACTCTTCCTCTTTCAAAGACATGTGGTTGAAACAAAACTCCAAATTTCATTTCATTACATTGTGTAAACATGGACGATGGAGAAGGGATGATTGCCACAACCAATCCTAAAGGGATAATTGCCCTACCCTATCCAAGCACTCCAAGTACTCCAACTAACAACTCTATGACAATCAATACTCGCCTTGTCCAACAACATACCCACCTTCATCAATCCACATATTACCCTTCCAATAAAATGGGAAGCGCCAAAATAAATTTAACAATTTCATGGAGCGACAACTATATATCCACCTTTTGTTTTGCACTCTAGTTGCTTGCTAGTCCTATTGATTTATTGTCTAGTTTTGGATCCTATGTTTTCACATTCCAAATGGTTACTTTTCCAAAGACACCAGTTAACAATGAACTAACCAACATTTTTCCTTAGCATTGATGATTCATGAGTCCTATCCCATCAAAATGGGCTACAATTAGCTTGATTGTTGTGTTCTCTCATTCTTTTTTAATGCAATGGTTATTTCTATTTGTTCCAAGATATTAAAAAAAAATGGGCTATGGAATTGTGCTCTCCATGGTGTACATTGCTCACTAGGGTTTTTGTTGGCCTTGGTTGCGCTTGTGTGCGCTCGTATGCGTGGAATGCGGAGGTTTCTCAATACAAAGCTGACCTTGCTCATCATGGAGATTTTCTTTCATATTTTGTAAAAAAGTTCACACTCATGTTTTTTGTACTTTAATTGCACGCTTGAAATTCCCCAATTGAGCGCATGATGGTTTCCATGTGATGACCTACCTAAAATATGGGGGCAGTTGCCGGAGCCCTAAGTTGTGGAATGGAATGCATTTTCTGACAATTATTTTGTYGTCGATCACTTTACCACCACTTTTAGGTCTTCAACAGCATCAGTATGATCACTTCATCATCACTGAATGCATGATCTGCTTGGTGGCTCATTGCTCGTACTCGTGAGAGGGCTAAGTACTTGCATCATGCTTGGGTGGTAAGCTTAACCCTTTACTTCTTAAGAATTCATGATTTTGAGTTGTGGACTTTGATTGATCATGTTGTAGAAAGTATAATCTACTTGGAAAATTTTATTATATTGTTGACTTGAATGAAGAACATTGCATACATTGGTTTAAATAAATGATTATTAAAATAAATGAAAATCCCCATATAAACTCTTCAAAATTGCTTAAAAAAACATGAGACCCAATTTGGGCTTCTTAGGAAGTAAACGGTTAAATGTCAAGGTCGAGGTGTGGTGTCCGATGGATGATAGAGAATCTTTTTGTATAGGACAAAAGTGCAACTATTCATCCTTGGAATTTTAAGTGAAAAGGAAAATCTTCTACTGTTTTTGGATTTTTGTAGGCATGTGATTTTTGTGGTATCAAATTGGATGTTTTTTAGGGTCACTAATCTATCAATTAACCCTTAAAGGACATTTCATGTCTGGGCTTGGTCAAACTTCATTAGATTTATACATTAGAATATACATTTTAAAATTTTGATATTTTTCTCATGTAGTAATACATGTTTAAAACTCAAATTAATTTTTTTGTAATTTAAAACATCAAATTGAATTTCATATGAGTTTTTGAAGAGATTTCAATATAAAAATCATAGTAATTACAAAAATGCTTAAAATAGTATGAAAATTTCATGAAAAATAGAAATAATGTTGTCAAACATCATGGTGTAATTGATGTATACTTGGAGCTTACACAAAAAGAAATTCAAAAGAAAAAGTTAAAAAATGTTGTATTTTGAGCTTTCAAGATACTATCTTCAATGTGTCACAAAATTTGCATTTGTAAACATTTAAAAAAAAATTAAATTGGAATAAAAGTAGATTATTGGAGCTGCATTTTCTTAGTTAATAAGCTTTAAAGCAATTAAAATCAAATTCTATATGAAGAATTCAAGCTTGACTTTTCAAAATGCCCCTCGGGCATGCAATGTCCTTTAAGGGTTAAAGGTTGATAATTTATGCACGGGTCACATTGTTGTATTGGAAGGCAATCCGAGGGCATGAAGGACAAGGCCTAGGGGCACAATCCCAAGGAAAGAGGGAGGGCAGCCATCAGAGTGAGAGGAGAAACCACAACTTGGAATCACACAACACAAAGTATGGTCCGCAATGACCTTAAACTAACCCGGGTGAGGGAATGGCTGATAATAGCTTAATTTGGAATCCACAAGGCTCCTGGTTCAACTCCCCATGCTGACATTGCTTGCATGGGGCTCTTCATGCTAGTGCTTAAGGAGGGGGCTTGTTCCTTCATTTGTTCTTGACGGGGCAATGCGCCAGGTTTCAAAAAAAAAAAAAAAAGCAAGGAATAGCCCAAAGGTAGGAGCTGGAGCAATGAGCAGTGTAGATGCCCAAACAAACAAAAAGCAAGGAGTAGCCCAAAGGTAGGAGCTGGAGCAATGAGAGCAATGAGCAGTGTAGATGCCCAAACAAACAAAAAGCAAGGAGTAGCCCAAAGGTAGGAGCTGGAGCAATGAGCAGTGTAGATGCCCAAACAAAAAAAAGCAACATCGCTAACATGGCTAAAGGGAGCAGCAAGAGACCACTTGGTATGTGGCTTGAATGGGCTTGAGGTTGGTGTTATGATTGTACCCCACTCCAACATGGGCTACCAATACAGGGGAATAGGATTTGCTTGGTTTTCAAAGTGCCACCTTATGAATGCCGACAAGGAAAAAGAATTTACAATTCAAAAGTACCTCAAAACTCATAATCAAAGACAATAAATATCATATTGAGTCACCGTGAACACTCACCATTTGGTCGGGCACTCATCACATTTGTCCGTGGCCTCACACTTTAATTGCTTGGCCGTGTATGTCATGGGGCAATTAAAATGGCTAGGCCATGCCAATCTCTGGGTTTGAGCCTCTTGCCAAGTAGCTGTGGGGATGCTCTAATAGAAGAAGGACGGTTAAAGGGCACAACAAGCAAATACTCAAGGCCCAACGCCATGTGGGACACCTATGAATGTAAGGCCCAAATTATGGCTTTTCATTTAAGGGTGAGGGGTGACTAGGGTCAATTGGTAGTCCATATTTGTTGACGTCATCCTCCATGCACGGAGGACCTCGTTGTTTGTTCTATTCCAATGTATTTTTTGTTGAGAACATCTTGATCATGATTGTATTCATCCTCTTTGTACTTCGCAATCTCTTTAAGGATCACATTTGAAATCCACTCTACCTCCTCCATAGCCTTCCTTTGAGAAACATCAATTATAATGTCATCTTTTAGAAGTGAATCTGGTTTACCTAACCATTTTTGAAGTCCATAAATTTTGAGTTTCATTAGTAAAGTTTGATTGCTTGAAAATTTTGTTGTCTACTTTGGGGTCCAAAGCAAGTGGCAAGGTCTTGAAGGAACACCATATGTGACAAATTGTAGTTCCTATACGGAGAATCTCCAATTTCATTAATCCCCAAAGGACCAAGCTGTATTTTTTGGCATCATAGAAAGTTTGGGTAGCTTACTACGAGTGGAAATATTTTTCTTTGAAATTTTCACGCAACATGTGGACAAGAAATATCTCCCAGGCGCAACATAATTCATAAATTTTGACTGCATGGTTAAAAAGTAATTACATGATATCCTCTAAAGGACCACAAGGCCACCACGTGGCTTTTGCAACTAAATTTGTAGCAAATTTGATATGCTAACAGCTTGTGAACAAGAAAGAGACCCTCGATGACCCTCGTTGAATCCGTTGGTTCAATCCGATTAAGAAATGATCAAGTATGTGATTTTGGGTGAATTTTCTAAGAATTAAAAAGACGTTGTACACAATCACTTCACATCCTTGTATCTTTTTCTCTACACCACAAAATGATTTGAAAAAAATTATAAATTAAAAGCATGATGATATGTACTTGTAGAAAAAAATTCAGAGTTTTTGGAGCACTTTCGAGCATTCCGATTTCAACATTCCCATTTTAGCGTATGTACAAAGTATTGCCTAATTGAATATCTTACATCAATCTTTTCAACAGTGGCATTTTCTCAAAAATTGTGCAATCTTATTGATCTTTTTTTTCAAAGGAAAGATAGACAATCCTTCTTTCATTTCATTGGTGGTAATCATCAAAATTATTCTAGACAAATGAAAAACTATGCTTGTTATAAGAGCTGGTTTAGAAAACAAGAGATGTGCTCAAACACCCCCGGTCCTTTAGGAGATATGTAGTTTTTGCCCTTGGCGGGGAAATCTGGAAAATTAGAAAAAAAAAAAATTTTCATAAAGGAAAATTTGGAATCACTTTCTAGATTTTTATGTACATGGAAAGCTTTAAATCATTCCATTTTGATTAATGAGATGAAGTTATGAAGAGTTTTAGTTTTTGGGCAAATATGGATTTTCTACCCTAAAATAAAGTTTGAATTCTTTTACTTAACTCAATTTCCATATGTTTTTTGTATTCTTTTTATAGGATATACATTGTATATTATACCATTACAACCATTGAAATTGGCATTTTTCAATCCTATTATTAAATAATAAAAAACAATTGTATTTTGAATCATTTTCTTATTATTTCTATTACTTATTTTGTTCCTATATGTTGTACAATTCCAAATGATTTGAAATTTTTCAAGCATGTGACCAACTTGCCTTACAGAATCAATCTAGAAAACCGCCATTCCAACGTGACCATTTTTTCATGCAAATGTGACCTTGTAAAGTGTAGGTGGCAATAAAGAAATTTGGTTAATTCAATCACAAATATCTTGCAATCCACACAATGCAAAATTTTGAAAAAAAATTAACATCTTTTGAAACCAACGTACTACAACATCCTACATTTACATGTGTCAAATTTTTTTCCCAGAATTTGGTACTTGTACTAAAAATAGTAGATTTAAAGCATTTTTGGTGAAAACATAGTCAAGGAATTTAAGGGATTAATGATTGGTAGTCACTGCTTAATTGTTTTTGAGCCCGAGTCATTGTTTCAATGGTTACAAAACACACTCTTTTCTATTAGTGAATATAATTGCATATTTCCATGTTTGAGACATGAAGACAGTGTATGGCAAGGATCAATGCCACTTGCAAACTACATAAACTTCTTTACATATTATTGTTTGATGGGCAAGAGTTATTGGTCAAATATATTGATTCAAATATTGTTGTAATATACTCAGTTTTCAAGGTAACTTTCTTAAAAGAGATATTTTCAATAAATTGAAATATTGTCTTTTAACACAAAATATATATCTTCATGGCTATTGTGTATTGTGAATTTCAAAATAAACTACGGAACAGTTAGTTTTGGGACACATAAGCAACATTGAGGTTTTAATTTTTTGTCTTCATTCTCTCTCTATATTAAATTTCTAAATTTCTATAAAGTAATGTTGTTAATGTAGAAAATAGATAGGAATTGTTACTAGATTTGAAAAGAATACATTTGTTTTAGAAACTTCCACATTTATGTTCTAATGAAATTWTTGTAGGTTCTAATGTAGATTCCATTATACTTAGGTTCTTTAGTTTCTTGAAGTTAGGTGACCACGTCCTTGAATTTCTTGGATATTTATTTTATATGGGATAAATTTAGAAATCAATTTAGTGAATCAATAGCTTTGAGGTACTATAGTCTTCTAAAAGTTGTAAATCCCCTAAATTTTGTAGCATTCATTGATTCCATTAATTTGGAGGCAATGATGCTTTAGAATCTATACTAAATGGAATAATAACAAAGAAATTTGGCTAGTTTAAAATTGGGGATGAAACGTTCAGATTGTAAACGCTAAGATTTGTTCTATTCTTTTTTTGAGTTTTCATTCTAACCTCAAGCGTTGCCACCCACACTTTTTATTTTTACTAGCAGCTTTCAAAGGTTTGCCTCCAATTTGCAATTTTCTATTAATGAATAATGTAATTTATATCAATTATACTTAAGTTCATGCCAGAAGCTTACTTGAGTGTTGAGTTGACCATGTTCTAGTAAATTCTATYTCAAATTGGAGAAGATTATTCAATACTTAATTATCTTTATTGAGCTCATTTGTACCAAAAATAAATATTTCACAATTTGCTAGAGCAAGATATGTTTAGCAAGATGGATTTGGTAAGAGTACTAATGGAAAATATTGAAATATTATTTAAAATATAACTAATAGAATTTACTACACAAATTAMAAGATTTCCTTTCCATGACAACTTTACTATATCAACTTTACTCCATAAATGATGTTAGTCTCTTTAGTATTATTCATGACGATTTCATGTGATATATTAAAATGTCATACAATAACAAAATAAAACCTTAATGAGCTTGAATACATACTTTTAGGAGTTTTAGCACATTCTATAAACATTTAAATGCCAAACAAGTAAAAATTTACGTTTCAACAATAAATTAATCATTTACAACAACAATCGTCGAATTCTTAAAAAATCTTGTTGCTCAACATTAATTATTTGCATTGTAATTGTTTTCAACTTATATAAAAGACTAATGTTTAACATACTACTACAACAATAAAAAAAGATAACTAGCTCATAAAATCACAAGTCTTAGATTTTCTACATCAATGCCATGGAATGTTTAGATATTTCATACCAAACTAATAAATTTTGTTCAGACAATAAAATAGAATTTCAAGTAACTGAAAGAAACTTGAAATAAATTGAAAGAAATGTGGAAGAGAAATACATTTGAAGACTACAATGGCTATTGACTAAGGGTTAGTATTTAGAGGTGAATGACAAAACTTGGATATGAAATTAGAAAAGAATGGAGCAACTAGTGAGGTCAAAAAGTAGAGGGTGTGAAAGTGCAAGGCAATATCGACGCAATGTATTGGTACAACACTCTGGCACTGTTTTCTTCTATACAGTGTGGGTATCAATTAAAAGACTACTATGCACAGTAAGTTCCAACATCTCTATAGTCTATTTGTCTAAGATTGTCTAATGGCTTCATTTGTGCAATGGTGATATCTTACAATGCATGTGCATATCATTCAAAGTTCACGCAACTTTGATTTTATATGAAGATCATTTGTTAAACGACAAAGATAGTTTATTGGCTTTGTATAGTTTGAATCCTTATTTAGAATGTTGACGTGGAATTGTTCTTGATCATATTCTAGTATTGAAGTATTGTCACCCTGGACGCAACGATCATGTTGAATGCTTGTTGAAACAAAAAGAAAAGGGCTCCAATACTAGGATTCATTTTGTCGACCTCAAACTCAAAGGTGGAAAACTACAATTAAAAAACCAACCTAATCAATCACAATCAATCTTCCACAACGTCCCTGCAATATGCAAGAGAAGTATGTTACTAGATCCATATATTTAACTCAAAATTAAATTAAATAAGCTTACATTGGATATTGATATTGTTGCAAGAAAAAATACCCTTGGAAAGACATGGCTCTGACCAAGGTATTTATCTGAATATTGTCAAATTTCTAAATTAGTAGGTGCATTCTTCATTTTCATAGTATCCTTGAAAAACCTACATTAGATATTTTTAGTCTTCGATGTCCTCACTAACTCAACTGACTGATTTTTTGCTAAAATAGAGTAAAATGAGGATCACTCAGAGAATTTGGAATATTTCTTCAAGCCAAGAAAATTTTCTAGAAATTTCCTCACAAAAAAAAGTCAATGAAAAATATTAAGAAAATGTATACTTTGAAGTAGTGCTTTTTGATAAGAGAAAAACATTAAAAACATTCAAAGAATATTGGCCAATTTTCCCATCTTAGAATGACTTCTAGTCATCTAATTATATTTGAGAAAAAACAATTACTTGATCCATATGATGATGCAAACACAACATATTTTGCATACATATACAAAACTATACTTTGAAATTTCATTTATTTGAAAAAAAACATTTTGTATTGTGAAAACTCCTATTTCAAGACTTCATATTTCAATTTCCACTTCCACTTGTTTTGGGCGCTTAAAATAGTGACCAAACCATCCAAAAGGCCAAAATAGACATTCAATTAGGTATTTGTCCATAAATAATATAATTTTTATTGAAAAATTAAATTAGATTTTTTATAATGTAGAATAGTGCAAATCATTTAATTTATAAATTTCAAGTTCATTGGAGGTATAATGCAATTTTTTTGGCTAGATATTGCCTCAAACTTTGTAGTTGGATTCAAAATAAAAGACAAATGTTTTTTGCAATCATTCACCACAAATTTTTGACTAATGACTTAGTTTATGAAGTTTGGTGAGATACTCATTGGAAATAATCCATGTGTTTCAAGCAGAAAAAGAAAAGTTGAGTGAGCTACTCAAAAATTGGCTCTCTTGAAAAGAAAGGTGTTTAAGAATTACACTTAGAGTTAAGAGTTGACAAGCAAGGCTTAACCTCTAAAGGCCCAACGCCTTTTCTGAGCTTCTTGAAATATGTTCTAAACCATACAAAATAAACCCAAGTCTTGATAAGATTGATAAATTTAAAAAAAATTGTAACCATAAAAACTCAAACGATTTGATATGGAYCATGTAGGAAAATAAAACACAACAACATTACTATTGGATTAAATGATTATAATACTTGATCAAGAGGGTGCGAGAATTCCAAAAGTGAACTAAAGTCTTTTAATCCACTTTTTACATGTCAAACACAAAATTAAGGTCATGCAAAAAAGAAGACGTTAAAGGATATAACATGCATAACCACAACTCATTTAGGGTTTCTCAATATCTAGTCTATCATTTTTATTAAATGATTTTTCAAAGTAACTTCTCCTCCATGATCTAGTGTACTTAAGGCCCACCTCCAAGAGCCTCTAACACTAAAATTACAAAATTTGTATTGGACAAACTTGCACAAAATCTTCAATAGAAAAATCATGAAATTAATTTTTTTCAAAATAAAAAATCTAATTTAGGAGGGAAAATATACCAAAAATAGTACTATAGAAATTTAACTTCAAAATTTTAGTTGACACCAAAATATGGTCCCTCAAGCATTTAGGGACTAAAGTTGAAGAACATAGGGGTGGTATAGAATGATTCTTTTTGGATTCAACAATTGTCCGTTGCTCAACAAACTTAACCTCTAAAGGACCATTATCCCTTTGAGGGACAAATTGGATTTTGAGCATGTACCTACCGTCTCAATTTTTATCATGAGTTTTTGAATTTTATTTGGAGATCAAAAAATTGATAATCTTTGTGAGAATTTTTTTTTCACTTGGTGTCCAAGAACAAAAATTATGCCCAAATAAGCTCAAAACTAGGAAGATAAGAACCAAAAAAGAATTTAAAACTTGATTAAATTTTTTTTCTCATAGATTATATTTTTGCCTTCATGAAAAGCTTTGATTCATTTCATTTGGATAAGTGATGTGAAAGTTGTGGGCAATCTTGTTTTTTGGCCAATCTAAGCATCTTCTTGAAAAAATAACTTGTAGAATTCATTTCTAAATGCAATTTTTACAATTCTTAAAAAAAAAAGTTCCATGTGGTTCAATTTTCTTTCTAGGACAATTTCACCATTGGGATTAGTGCATTTTAATTCCATCTTAGAGAGGTTGATAATGTAGATTTTCCTTCTATCCCGTACCTACTTCTGCTTAACAATTTTCTTAAGAATTAATAATAAGCTTTTTTTAATTGAGTTTGTTTTTCTAGAGTCTCAACTCAATTCCCCACTATAAAAACTTATGTAGTGCAAAAAAATTTAAATTAAGAAGGTTCAAAGTCAAATAATCTAGTCCCTCAATGTGCAAAAAAACTTATTTTCTTCACTTTAAATACAAATGTCTTGCAATTTGTGTTTTCAAAATTTCTGAGATTTATTCCACACATTCTCACACTAGTTACGTTTAAGATCCTAGGATTAGATTGCAAGAAACAATTCAAGATTTTTCACTCTTTGCAATAAAAATGCTAGTTTTGAGTGTTTTTTGGCAAAAAAAAAGGCCTTGATCCTTTAGGGGTTAATATATGTCAAATATCTTACACTCCTTGTGATGACCATTTCGTACTTGCAGAGTATCGTATGCTTGCAAAGAAGGGCGAAGGGACCTTTTCAGAGGTGTTGAAAGCTCAATGCATAAAAACGAGCAAATTTGTAGCTATAAAGTGTATGAAAGGCAGTTTCAAAAGTATAGAACAGGTCAAGTTAATGAGATGGCCTTCTTTGACATCATGTGCCATGTGTTAAAAATTACTATGTCCATATTCAAACATTTATAAAAGAAAATATTCAATAAAGTTTATTACAAGATCAAAATGATCAATTTCTTATCCAAATGATCCAAATGCTTCTTTACGTCATACCAAAATCTTAGTCTTTGATTTTATTGCTAAGACTCTCTTGCTTTCAAGTATTATTCTTCAATTATTTATATCTAAATTTACTATCTCTTTGATGTTGTAAGAAAAATAGAGCTAAAATAAAGTAATGGAACACTTACAGGTGACAAGGATGCGAGAGATTCAAGCGCTCCAAAGATTGTCTCCACATCCAAATATTGTCAAACTCCAAGAAGTTATTTTGTATTTACCAACCAAAACTTTCAAATTTTGTTAGCAAAAGTACTTAATAAGGTAGTCTGCTCTTAAAGCGACCATCTAAGAGTTGATTGCGTTTTTAGGGAAGCTAAACTCTTTGAAACAATTTTCTGTAAATTTTCATAGGAAGAAAAAAGGAATTGGCATCTAACCCAAGTTGTTTCATATTTTTTGGACCTTCAAGGAATTAGTTACAAATTTCTGAAATTGTAATGCAACGGTCACTAAAAGCGACCACCTCTTGAAATGTATACTACTTAGTACATTGACGAAAGCAAAATGTACCTTTGTATCATTATTGCTTTTAGAGCATGGCCCTTTAAGAGTAGACTACCTTATCACCAAATTTCTACACATTTACATTAAAAATATCCATTCAACTAACAACTAACATTTTTTAGAGGATTGCCACCATTTGAGCCTAAGATCTTGAGCCCATGAGCCTGAGCACCTAACTTACATGCATCTTTCCATGGTTATAGGATTCTTATTTTGTAAGTTCCTTTTATGGTCATAGGATATCTATATTATAGGTACGTATGTTATTGGCACTTTCAATGGTTGTAAGGTACCTACTTACATTTAAGATCAAAGCTTGTAGACTTGCAATGTTGCATTTCYAGGCTCACTGACTAGCAATGTTGCCATTTTCTACATAGACCAATAAGACAAATGATGATTTATCCATTTTATCCATTTAAATAATTAAATTATTTTTTTGGGGGAGGGGGGATTACAGTGATCCGCCATCAAGGAAGCTATGTTTAGTCTTCGAGCTAATGGAGATGAATATCTACGAACTCATTCGCGAGCGTCGCCACTACTTGACCGAAGACCGAATAAAGAGCTTGATGTACCAACTTGTGAAAGGTGAAGTCCTTCAAATTGAGTTTTATAAATAGTTTTGTTCGTTGATGTTCAAAATTTACGAATAATTAATTTCTTGTAATAATTCATCATAATTATAATTTTGCTTGGCTTGTGCAGCCATGGACCATATGCATCAGAACGGGATCTTTCATCGCGATGTAAAGCCAGAGAACATTCTCATAACTGGAGATGTGCTTAAGGTACTACTTACTCATTTGACAACATTATTATGTAGGATATATCACTATAAGAAAGAATTTGTGAAAGCATTTTTTTTTTTTTTATATACATCCACTTGTTTTCTGTAAATAATAATGTCAAATGTGAGATTCTGATGTTACTTTTGACATTATTGTTAATATAAAACTTGTAGGTGTATGTCTTTTAAAATGCCTCCACAAAAACATGAATTTTTTATAGTGTGTCTATTATATCATTTGTATCATTCTAGTTTCTCTACAAGGTAGCAACTTCCTTGAACCTTGAACTTATGTCAAAATCACATAAATCTTGTCAAAACTACAAAAATTGTAAGCAAGAATTTGCAAAAATATGTCCAAAGTGTACAAAAATTCAATGAGTAGTAAGCTCATATATATTTGTTTCAAGGTACATTTGAGTTGACTTAGTTGGGACCTTAGTAAGGCACCACTACAAAAAAACAAAAGTATAAATGACTTGTCCACAATGACATTAAGAGTTATTTTTTTGTTTATAATAAGTATAGTGAATAGGGGTATTAAGGGGACCCATACTAGTTAATTGGCATTTCACACTATATAAATATCTACCTTTGTTGTACATCAATAGTGACTGAAGTGTTCAGGGGTTATATATCATGTTTTGAACATCTACGATATCCCTGCTTCAATCCCAATAATTGTTTGGTCCCCATAATACCCCTATTCAGTGTACAAAATAACCATTTTGCAGTCATTTTGGACACAATCATTGTGGACATTTTTAGAGATCAAGGTGTATTCTAAACTTGATTCTAAATTATAATGAACACCATGTTTGGTGTTATGATGTGCGAGGACTCATAGCTTGCGGATTTTGGAAGTTGCCGAGGGGTTTATTCAAAGCATCCGTACACAGAGTATATTTCTACTCGTTGGTAAGCAATTATGACATCTTCCAATCTTCTAGCATTTAATTTAATTNTGACTTGTCCACAATGACATTAAGAGTTATTTTTTTGTTTATAATAAGTATAGTGAATAGGGGTATTAAGGGGACCCATACTAGTTAATTGGCATTTCACACTATATAAATATCTACCTTTGTTGTACATCAATAGTGACTGAAGTGTTCAGGGGTTATATATCATGTTTTGAACATCTACGATATCCCTGCTTCAATCCCAATAATTGTTTGGTCCCCATAATACCCCTATTCAGTGTACAAAATAACCATTTTGCAGTCATTTTGGACACAATCATTGTGGACATTTTTAGAGATCAAGGTGTATTCTAAACTTGATTCTAAATTATAATGAACACCATGTTTGGTGTTATGATGTGCGAGGACTCATAGCTTGCGGATTTTGGAAGTTGCCGAGGGGTTTATTCAAAGCATCCGTACACAGAGTATATTTCTACTCGTTGGTAAGCAATTATRACATCTTCCAATCTTCTAGCATTTAATTTAATTCCTGTTTTTCAATAACTAAGGTAGGCGAACCCAATACCAACCATTGACCCAATACCACCCAAATGTAGGTCTGTCATTGATTCTAGAGTGAGAATCTATGACAGTGATACATGCCTTAACTTCGCTTGTTATGAAGTTAAGACATGTACTTATGTCATGGATTATCATTCTAAAATCAATAAGAGTCCTACATTTGGGTGGTATTGGGTCAATGGTTGGTATTGGGTTCGCCTACCTTATATTGTCATTGTTACAATTTTTTTGGGTGTTCTTAGAATTGATCTAGCGTCAATACCTCGCCAAACRTGAATGAAGTTTATGTAAAATTCGATAGAGTGGGGGTGATTTTGGAATGAAGGTACCGAGCCCCCGAGTGCTTACTAACAGACGGCTATTACACATATAAGATGGATATGTGGAGTGTGGGTTGTGTACTATTTGAAATTGTCAGCCTTTTTCCACTTTTTCCAGGTTCTCCTTCTAAACTATGTTCTCAAAGAATCTTTTTGTGTAAGGTACGAGCACCCAATGACGTTCGTGCACCGAAGGACATCCGTTTCTACACATGATAGCCATTTTAGATGATAAATGTATGTAGACTGTAGATAGCTTATTTTTTTGACCTAATTGATAAGCTATCTACAATCTATCTACATTTATGTTTTAGAATCAATACCTGACATAGAAACTAACCCTGTTAGGTGCAGTGACGCCATTGGGTGCTTCTATTGTAGTAAGTTAGATAATTTTCTTCTATCATCAATTGTCCTTGCATAAATGAGTGGTTTATAATAATATGATCCGTTGGATGGTTCATGGGATTTAGGAAAAAATGAGCTAGATCAAATACACAAAATTCACAAAATACTAGGAACTCCACCACAAGCGCTTTTAGACAAGATGAAGAAGTAAGAAAACTCTCTTATTTTAGGTGAATTACATTGCATGTCTCTTAGTGCATTTTACTATAAATTATAATATTGTTGCTTGAATGTATTTTTGATGCAAAGGTGGAATTGTGACCAGGAGATCACGACATGCGGATTTCAATTTCACAACACAAACTGGAACTGGCATAGCATGCCTMATTCCGCATGCTTCGGCAACTTGTTTAGAGCTCGTAAATAAGTTGCTTGCCTACGATCCTGATGATAGGTACTTACTAATGGATCATTGAAATGAAAAAATTCCAATCTATAGCTCTTTTCAAATTAGATATTCATCAACAAATAAGGAGACTTCACTTAACATTGTGTAAATAAGGATTTGAGCAAGATATAGAATTTTCAACCAAAGTTTTATGTGTTTAGTCATAATGGGAGAGTGAAAGAGAGAGAGTTTAGATTCTCTTTCAAGCATATTTTGAACACCATATAAATAAACAATACCGCATTCTTTAAGTGTAAAAAATTGGTGTATCAAAATTTGATATTAGTTTTTATGAATGGAGTATTTCCAATGGAAATGAGAATTTGTACGGGTTTACAGTTGGTTTAGAAATAAGCCATAATTAGATGCAATGAATTTTAGTCATGTTTTGGAAAACATGAGTTATTTTTCTAAACCAAGAATGTTGTGAGTCATTTTCAATACAACTTTGACTGTAAGGTATTCTATGAAAGACATGATGATTGATTATATTATGTAAAAAGTTGAGTACAGGTTATCGGCTAGGCAAGCACTAGCTCATTTATACTTCAAAGAGTTAAGAGACAAGGATCGACTTCAAGAAGCATTGCATGACACCTCACATGTTCACCACTTGGCAAATTCATTGAGGTTTCACACAACTAACAAAACCTTCTCATCAYATTGTAAATGAYATGATGAYATGATGRAGAAAATAGGGTCTTGAATTATATGAAACCATGATTTGATAATTTCATGAAGACAATGATTGTAATCATGCAAGCTTGCAATGAGATAAAAAATTCCATTAAAAAYAATGATTGCATTTGTAGCATCCATTTTTGAAGCATACAYAAAGTAATTTTTAAAAACCCTAAATCTTTTCATAATCCTAAACATTGCAAATATGCAATTGTTGTGGGTAAAGCAAACCATCAATACAATTGAACGAAGTGAGTGTAAAGAACAAAGCACCCAACTCTAAAAAGGCTACGTTAACAAATACAAAWTATTCTATCAACCGGAATGGAATATGTAGCCTAGACTTCRTGTCTCAAATCTCTCAACTTCCAAGTGGATGTAYTAATARYTCAAGAGTTAKGAAGGAGGTAYGTAATGYGACCRACATATTTGCTTGTAGTTTTAATTTGAAGAAGTGGAATCTTAAKGTTTCTAGTTTYRATGATATTAGTTTATTATTAAAGTAGGTTGGGTCATACTTCCATAAATCATGTAAAAAATCCACATGAAATTAAATTGATAATGTTTAAACCTCATTATCTCCTATGATGATGCAGGATGAAATAAAAGTGAATAGAGGTCCTTCTGACCTTGTCAAGTCACCTCCCCACGGAAGGCAAGTCTTAAGAGCAGTACAACATGGACAAGGCTCTATGAATGTAACGCAAAGAAGGACAAAGCAAGGAGATACAAGTATCAAAGTTCTTGGTGATAAATTGTCTTCTATCCTACCTCCGATAAAGAACAATTATAAAATTAGTGTGCGTTCACTTCAARAGCAAGCTTCAACTATTGGATCTAGAATTCAACTATTGCAACATTCTAAGGTTTTAAATGAAGTTTCAAAGTAATCATAAAAATGATGGAATATTTAACATTAAGGTTGTGGTGTAGACTTAAAAATATGCATTTGCAACATATTATGTTCTAAAGGACATCAAAATTCACAAACATCAACTATGTATTTTTATTATGCTCAATTCATCCTAGGCAATAATTAAAAATTAGTAGATAGATTTCACAATCCCTTTAAACATCAATCCACTAATTATAAAATAATTTATTAATTAGCCTATTGTGATCATCATGGTCCTATTCATTTGTTAGTAGAAATTAGTTAGCTCATCTACATACTTTACCATAACACTCACAAAACAAATTCTTTTTTCACATCAATTCTACAAGTAAACTAGCTAAAAAAATCAACAATCAAACTTAGCCAAAGTAACACATGTTTAGATGATAAAAGAGGGAGCTAAAGCAACAAAGCCAACTAAGGCCACCTATTCACAATTTGAATTAGTAAGCAAGAAGAATCTAGGCCTTCAAAAAACTACATTGAAGTCTTCAGTACCAAAGAAACCGGTCAATAGCAAGTTAGTAATTCTATCACCTGGGCATATCATTTTCCATGTTGAGGTTGAACATTGCATACAACAAGGGATGTGCATATTGCATAGCMGTTGAAAGAATGACACATCCCTATGGACATGTTTGTGCTATGGGTTCTAATTATTTACTTGTAAGTGATAAGAGTAAGAGAAAATGTAATCCATTCACTTGTGCTTAGTAGAGATCATGGAAGCATAATCCAAAACTAGCCTTTAGTTGTAATGATCAGATTACCTACCCTACTTCAATCAACTTTGGAAACTCAACAACATCAAAGAAAAACTCCACTGCAAAAGTTTGTAGCATTACCATTTTACATACATGTCACTATGTCTATCAAACATTAGATACAYTGAAACATATGAATAGGATAGTGAAAGGAATCAATGCTATTAAGAAAATATGATTGTCTTAGATTTTTGTCATATTGTCCAATGATAGGTGTCCAAATGAGAAAAAATATAGCATATTTTGTTGCTTATAAAGCATCTTAATCCTAATTATTTATAGATTAAATTGATTAGATTGCCAGCCATGCTTTGTCCAGCCTTGGGAAGTCGGCAACATAGAAAAAACATACTAGAGCGTATGAGTTTCACTAAGCATCTCCAAGACCCCAAAAGGTTCTTGCCTCAAAAATTCCACACATTCTTATGTAATAATTTACGGATGCATAGATTCTTTTCCCATCGTAGTAATTTGTAATATGAATGGCAATTTGGAAGTGTTTTTTGATGAAAGAGAGTCATCAACCTTTAAAGATTTACTACAAATTTTTTGCCGATGAAATAAAAATTTCTCAAATATGTATATAGTTTATTCACAAGTTGCTTCTCCTTTCTTCTAGAACCTCTTTTCAATTTACAATATTTCAAAAGTGAATGTTTTGTTTTGATAGTTTTATTGTTTTAATCTATTATTGTAGATTCATTTCAAAATACAAGTGTCTATGGAAAAAAATTGACTTATAAATTAAAGAAAATAACAGTTTGGAGCTACAGTATTTGGAGTCACAAAGTACCAAAGAACTTTGACGTAGATCATTTGATGTGAAAAAGAGAGGTTATAGCTCACCCTCCTTTTCAAAACATTTACATCCTTGCACTACAAGAGAAAGGTGTGTTTGAAGTTAGTTTTTTTTAAGTGTAATCCTAGACATAAGATTATGAGTAATGAACTTTCAAGAGATTTTTAGTAAGGTTTCACTAAAAGCACATAAAATAGAAATAAATACAAGATGCATAAAAATACAAAGTCAGTAATAGTTCTAAAATGAATTTGATGTATGTAAATCCTAGGATCTCTTTTATGGAAAAATGTAAAAATTGAGTTCAACATCAAATTCAATGGATTATTTTTTGAAGTTATGCCCAAAAAAGAAGATTCTTCATAAAGTTCATATCACTAAATTAATGGAATGAATCAAACCTTCCATGTGGATAGAAATATGGCGAATTTCATTAAAATGGCGGTATCCCATGTGCCATTTTTAGACTGCATAGTCTGAATTGTGAAGTGACATCTAGGACAAGTATAGATTTCAAGATATCTATGACATGTCTAGATGTCAAAAATCTATGGCACTCTTAGATTTCAAACCGCGCGGTCTGAAAAATCTAGTATAGTTATAGATTTCAGAAATCTATGACAAGTTTAGATTATAGACTTTGCGGTCTGAACTATAAAAAGTGCCAAAATAAAGGAATATCGCCATTTTAATTAAATTTGCCATAAATGTATTTTATGAAAAATAAAATTTTGTATATTTAATTTCAAGTTTGACTACTTTTGCGTATAATACATATATAACTTTCTCTAATGAGCTCTAAGTAAGCTCTACTCAATTATATCCTTTGCATATTTCCACACCTTTAAAAATAAATGTTTCAAATGATTATCAATGAATTGGCATTATAAGAACATATTTGGAATTCTCCCAAATCCATTTGCAATCATAGGGACTAAATGATCTATTTTATTGTCACTTTTTGGCAAAGTATGAAACTTAAAGGATAAAGATGAAATGAATTTCATACTTGTTTAAAGCAACTAAATACCTAGTAGTCACCACATTTGTTGCTCAATATAAGTTGTAGATCATAAATTTTCCACAACCTTATTCAAGTTTTTTGTTACCCAATACATCCTAAGCCTCCAAATGGTACTTGATTATATAGGATTGAGTATACTAGACTAAAATAACCATGAAAAAAATATTGCTCTACAATACCAATGCAATACTTCCTATGTCCTACTAAAAACCTTCAAGATTTTTTCCAACAAAGATTAATTCTATGTTTAGTCTTTGTCTCAAGGATACATGCATTCAATACTTGTAATCCATCCCCTAAATCTATGCAAATTCTCTAGCTTAGGTGCCTTCTTTTTGACACCCAAAAATCTATGTAGAAAGCATCATATTTTAGCCTCCCAGATGCAACTAATGAGTCATTAATGACAATTTATATGATGATGACGAGAATGGGATTCCAAAAATTTCCTCCCCAGCAAAAATACTTGCAACTTGCAACAACAAAACCTAGCCTACATCCAAACAACAAATTAGTCCTATCTTTTCAATTATCAAATTGCCACTTTGGATCCAAGTCTATCACGATGTAGGGATACAAATGGGATTATGAGAGATCAAGACAAGATTAGTTTACTAGTATGCAATTTTGATTGTTTTGTTGTGGATATCAAAACACTACAGAAGTTGTAAAACTGATTTGGCTACACTTGTCGAAACACTCAATTTTCGGATCCTGATTGACAAGTACTCGTAGCAATTTCGAAATTGGTTTGGTTATAGATACTTGTATGAACACTATAACAACATGATAATGCCAACAAGGTCATTCAACACAACGAACACTTGTTGAAATGGTCAAAACCAACAATTGGAGCATTTTAGTGTTTGATTTAAAGGTTACGAGTGGCATAGAGGGAATAGTAAATGAACTTTGCAGATTTCCCAATATGTAAGGCCTCTATTCATGAGAGTTTAGGGTTGCTTGTGGATACACTTATCTTCAACCCTTCAATCCTTCAAAGTTCATTCATAAGCCACCTCTTCTACTGTGCACAGACAATGAAAAGCAGTTAAACACCGATACTTCATATTGGTTGAATCCATAAATTCCCCCCAAAGATTGTGTAAAGTATATCAGGTAGAACAACCCTCGGCATGAGACAAAAATATATGACGAATTTTACGGGTTTACTGCAACGCATGGTATAATAAGAATGAATGATACGTACTGGGATCCGCCTCATCTTCAGAATCACTGTCAAACATCGACACAATGGGAGCAGGTGGGGCAGGCAAAAGTACGGGTTCTTCAACCGGAGGAGGACCTTTCTCGTCCACATCCATATCATTCTCGTTTAAGGACATAACTGGGTGTATAACAGGGCTTGGTTTCTGACGTTTCACGCTCTCAGCCAAAATTGCCTCCTCATGTTCCCGAATGCGGTCGGCTGCGTCCTCTTCATACTCTCGATGCCGGCGTTTTCGCTTGTCGTCATACGGTGTGTTTCGGTACCGACGCTTCTGTCGTTCGTCATCATCGCTCTCCTCCTCCTGTTCCTTGATCTCCCTGCGTCTCTCTCTTTCCCTCTCTTTCTCCCGTTCTTTGTCATACAGTCGTTGCCTGTCTTTCTCCCTCTCTCTGCTCTCCCAATCTCTTTCACGCTCTTCGTACAAGCGTTCCGCTTCCCTTACTCTGTTCTCCCGGTCTCGGTCTCGGCGAACACGCTCTCTTTCACGTTCGCGCTCATAGCGTTCCACTTCTCTTTCTTTGTCACGCTCCAGGTCCCGTTCCCTGTCGCGTTCCGATCCCCGTTCACTCCGCCTGCCTCGGTCCGCAGAGCTTGCCTCTAAATCCGCACTAGATTGCTTTTGTTCGCTTATGGTGTCGTCATCAGGTCTCCCACTGACATTTTCTGAAACAAAAATCAAGGTCATTGGTAGAAAGGACTGAATTCGTTGAAGCAGAACACTGGTTGCTAAAGATCACAGCCTGCAGAGAGTGACAACAAAACAAAAAGGAATGGGAGTATTATAGAGGACCCGCCGTGCAGAGGACTTGGAGTTCAATAGAGAATGGAAAGTGACAAAGCCGTATCCAAGGTATAGAGAACCCTAGAGGACTCATAGAAACCAGAGGTAATCCCTTTTCGTAAATTCTTGAGTAGGGTTCTCTCTACCTTGGATAGGGCTTACACAAATCTAAAGAGCTGATCAAATCGGGTTGGTGATTCATGAGGCCTTCTAAGAGGACCCTGGAGTCAAGATCAGGCTCTTTCTCTGCAGAGGGTCTTCAAAGCATCGGGAAGAAACCCTAGAGTAAGCTGGTTCTCGTCCTCTAGGGCCTCCATAGGTTAAACTAGCCAAACGAGAGTGTTACGAAACATTTGTGTCGATTCAACAAGGATAGATAACAGCAAGGTCTCATGATCACGGACAAAATCCGGTTCAACWAACCAAGACGACAATCAATGAACACTCGATGCTTCTCACTTGAACCATCAGAAAATTTCRAAAGCATTCGATAATGAAAAGTGAGAAAATGTACCACTCTTCCCTCCGTCTACAGCTGAGTCTCCGTCTTTCATGAGTGTCGAACCATCAGCAACAGAATTGCTCTTTGCGCCAGCCTCTAAAGCAGTAGGCAAAGGTGGCGGTGGAGGTAGAGGTCTCAATTTAGCCCTGCAACAGGCAGTSAACAGTCAGCGGTAGGAAATAATGCAGCAGAGAAAGGAAAGAAAAAAAAATGAAACTAAACCCGAACAAGCAAAAAAACTGAACCACAATCCCAACAGTCAATTATTTGTGAATACAAGATCAAAACCATATGGAACTCGCACATTAGAAACCCTGACTCGAAAGCAGCAACTTCCATGACCTAATAAACAAAGAGATCGACCATGATACCTTTCGGCCAGCATAGCATTAAGTTTCTGGATAGCTTGGTCATCAACTTCCTTATCAGCTTCAGTCACAAGACCAAATTTCTTGGCGTCCTCTTCTGGGGAACTTTCATCCTTCTTAGGATCCACACCATTCATTGGTTTTCGAGACTCGGGCACAACTTCCACTCCAGGTGCAGCCTCMTCTTCTCGACTGGCTGCTTCCTCTTCTAATGCTATCCTCTCCCGCTCTTTCTTCTTGGCAACATAACGCTCTAAGTAATCCCGTGTTGCTTGATTTACATTAAGCTGCCACAATCAGATTCTCAGTATACTTTACCTCAACACAAATCCGCATCCAAGGAAAACATGATAGCAAACGCGCCAGATATGCTTGCAGTTAATTGGGAAAGATAACCCCCGTGTGGAAGAATAAATCATCGGCGAAATTGTCATTCTTAACATCTCCATGAATAAAAGCCCTTGATGTGMCGGAAGGTAGCCAGAGAAAAACATCGTCAATTCCTTACTACCAGATGGCTAAACCAGGAAATGAGTATTTCRAACCTTTGCTATCAGTCAGTTTGGTTATGCATTCCTAAGGATAGGAAAAATGGCGAAACCCAGGAATTCCATAAAACAGAGTTGACTTCTTTGCAACATACCCTTCGTCTCACAGTTATTTGATCTCTTAAAGCGTCTACTTGATAACTCTGACGCGATGTGCAAATGACATGCAAGAGGCACCATAACCAGCCTCCCTCAAAACAGGTCGGAGCCAATCAATCTGATAAACCAGAAGAATAAGATTCAGAATTATGCAAGCAATGACCATAGGTTTGTGCAGTATGATGACTCCTAGTCAGGACAGGCTCTTACCACTAATTCCTGTCCTTCCAGTGAATATTTATTAAGAAGCCGGAGAGCTCGCAGCACACCCTCAGCCGATTCAAATTCACAGAAACCAAAGCCTTTAGGAGTGCCAGTTGTGGGATCCTGAGCACGTTTCCAGCTCTTGATGCCTCCGCACAGCTGCAATAAAACAAAAGAGCAACGTTAAATCAACGTGTCGTGTCTAAATAACAAACCGTATTCAGAAATAATGCACAACCACTAAAACTAGATGACAAATTCTTTGCGCTTGGAAAATACGCAAATGAAGGGATATTTCGARGAAAACAAGAGATTCCTCAGCACGGTGTCCGCAATAACAGATAATTGCTAACCAGATTACAACCAGAACAGAGTTGCACTCTCCGCCATTCATCAACTTCACAAAAAATACCCTCCTCCCCCTCCTTTCACACTATTCACAGTGAAAGACAAGAAGAAGTAAAGCATTCACCTCAAGAATAGCCCGAAGACACTCATCTTCAACAGTAGAAGAAATTTTCCCCACGTATACAGTTGTGTGGGGCTTTTCAGGTGCAGGGGCGATCTGAATAATACCACCTTTCAGAGCAAGCTCGTTGAGCAGCATACCAGGCGGCGGTTTCAGCACTGGCGGCATTGGTCGAATCCCGGTTCCAGGAGGTCTTGTCACCATTATTGGAACTGGCGGTGGTCCTATAGGTGGACGCGGTGAAAACACAGGAGGCCGAACGATTTGCCCGTAGGGGGCTGCAGGATACCGTGGCACACCTGCAGAACCAGAAACAAGAACTGGGGAGAACCATATCAGCATGGAGCTCAAGTGGATTTGAAAAAAATCTGAGGATGTCAATTTAAGCCTTTTCAATTCGAAAGAAGGGTCGGATGTACTTACCTGATCCAGGCTTCATTCCAGCAATGTTCATTACCCCAGAGAGCATCTCATGGCCACATATTTAACAAACTGAGCCACGAGACATCCAAATTCTCTTAAAGAAAGCACTGGTCAAGGGTGCTGATAAACCTAAGGTCCTATTAAGAATTGACAAGTCACGCTCATATAAATATTCCCAATTTGAATGAGAATGCGATCGACTCATAATAATACGATGGAGCGGTGCAGCACCTACGTAGAGGGTGAAGGATGAAATCAGACATCATGACGACGGGATAGGCAGATGATAAGTGCTGTTGGGACTGTTTGAATAGGGAATTAAGCATACCACATTATAAGACGATGAAGGCTCACACCCGTGGGCGCCCTTTCCATGTTCACCATGACAACTCGAATGCACTGCTGGAGGAGAAAACAGTCCGTCACCCTCTAGCACACATGCAAGTCTTTTGTTCTCACACTCTCTAGCTCTCTCGCTCTCTCGCTCTCATGGAGCCTCCCACGTTGTTTTCCTACCCTTACATCACACAAACAATCATATTGAACAACTGATACAACACACGTCTGCCTACCCACCTCCAGGCGTCATCACGGGCGCCGCTGTCGGAGCCGGCGCTGGCGCCGGCATGTATCCGGCTGGCGGGGGTGCATATGGCCTCGGCGGCTGCTGCTGAAGCGGCATACCATATCCAGGCCGCTGCATCATCGGTTGTGCACCCAGACCTGCTCCTTGCCCGGGCTGACCTCCAAACTGAGGATTCATTGCATTATTCATAGCGCTTTCTCCTCAATGCCAATTCACCAACGCTGTCCTCCTTCTCAATTAATTCAACAATAGAATAGAGCAAGATTAGTGTGAAAGTTATAGAGCTTCTTGTTTTGTGGTAATTCATTTCATCTTTTTGAAGAGATATTGTATTGGATTTCTTTTTCTAGAACTCAATTATCAAGATTGAAAATAAGTGTGTTGCAACTCCATCTCAAAGCTATTAACGATATAGTTTCCTTCTATTTTGCACCTACTTGTACTTAATAAGTTTTTTATTTGAGAATTTTTCCTTGGACTTTCAACTCAATGCTTCAACATAAAAAATTTAAATTCAAAATTTGTAGTGCAATAATTTTAAGTTAAGAAGATTCCAAAACTTTATAATTTAGTCAATTTAAAAAACAAATATCTTGCAATCTATGCGGTCAAAGTTTTTAATATTTCTTCTACACATTTTTATGCTAGTCTAGTGCAAATTACTATGGTTAGATATGCAAAAAAACAATTTGTAAAGAGTTTTGCTCTTTACAATAGAAATGGTAGTTTTGAGTGGATTTTTGGATGAAAAAAAGATCTTAGTACTTCTGGGATCATYATCAAGGATGAGATTTGTTTTGCATCTGTGCATTTGGAGACTTACCATTGGTTGAAAGTCAAAGTTCAAGAATTGCATGGGTGGGACATATTATCATAGTCATCGGCTCTCCAAATTGTAAATAATGTGCTTCGTCTTGTTTAACTTTTAACAAATCATTGGAGATCTTGTTACCTTTAACTACGTAGAGAGTAGGAGACTCTATAATTATAATTTACTAATAAGGTAGGGAGATTCAAAAGCACCAAGTGTCTAAAAGCACTATTTGATCAAATGTTCTCAATGTGTACATCTCCAAAATCTAAACCAAAAATGTCCCTAGCTAGTGTTGAAAAAATAATTCAAAAACATCTACTCCAAAAACTTCAACCCCTCATACAATATCCAAATGATGCTTCTTTGGTGCATTGAAATTGCTTTTGTTATCCAACTAGATAAGATAATAATTGAACTAGTTTTATAATAGAAACTAGGTCTAGTAGAAACAACAACACACAACATTCAATAGCAAGCATTGTAAAGGAGGCACCCCAAAACTTGCCTCTCATCTAAAATGCCATCTTTGGACTCTATACATCTCCAAAATCAATCATGTACCTATGTGGAAGAAACATTTTTAGAACCAAACTTTGACCTTTCATAACTTTTGCATATTGTATCCAAATGTTGCATTTTTTGGTGGATCAAAATTATTATAAATTACAAAAAAACAAATGAATTAAATTTAATAAATAAAAAATATTTTGTTCTCTACGAGAAAGGTCTAATACTTTATTATTAATTAATAATTCTTTCGGTTGCTTCAAAAATAGCAGGTTTAGCCATGTCCTTGGAAATTTCGTATAGGTGCAAAATCTTTTTTTCTAGAGCTATAATTTTTATTAATTGTTGGAACTTCCTTTCATTTGCCAGCAAGACAATGTAAAAATCTGACCAGCCTAATAATAATAACTAGGCACAATACCAATTTGTAGCATTTTTGGGTGTACCCGCCTTAGTAGCATGCACCGTCTCCCTCGGCTTTACAAGAGATGGTGTGGAATATGAGTAGCTGAGTGGAAAGGTGAAGATGCCAAGTGCAATGAACAAAAGGCAATGAGCATGAAGGCTACTCAATGTTATGAAGATATGGTGTCCTTTGTGTGACCTTTAAGGTAGGCACCTCCAAAATGGAACCTAACCTTAAACCACCATCTTCACATCATGTACACATCCAAAACCAATTATGTACCTATGTGTAAGTAATGTTTTTAGAAACAAACTTTGCCCCTCCATAACTTTTGCATACTGTATCCAAATGGCGTGTTCTTTGGTGCATTGGAACCTCCTTTCACTTGCCAACAAGACAATATGAAAATTTGAACTTTCTAGTGACTAGACACAGTACCAATTTGTGGCACTTTTGGGTGTATCCACCTCAACCCTTCAGTGACCGGTTGACCACATTTTGCTTGATTTTTGGACTCTACACTCATTCTAGGTCAAAGTATACCTAATTTTAAAAAAAACTTGAAGAGAAACGGAGTTAGAGAATCTTTAAATGCTCAATTTGAATCAAATTGCTTGGCTGGGCATGCAATTACAAGTGCGCTAGGCTAGTTTCAATAATGGGGTGCTGGCCTTTGAAATGCACACACAAGCTTCAATTTAAGCAATTTTTTGCAAAACACATGAGCCATGAAGGTGACAGTGTTGCCTAGTAATCCCACCATTGTCTATTTCATGAAATCCAAAGATATACATGAATTAGCTAAGGTAGGAGGGGCAAAAATTGCCCATCTAAGAACCAAAACTGAGCTTTGGAGAGGTGAAACTTCTTGAAATATTTTTCAATAAATTTTATTTTGAAAGACAAGTCAAATTGGAATCTAACCCAAGTTGTTTCATAGTTTTTTGAAGCTTTATGAATTAGTTATGAATTTTTGAAGTTATAATGACATACGCTAGAAAACCACCAAATGTACTCTATTTGTGCATTCCTGTAAAAATGCGGTGCCCCCCAAATCAACCACGGGCACTAAGGTAGGAGGTCCATAAAGCGACCATCTAAGGGTTGAAGCTGAATTTTGGCAAGGTGAAACTGCTTGAAATAATTTTCAGTAAACTTTCCTTCAAACACAAGTGGAAATGGCATCTAACCCAAGTCGTTTCATATTATTTGGAGCTTTGTGAAGTTAGTTATGATTTTTTTGAAGTTGCAGAAAAGTGCATTTCTATGGGCTCTAAAACCAACCACCTCCTCAAATGTAGACTGCTTGTACATTGGAGAGTGCAAAATGTACCTCCAGAGCCTCATTGGTTTTAGAACCTGCTCCATTTTAGGACCTCCTACCTTAACCCCTAAATGACCCTGAGGACAAAATGTGTCCTTGACCAATTTTTTAAGTTAAACAAAACCTTACCAAATTACTATTTTTAGTAGTTTATATTTTTGAAAAATTCTTTTTGAAGTTTAGTTTTAGCTTCAAAAAATTTTAATTTCAAGCTTAGTAGAGCAAAAACATTTGATTAGGAAGCTCCAAAGCCTAAAAATCTACTCATAGAATGTATAAGAAAGCTTGTTTTTTTCACTTTAAACACAGATATCTTACAATTTATGCGGTTAAAGTTTGTGAAAATTTTCATACACATTTATATACTAGTCTAGTGCAAGATCCTACGATTAGATATGCAAAAAAATTGAAAATTTTGAAAGCTTTGCACCTTGCAATAGAAATGGCAATTTTGAATGGATTTTGAGAGAAAAAAGGCCTTGGGACTTTAGGGGTTAACTTTGCTACCTCAAGTACCTCTTCAATGTCAATTTTCTGATATGCTACACTTCTGATTGTCACACTGTTATAGAACTACATTGGTAATCTCTTGCAGTTTTAGCGGCCTAGGTCTGACATAAATGAGGTCTGGGTCCGTCATAATTTGTTGTATTATCATATTTCCTGGAGTTGTATGGCAACACTTTTGGCAACGAATTTATTCTTACTGATTTAGGCTTTATGTAAGCTTATTGGTAAGGATCTTCACAAAGCATTTACACTGATGTTAGTGTGTTGGTTGCACAGGTAATTGCTGAGTGTGCAAACCAATTATCCAAGGGAATGCCAATGCCTGGCATTGAATTCGCAAATTAGCGAATTTTTGAACCACGTGAAATCAGCGTTTTCTCTCTTGGAGTGTCAGATAATATTGCAGGTAATACGGTTCAGTAGAATTAAGAACTCGTAAGTGGAAATTGGGTTTGAAATAGGGTCCAATCACAAGATGGTGAAAGTTGCATGACAATCATTCTTTTTGAGGCAAAGTATGAGAATAGGTCTAGACCATACCATATTATATTGATTATACCTAAAATATGAGGAACTTTTAGTCTCTATATTATTTGCCTGATTCCAAAAGTAGTATGAGTTAGTSTTATTATTGTTAGGCACACTAAGATAATTGCATTTGGTAGTGATTTGTTTCACAAATTGACTTTATAGATTCTTGCCTAAAATGTACAACCTTTGTACAAGAAAGCCTAGGATTGATTTTGGGTACACCTATTTTAACCCTTGAATGATCAATTGACAAATTATGGCCATTGCCCAATTTTGGGCATTGTTTTTGGGTGGAAAAGAATTCTTCAAATTTTTAATGCATTTTGGATCTATTTGTCTTTGGATTTTTGGTTTCCAAATTGAGATGTTCATGTTCAAAAGTTCTTTGTAAAAGAAACTAGTTTAGGGTGTTCAATGTTGCCTTGTGCTAAGAAATTTAATAGTTGGAGAGAGTATTGATGTTTTCATCTTCTTTCCATTTTGWATAATTTCATTGAAACAAAAAACKTTGCTAATCTTAAAGATATCAGATGTTATAAATAGAAATTATATTGTTGGTTAATCTTCAAAGAAAATTGTTTCAAAATTGCTTTGAAAGACATCTATAAACATTTTTCAAATTTTGAATGTATGAATTATTTTTTAATCTTGGTTTCCTAGTCTTGGTGCTTAATCCCTAAAAGACTAGCATGTGTTTTTTAGCTACATAACAATTTTGGGCAGGTACGTGTGATTGGAGACTTTCATATTTTTGGCCCAATTTTTAATAAAAAGTGGGAACGAGGAATATCTTTCATATGCACTACATTTCATGACATTTGAAAATATGAATAAAAAATTATGGCCTAATATGTTATTTTTTTTTTCCATAAATGGGCAGTCCAAGCAAATTAGAAAAAATCATTTTTTTTAAAAACAAAAATTTGAAATTGATTTTCTAGGGTTATATGAACGTAAAAAGATTTGAACTACCAACATGATCTAATAGAAACTCTAACTTAGTAGGAACCATTCTTAAAATTTTATATGGATGGTTTTAGGTGTTGCAACAAACATATATGCTATGTAATCAATTTCATCAAATTTGTCATAGAAGAGGATCCAAAAAAAGACACAAGCACTATTTGAAAAAGATAAAAAAATCATAAAGTCAAAATTTCATTTGGAAGTGCCTTATTCAACTCTACATTGCTTAGAAGTTTAAGCTTTCAAGCCAAAATTAAATGTTCCACTTTGAAAAAAAATGATAGTATAATAAATTTTTAGAATATATCTTCACCTTTTAGAAACAGAAGACATTCAATTTTTTTTAAAATTTTATCATTAGATGAATATTTTTAATATTAATCTTATTACCTAAATCAAACCATCTAGTATTTTTTTCCTAAAATCATGTATAATCATCCTAAACATAAGTGCCTAGAGGACCCAAGACATGACATGTAGAAATAAAATACATATCACAAGCATGAGCAAGGACACCTTATAAAAAAGATTAGAGAAGGGGCAACTTTCACAACTTAACATTTTACTCTTCACAAATATTTTTACTAGCTATGTTTATAGAGATTCCATCATCAAACAATATTGACATTTATGCTTTTGGTTAACATATGCACCAAGAGTAAAAACTTATACCATTTTCAAATCAATTAATGTGGTAACACTAAATTTCATCATTAGTGTTGTTCAAATGAAGTTAAGCGCATGGGGAAGGCTTACTCACCTCCATTGGTGAGCACAAGATTCCTCAAAGAATTTAATGAAAAATCGTCTTATCTCCTTCCAATTAAAATTCTTCAACGAGTTTGTGCTCCCTACAAGTGAAATCTCCTCTGAAATTGCTGGCGGCAGCGGCTCTCGGCGGCAAGCCGCGGCAACGAACTCCGCCGTCGGGAACCGTCGAAAGCCGCGAATAGAGCCGTTACCAGTACTCTCAACTGCGTTCCCTCCCATTTCGTATCAACGTTGCTCCTGCACTTCCCGCCCACCWTTCAATTCAATCTTGCTGTTACGGAATTTGCARRATTCTTGCTTCACGCTCGTCACTKAGCACGCYCACAATTCRTCGAGCTACTTGTCTCATGTCATCACCGCACTCGTTCTTCACCACTGCGCTGCATTCTGCGCTGAAGCTCCCGCTTGCTTGCGCCTCGTGTATGTTTTTTTTTTCTTTCTCGCATTTGATTTTCGTTCTAGGGTTTGGTTCTTCTTGTCTGCACTTTGATTTTCGACCTTGTGCCATTTAGGGTTGTGAGAGGTCGTCACTTGAGCTGAAGCGAACGAAAAATGGCGTTGCGGGTGAGATCGCGAGCCCCACAGGATGAGAATGCTGCTGTTCCACACCTCTCAGGTGCGTATTTCTCCATCCTTCACTGTTAGTCACCAAGAAACCCAAATTGGGTCTCATGTTTTTCCAATTTATCATCGTGATTTTATAGCAGTTCTAAGTAGGTTTCATGGAAATTTTCTTTTGTTCAATTTTGATTATTCTGTGACCATCACGTGCAATTTTTCACTGATGCATGTGGTTTTAAATTCGGTTCAGTCTAAATTGTCATTGTCAACGAAATGGCTATTTCAAACTATTCTTGGTCCTGTAAGGGTTAATTCAATTGCATTGCTGTCTCTTGCGTTCTTTAGATGAATCACTGCTCTCGCGAGGTGCACTGAGTATGGGATTCTGTGATTTGGGGATAGCAGTAGAGAGGTCTGGGAACGGAGGATAAGCATTGTAGTTCTGATTGTCTCGGTATATAATAGGGGATACTTGTGAATATCAGTGGGTATCCAATTCTCTGTGCAGCAGACGGACAAATGGTATTGTATGATGACGAATGAGATACGAGTGTACAATGCAAACCCTCTAGAGTCCAGCGCAAAGAGATCCAAATTCTTAATCACTTTTAAATCATTGAAGCGTCACCCAACGGTTATCCCCTTTTCTCAAGTATTGTCAACTTTCGATCCTTAGTGGACATATCACTGGGTACTTATCCTCCGTTTTTTATCAAGGAAACTGACGTTGAATTTAACAAAGATTCAGATATAGTGCAATGAATGGAGTAAGAGAGCTGAAGAATGTTGTCCAGCCAGAATCTGTAGTTTTGAGGAACTCTGAAGTAGTTGGGAGAGTACTATAGCATTTATCTCCAAAACAATATTATGTTCATGCAATAAATATTGGAGTCTAGATCTCTACTCATATGGTGTCTAAGATAGTTAATGAGATTCTATAAATTCTATTTCTACAACTTATGTGTGTTCTAAGAATCTATTTATTCTTGAAATATATGTGTCAACATTTGAAAAATATAATGGTTCTTATGATTAATGTCAATATGCAAAGATGGATCCATCCTTTTTGTTGGTGGCAAAAAATTGCTAGATGGCAATCACTACCTTTAATAATGTAAATTTCAACTAAAATTTTGTCTTCTTATTGCCAAAATTTCCATCTATTTGATCATTTTTCATCTATTGATTGCCTTTCATTTCTTTTCATCTACAAAATAATATCTTTGATTACCACTTTACCTAAGGTAGAACAACCCATTCCAAATCGGGGTCCAATAACCAACCTATAGACTAATGTATTTTCAACCAAGGCCAGAATAAGTTTTTTCTTCTTTTCAAAGTTGGAATTGAAAATTAATGACACATGTCCCAACTTAGTGTGCAAGAAAGTAGGAAGCAAAGAGTGGAAAGGTATTTTGAGTGATTGGAATTGGAAGAGTCTAGAGATTGGCAATGGGTCCGGCGCACATTTTGCCTTTCAAAATTCATAGTAATTTCAATTCATGCAATAAAATTACCAAATTTTTTGCAATCCCCATCATTTTTATCAACACACCTCTGAAAATGTTTACCTTGCATTGCTCTAGAGTCGTCCAAAATTCCTTATTTGGTCGGTTATGGATGGTTCTACTTTATATTCCAAAGTTTGTAGAAAGAACCTTTTATGCATTTTAGATGTTGTGACATTCAAAGAAACAATTCAAATTTTCTTGAATGTAATCTAAAGCAATTTTTTAGGCAAGGGACTTTGAAATTCATTTATTCCCTAAGTGTTGCTTTGTGCTTCAAATTTTTGTAGGGCTATGCAATACATCATATCCTAAAATTTTCACGTTTGGGCATTATATTTTTTTGACTTCTACTTGTAGTACAATTTATGAGTAAAAATGTTCCAAAGGCTTCAACTCGGCTTTGGCAGCTTTTTATGAAGGACAAATAATTTAAAAATTGTATTGACAACTTCGAAGCTAAATAACTAAAACAAATTGCATGTTATTTCTTTTTGAAACTATATAAAGATTTATATGTAAAATGAATTTTAAATCRAATCATAAATTAATTTTTTTAATTTATTCATCGTATGAAATGTTGTTTCAAATATATTTTAAAAATTAATAAATGTTCCAACCTTTTCAAAATTATCACTTACATCGTAAATGCTTTTGTGTGATTTTTCACGTTTGAAAAGGTGTAACTTTTGAAAATGTTAAATCAAAATTATTAACTTCTTCTGGGCTTTATTTTGTATTATATGTATATAAATAGTATATATATTGAAAACTTGTTGAAAWACCCTTGGAATAATTATACAACTAATCCAATAAATAAAAAATAGAATCTTCAATAGGTAGTATTGAAAAATTGATCCCAATTTGAACAAGTTAGATTTTCTTAAGCCAATGAATCATTGTTATTAAATATGAAAAAAGGCCAGAGCTTTGATTTTGCTACATTTGCTTTGATTTGGCATGACCTTGTTGTAAAAATTCCTAGTTGGCACTATACTCAAAAAGTGCCATGCCATTGCTATTAAAAAATGACATACAAATCAAATAATAAATGTGTTATTTCATATATGAAAAATTCTTGAAATTTAAAAATAATATTCTGATTGTGCCTTCCAAATATTTTTGAAACAAAGAAAATTCCATGACCTGCTCCTTACAATTTTATACAAAATTAAAATTCTTTAGTTTCATAAAATTCATTAGTGACCAAAATTGACTTTATAGGAACCTATCTAGAATTTTCAATTGTCCATTCAATACAATTGGTCTCTAGAAGTTAATCCCTAAGTGGTTTTGAATGTCTTTCAATACACTTGTACATTTCTCAAGTGYAGKATACACATCCTTGCAAGTAAGTKGTTTATTGTTCATTTTTYTYMWTTTTTTTTKKTKRA
>VACF01001410.1:0-13501 GCA_006891605.1 Pleurozium schreberi | reverse complement strand
TATTGCTCCGACCTCTATCCCTGCTGTCACCGTCTCTGCTGTTACGACGATTGACGTCATCATGACGTCGATCACCACCTCCAGATCGATCCCCGCCTCCGGAGCGGAACGGAGGTAGAGGATCACGACGATCGTCATTTCGACTGCTCCCGATGCTCGGACGGTCAGAGCGACCGCCGCCGTAGCTGCCCTCTCTCTGCACGGGGAACCCCCCTCCACCAGTTCCACGCCCAGCACTGTAATCACGCCCTGGAGGTAGTTGAACACCACCATAACCCATGGCAGGAGCACTGTGACCAGCATATATTTGACCTCCTGAATAACCCGTTCCGAAACCCATCAGTTTTTCAGTTTTCTGCTCCCTTACTGCACTTTTGTGAAGGCAGAAAAACAAAAAGTCAACGCTAGAGCTCCATACAAAAAGTTAACATGTTTAGGATATCCACATATATGACAAACAGATGGAAGGCTTGCATTATGAACAAGGAATGGAAATACGTATGGCAAGCTCAGGGTAGGTAGGGTACCTCCAGGACCTCGCCCAGCACTCATGCCTCCATATACTGAAGCTTGCTGATTGCCTCCATAAGCAGCGCCCCCACCAGCAACTCCTGGATTACGCCCTCCTCCTGCTCCTCCATACTGCGCAACTAATTCTGCTTCGGCACGATTAGCGCCATAGTTCCCTCCTATCATTCCCCTGGGAGTACCACCATAATCCTGAGCAACACTTGTTCGTACAGCAGTCCCTCTCCCAAGATATTCTCCTTGTTGCCTGGACAAACACCCACCGCGAAGATAAAGATTCGAATCAACGATGCATATACCCCTTCAACTTCCCCCCGAAACTGATTGTCCTACGCCAATTCATATCCTCCGATTCCTTAATGCCCATGCCGAGATTGGGGGCTTGCTAATCAAATTAAGTGTTATCACTTGACAACCCTGAAACCATTGAGACTTTTACTTGGATTTTCTAGAGTCATGCCAAAGTCACCCATACCATGCAGCGAGCAATTTCTGAGCATCAATGCTGCGAAGAGAAATATTACTATTTCTAAATAGTGAGCTTCACTGTATTTCTGGAATTAACTGCAAGCAGAGCTTTCACTAACCGTGTCGCACTCTCCAGGGCTGGAGTTGCAGGTCCTCGAACCGCCAGCTTTGCGGCTTGCAGTTTCTGAGCCTCGAAAGCTTGCAGAACCTGAACCTGTTGTAGAAGGAGCTGAATCTTTCATAACCAAGAAAATGCTTTAGCTGAAAGAWTTCAGTAAATCTTCCTAACAAATACGTGAATCACTAACACAAACTCACCGCAGCACAGAATCAGGAAGAGAAGAGTAATGAGCAAGAGAGCATAAARCTYAGACGTAATCGGATTATATAGAGGGCTCATCCGTATGTTAATAATATGGAAGCCAGGAAAAGAAGAGTTTAAGTATCGATTTAATCTCCATTCAGTGGCTGTTCCTTGATTACTGAGGACTTTAAATCATCAAAATGGTGCTGAGCCACAAAGAGGAGCAAACGAGCACCTGATTTTGCTGGTTTTGCCGATCCAGCTGCTGCTGCCGCAGCACATCACAAGAACAGTAAGTCCAGGTGCTAATGCAAGAGTCTGATTATAGGATGACATCGCAATCACATTCTCCATAATTGTCTCATTAAACGCGGATTTAAATAAATGATTACAGCACACTCATACGGAAGTTTAATTTAGCTAGTGAGCTTTGAACACCTTCACTATTCTATGAATATTAAGATCAGTAACGCACCATTTCTCAACATACTAAATGTAATTTAGAAACTGACCTGTCTTTGCTGAGCAGAGGCAGTAACGGATTGAGGATCTTGATAGCCGCGTGAAGCATCGGATCGGGAATCAGACTGTCCATAGGCATTCTGTGTCTGTCCAAAATGCCCCCTATCGGCCATCCCGTACTCAGCAGCCTTCATATTATAGCTAGAACCATATTGGTCCGCTGCAGTTTTTTGATTATAATCTGAGGGCGAAGTAGCTACCCCATATTCACTAGCCTTCCCACCATAACCTGCTGTTGAAGCACTGCCAGTATACTTGGCAGTGTCACCATATTTAGCCACTTCACCGTATTTAGGAGCCTCACCGTACTTGGAAACCTCAGCGTATTTTGTAACATCTGAGGCACCGTACACACCAGATGCATTTACAGATGGTGCACCACCAACCACGTAAGAAGCTCCGCTACCAATAGTGGCCCTACTATCTTGAGCTGTACCATAAGCTGTTGAGCCGCGGGTAGCAACAGTTTGCGATTGATAGTCCTCTGCGGATCGACCGCTTGCTCCCAGCACCTGCTCAAGATTGCAGTCAAAGATAAGCCTTAACGAACTAGGAAGACCACCAATTAAAGTTGTGTTGAGAAGGCCAAGTGAGAACATCTACATATCTTGGAAATACCAAAATCMGACTATCCACAATTGAATGAAATTTGATTTGGTACGAAAATCTAATTGTCCTAAGTATGAATTACACCATAAATTTGCATCGCCCACTCCTTACAATAATTCACACATTTTCATTTTCTGTCGAGGCATCAGCAGTAACTATCTCACCTGTTGGCTGGCACCCTGTGTGGGAGCAGCATAGACAGCTCCATACTGACCTCCGTACTGACTAGCTGCAACATTTGCAGATCCACCACTGGCAGGTACCGAGGCCACACCAGTTGACGACCGACCATACACACCCTGTTGTGCATCAGCCTGTTGAGCACCCTGGACTGAGGCTTGCTGGGACCAGGCCACCTGCTGCTGCTGTTGGGCCGACTGCTGAGTTGCAGCAGCAGGCGCACCATATGTGGCAGTGGTAGCGTACCCTGATTGAGCGGAAGCTGCCGTTGGTTGCTRGAACAACGACACACAAAACCCAACAAGAGGCCTCAGTTGACAAATATAAACAACCAGAAACTAGGGCTCCCAACTGTCGGTAAGGATGGATTATACCATGACAGATCAGTAATATGCGGGTCTTTAATCCAAAGATGCTTAGAATATAATTATAAAAATGAAAACCAAGCCGCACACATAAATTCATAAAAGAAGGCTCAAATGCATCAAACAGTAAAGACAAAAGATGCATAAAATATTGAGTGTAAACACGTGGGACATCAACCACAAGGAACGGCTTACCTGATAAGCCTGCTGTGCATAGCTCTGCTGAGCATACGCTTGTGGTTGTCCATATGCCGCACTGGCTGCAGAAGAGGGAGCAACTGCTTGCTGTCCTGTATATGAGTTAGCTGAATACGAGTACTGAGAAGCCACCACCTGCTGCAGCACACGAAGAATAAGTGACAGATTGCACTAGATGTTAAACTAAGAATTCAACACAGAATCCTMGGGATCACACTGCCACATGTGGGAAGTCGCCTTTCATGGCCAGAAACATTCTCGAACGTCATAAATGTRAAACTTGCAATTCGRGAAGACTCAAAGGCACAATTATGATCCGGTCGGGAACTGCGGAAACCCCAAAGCGACAATTCAAATAAGCATATCGACGGCATGAAGGACTAAATCACTGGAAAGCAACATCGTTCACTTCGAAGCAACGCATATAGAGCCATCTTACCAATATATTAAAACCACAGGGGGGAAAAAAAAAGAATTATTGTGATTTTTTAAATAGAAAGTGACTATTGAGAACAAGTTCAAAAATTAACCCTTAAATTTTTTTGGCAATCCAAAATGGGGTGATCCATTTTGAGAATGACCATTTTAGACTTAAGAATGTAAAGAGTCGTTTGAACTTGAGCTCATTTCAAAGAGAATAAAAGTAGCCATGAAGTAGTATATTCAAACGTAGAAGAAGATTCACTATTGAATTTACAAAAAATTCAAAGTGTGGAGGTAGAGAGTCAAAAAGTCATTGGATAGATAACTCTTGCCAATGAGGTGGTGCCATGTGTTTGTTTACCTCTTCTTAGTCTATATCTAGCGACAACCAGTAGAATATGCATCTTGCATTTGGATTTGAGTCATTTTTCAATTTTTTTTCTATTATGTATCATTTCTTGTGCTCTTTCACTCTACCATGTTTTGACAATCTTCCATTTATCTCATAATTTTTGAAACTTAACAATGAAGCAATTATTATTGCGAGACCATTTTTCTCACTCATTTCTGGCCCTAAAAATACAAAACTTGTTTCTATGCATGTGGAGCTTGAAAATGAGTGTAGGATGCCAATTTTTTAAAATATTATGTATCCAACACGGTTAGTCAAAGCACAATTTCAACTACATTTAAACATGGATTTTTTTGTGATACCCTTCACTTTTACTTTATATTATTCTAATCTATGACTTGGATTGAAACCAAACTTCGTAGAGATGATAAGGACTTGGATTTCTATAAGATCCTATGGTTAACTTTCCTTAAAATGACTCATCTTACTGCCTTCAAGATTTAGGGTACACTAGTGTGTTCTATGTCATTGCCACAACCAAAGTAAAAGTAAAAGTGATTCTCTAATTTTTCCCAACCCAAAATAACTTTGAAATTCAATAGCTTTCACATTGTAGGTCCAAACATCACGTAACAAAGCCTATGCACCCATCCTCGCGGAGGGCTTTCTGATCGGAGGACGCATGACCTGGAAGATCTCTACGTAGCAAACAAATAAACAAAACAAAACAAACAACCTATCTTAAAGTTATGGATTGTGTAGGCCATTTTTGGAGGACGAGATCGAACAAATCATAAAGAATCAGGACTCCAATTTTCAAGAGATCGTGTCTCACCAAGTTAGACTTCCAAAAATTCCAAGCTTACTTGAAGGAGACCTTGGAAGAGGTGGTGGCAATGTTAACCCTTTAAGGTCCGGGCATCCAAAAAGTGGATGCGCCTTGGTCACTCTCAATTCCAATTTTCAAAATAATTATTTTTGCAATTTGATTTAAACTAACAAAATGAAGCTTGAATTTTTTTTGTTTCTACTCCATTTTAAAGTTTCAAAAAACTTCAAAACTTGAAAGAGTTATTGCAATTGAAAGCTTCATGTGTTAGAATCCAATTAACACAATATGGTGTGTTTTTCATTCAAATTTTCTTTGGTTGATGTGAATTTTACTTTTAAACTAGAAAATTATGTTTCTCATTCTACCATTCATTTAAGGTAAAATTTATAGACAATTCTAAAATTTATTATAATTTATATAATATTTTTCTACCTTTTGCCTTAAAAATTCACAATATCTTGATTTTTTCATCAAAATTATTGAAAATATAAAATATAAATAGAAAATGAGTTTTTGCATGAGCAAAAAATAAAATAAAATAATACATCAATTAAATAAAAGGATAAATTTGGTTTAATAGTTGAATTTTACTTCAAGGTCTTTGTTGTGGTTGTTTTGGGTGTAAAAAATAAAAGAAGCAATTAAAAAGTTTTCACACTAATCCCCATTGCTACTTGTACCTCATGAAAAAAATTGAAATAATTTGGGTTTTTTTCGATATTTTTCCCATTTATGTTCAATTTTTGCAACAAAAATGCACTATAAGGAAACTGCGATTTTCGCTATGTTTTTGCAAAAACATGTGACGTTAAAAAAAATTGTGCCTGTTTTAAATGACATCCTGCGTTTTTCGAAAAACCCGTGCCGGATTTTACGCTCTCGGATGATGTCGACGAAGACGGGTCAAGAAATGCGTGCAAACGTGTTGTTGTCACGAGCAATGTGACAAGACGTCAGTGACGTCAGACACAACATTACATGTATTTTTCGATGACGTCACAGAAAACGCATTTTTGCCACGTCAGCTAGCTTCTTTACAGCGACTGTGCATTTGGGAGGACGCTGTCCAAAAGGAAAAAAATGCAATAAGGGACAGCTGCCTACATAGGGGTCCAAATCACAAAGAGTAGAAGTGGAATGGGAGTTAGGGGGCAAAAAATTTTGAACATCAGTAATGTGTCTTCTAGAATATTGTAGTGAAGGAACTATATTATCCAAAAAAAATATGCATTAATTAATACATGATAATTTTGAAGGTTGGAAGGGTTCGAGCTTTCTCAAAATCATAAAAATGGAAAAGGTCAGGGGGAAACAAAATTTCACCAAGGACAAAATCAGATTTTAGGAGGAAAAAAATGGAGGTCGGTGGAGTAAACGAAAGAGTGGAGGAAAAAAAATTGGAGGGGGGGGGGGGCAAAATGGGGTTTTTTTGTTGTATTCTAGAATAATTCATGTGTTGCATACATGGTAAATTGACCAACTATCCCAAGTCTCATTACTGTTTAATTTGTATTCTTTATAAYTAAAATTTGTAAGTCCAAATCTGTCATGATTTTGCCACTTTGAAAGGACTCTAGGTTTCAATTTTTGTCTAGTGTTTTTGAACACTACATTCATTGGAAGTCTTGAATCAATTGTTTTGCAACATTCATAACCTCCACATGAAATATCCTTGAATATGCTGCATGGTATTTAAGGTGGCAGTATTTTGAAAATAACTATGGTTTCCTTTTAATTACATTTATGTACAAATAGGTATTGTAATCTTTTAATCGTGATAGTGGATACTCAAATTTGTCTTCAAAGGCAAAAAATCATTTCTATCCATTTGTACGATTGGATTCTCAAGTACAACTTTATTATCCTAAATCCTAAATTTAGGGTAATAAATTTTTGTGACCCCACTATTGTCAAGTTATGTAAAAAACAATGGTCTTTGAACGGTAAAGAGGGAAGTATGAGCAATTTATAAATTTAGTTATTGACCCCAAAAATTTGTATTTATAATTCTTCCACCTTATAATTTGATATATTCAAAATTATTAAATTTCTAAGTATTACTTGTAGAATGTGTAGAATATTTATATTATTCTATAATACAAGAATTATTAACAATCATTAAGAGATTATTTATAGATTTCTCTCAAAATATTGAATTATGGATTTCAACTTCAAAATTTTAAAATATTGAAATTCAAACTAAAATAAAAAAATCTAATTTTTTATTTTATTATTAGTTTGAAGGTATTAAAAAAATTCAATGTATATAATCTTTTATTCTAGTAAAAATTGAGTTTTTTTAATGATAAATTAATTTCATTAGTATTAGTTTAAAGCCATAGAATAATAGTGTACATGATACACATCATGTCTTTCGAGCAAATAATGAAGGAGAGGCTTTCAACAATTTTTTATTCAACACATATATGCCCAAGCCTTTCCAAGTGTGTTTTGAGCATTGGCTTGTAGTTATCCCCAATGAAGCAATTTTTTTTTCAAAATCTAATTGTATAGATGTTTAACTTTAACTCTTCATCGCCTAAGAGGACCAAAAGTGTCCTCACATATTCTAACAATCAAATTCAGAGGTTGTGACTTTTGCATCTAATGTTCAAATTCAATAAAACTTGTGTGGTTAAATTTTTAGATCAATCTAGGATTTTTTGATTTTTTGAAAGCCATTCAAAGACCACAAGTTCAATTTGGATTCACCAAAATGCACTTTGATGGATGCAACTTTGGGGGCTTGTATCTTTGTCGTCCGATGCTCTTTTTCAATAAAATTTCTCGGGTTATATTTCCATTCAAGTCAAGTTATTGTGGTAAATTTTACATGTCAATCCAAGTTGTTTTGAATGTTTGGCAACAATTTGAAGTTCAAAATTGAGACATTATTGGACTACAATGAACCTTGGCGTCTTATTTCTTCTTCATAAAGTGTTTGTTTCCAATAATTTGTGTCGAAATAGTTGCTCATACAAGTATAGTTTGTGTGGTTAAAACTTCAAATCAATCCAAGAAGTTATGAGTGACTGAGAAGCATTTTAGTAGAGGGAGGTTCAACTATAGATGTGATTTTTTGCTACTTTTTCCACTATTTTTGACATTTCAAAACAATTTTGCAGACACAATGAGTCAATTGAATGATATTTTTTTCCACTGAAGTGCTTGTCTTTGGGTTTTGAATATTTTTGTAGTTCATTGTTTGTTCATTTGAGTAGGTTTAGAAATCGAATTTCACCTCCAAATGTGTTTTTAAGAAAATTTCAGCATCTTTTTTCAACATTGAAACATTGTAATCTTTCAATCTATACGGTCAAATTACCCCAAATTTGTTTCACACGACAAGGTAGTTAGGGGTTGACACCTTCATGACTGAACAATATGATCTTTCAATTCATATGTGATATCTATTGACATTTTTTTTTGTCTATGGATCTCTAACATGTCTAGTTTGAATTGTATAATTACAATTAAAAGAATTTGATAAAAATATTAAAATGTTGGCTTTTTGTTAAATTTAGAGAAAATTCCAAAAAGCTCAAAAAAAGATTGGGGCAAAGTTGTCTTCTTGAACCTGTTGGCAACACAACAAGCAAATGTCATGCAGAATAAAATAGATCCCTTGCAACGAATAATAACTTACATTGGGATTAGATTTGTTAGGCCCCATATGAATATCATATCATTTTTGGTTGAATTTTTTTTTGTTAATTGGATTAGGAATAATGATTTGAATTTTGTTTTGCAAGGGTTTGGAATATTTTGTGACCTTTAGCAATAGGATACTCATAACTTTATTGCGGTATTCAAAGCTTTACCTATGCATATACTCTCGGTTTACTCAATACCTACACTTCGGCAATCTTCATTGAACGCACAAAGACTTTTATTCTTGAAAAATTAGTCAGTTCACAAGATGTTGGTGTAGGAAGAAGAAGTTTATAGAATATCATCAATGGAGTTCATTCTATTTTGTATTTCTTTTATGGAAGGTGTTAAAATTTGCACCTTCATGATTTGCACAATATGATTTGTATTTCTTTTATGTGCAAAAAAACTCCTTTAAATGCTCTGACTTGGGTTTATAATTCGGCTTGATATTATTAAATGACCAACTTTGGAGATCGATAGAAATTAGAGAAATTAGTGACTCACCTCATAATTTGTCTTTTCTTGAATGTTGTTGTGGAGACTCGTGATTCCTTCTTCATTTGCCATCATTATAGTCTTGGGTAGATTATGCTCACCTCTCCAACTTAAGATTTTGTTATAGTTTCTTGGACTTATAACCCAAACTCTTCTCCTACATCTCCCCTTGAACTATTCTCTCAATTATTGTGTTCAAAGGTCGACTATGAATTTAATACAATAATTTCTTCTAACTTCAAGAAAATAATTGACCTTCGGACTTCCTATCTTTTATCCACATCAATTATTGTTTATCCTTCTCCTAATGGTCTAGATTGCATTTTTTAAGATTCTCACCTAATCTTTATCTATTACTAAACTTCAAATATCAAATACTTCTCACTTTTCTCATTCTATACTTGCATCATTATTCTTTTTCTAATTTCTTCCCTTCTAATCTCTATCATCTCTTGTTTCTTCCATTTCTTTGTGTTTTTTGCAAATTTTCTTGGCTTTGGAGTTGGGAGGCTTTCCCTTCCACCTACTTCTTCCTATATTTGGTCTATTGCTAATCTTGCACAAGTCTATGGCTTGTTGTTCTACTATAAAATGTAATTTAATTTTTTGCTTCAAGTTATAGGTACTAAGGTAGGAGGCTCGAACTCGGATCGGGCATTTTGAATGGAACATGCCTCAAAGGTACATTATGCTTTCTTCAATTTATCAAAATGTATCAACTGTGTACATTTAAGGGGTGGTGGCTTTTAGAGCCCTATGGAATTGACTTCAAAATTTCTTAACTAATTCCATGAAGCTTCAAAAAATATGAAACGACTTTAGCCACATGTCAATTCTCCTTGTCTTTCAAGGGAAATTTATTGAAAAATATTTCAAGGTGTATCACCTCCCTAAAATTCAGTTCCAGCCCTTAGATGATCCACTTATGGACGTCCTACCTTAGAACCGGTCCAGGACTGTCAATCACACCTCAGTCCTAGAAGAAGAGTCGAAATGAAAAACAGATTAGTCCAAAGGAGGGTAATTCCAAAATGCCACGTGGCAACTCCCGGTTTGCAAGACCCTTTGCGACTGACTGGTTCATTCTTGCTGCAATGTGGCAGCTTCTGGTTTGCAAGGCCCTTGTGGCAGTTGACTGGCGGGTTACTGGACAGATGATGTGGAGAATTGTCGTGGCGGACCGCGATTGGTCACACCCCTTCGAAAGGCTCCCAATGTTTTAATACAACCAGTTGGCTGTTTTGATCCTTCTTGATTTATTTTTCTATTCTGGCTTCTTTGGGACTGCTACAKATGTTTTCTTACTTGGAATTTTGTCCTACACTTCACTCTAATTTTTTGGGTAATTTGACCACCAAAAATAATTTTGTTGGTGCTAGACTTTGAGTACTAAAAATTGAACATTTGGAGTCTAAACACTCTAAACAGACACAAAGCCAAATAACTACTTGAGTGTATTTTGGAGACTTTTGGAGACTAAAATTATACAAAGACTTGAAGAGCTAAACACTAAAATTTGGACACCAAACCAAATAACTATCTTGGGACTTTTGGATAAAATCTAAACACTTCAAAACTCTACAAATCAAAGCTTTGCCGTATTTTGATAAATCGCTAAAAATCACAACAAAGACTCGAAGCAATTACAAATGATTAGTTCACTTACACATGTTAGAAACAACCAAAACTTTGGCACAAAGTTAGTACAAYGTTGATACTAACATATGTTAGTACGAAATTTTCAAAAACACACAATGTTTGTAATGGTTTCAACAAGAAAGTACATTAGAGGCTCCTCAAAGTGGCATTGCCTCAATACAGTGGGAGAAATCTCTTGGATTAGTACAAAAACACATCCAATCCCAGCTACCACAAAAATTCAAGAACCTCCACGATACTTCAATAAGTTCACTACTAGAAAATTCAATTTTTTTGTTGTTTTGGTCGCGTTGATCCGGTCACTATTTTATTGATTTGACAAAAATCTATTGATTTTCAACAAATTTTTTGTCAAAATCAACTAAATAGTGACCACATCAACTCAACCAAAACAACAACAAAAATTGAATTTTCTAGTAGTAGTTCGAAAACAACTCCAAACAAAACTCAAATAAGTTAGTAAGGTTTGAAGGGACCCTAAAGTCCTTTAAAACTTTTTGAAGTGCAACAAGAATAGAGCTTGAAATGCTCCAAAAATACACGCTTACAACTTTGGCTCAAATTAGCCAAAAGTCTAAATTATGTGTTAGAATGCCAAAATAATGGCTACAAGGGATGATTTGAGAGGAGAAAGGTTTCCTTATATACATTTCCAATGGCATCCACCTCCTCTCATTTCTAAGTAGTAATCTTATCATTTAGAATTTTCATCCTAAATTTCCATTTTGACTCCATACATTGAATCAAAACTCAAACTTTTGGAGATTAACTCCAAATCAAAAAATGATTGCATCATTGGTTTGAGAAGGCCATTTATAATCTTTGCTAACCTCCACCTTTCATCTTACACTAAAATATTGTCAAAACCTAGCACCAACTTAACGTCTTTAACCCCTAAAAGCCCGAGGGGTTTGGACAAAACACAAATGTGTTATAAAATATAGGTTCCAAACTTTGTGATGTTATCTTGTGAGAACTTTTATTCCACTAGCTTTGGTGGTAAATCTAGATCAAATTCGTATATGTCAACTCTTGTATAACTTAAATTGTTAACAATTTTGTATTTTTTTTATTAATTTTATTGTATGTCATGAACTAATCTTCTCAATGTTGTTTAGGTATTCATCTTGTTTTAATGTTCAAAAAAAAGATTTGGGAGAAAAGGTTCTCTAAGGACATTGAGTAWTTGCCATGGAGGGCAAATTTTAAATCATACCATGCATCTTTTCTGTGGCAAATGGGACTTTATTGCCCTTGTTATTGCCAATGGAATTTTTTTAGATAAAACAATGATATGATTGCCAAAGACTCATATGACAAAATTTTGCTCCTAATGTTATTAATTATTAATATAAATTAAATGGGGCTAGATTTTATTAGTCAATAGAATGATTGACGAACATTGTGTGTATTGGTCAAGTGAAAAGGAATTAAAAAAAAATTGGGTGAATGATTATTCATTAAAAAAATGCTAAATTAAACATCTTTTAAGTTGAAAAATGCAAAACAAATATTGAAGTTGAAGCCATATTGATGTGCACCCAAAATGCTCTTACCAATTGCTGGGAATTGCTTGCTTGCAAAAGCACAACTAATGCATGTATCTTATTGCCCATGAATAGTTGAAATTCAAGTGAAGATCAAATCCAAGATTTCAATTACAAAGAAATTGCAGTCAAGGGTTTATGATTTATGATTTTGATATGACCATACCTTGCATAATTTCATGTAGATCAGAAAATCATTTAATCATATTTCATTCAAGAGCGAGGAAATAGATATACGGCTTTGAAACCTTCAACCTTCAATGGGCATTTGGGATATTCTACCAAATATCCCAAATGCTTTTTTTTAAGATACTAAATAAATCTATGTATTTTAAAACTGTGTTTTTAGGGTCAAAAGGCAACCTTTCCAATAGAAGATGTGTTTTGCCAAAATTCCAATGTATATTTGTATCCTAAATGAAATTGATGTATAGAGAATTTTATATAAAACAAATGTTTTTTTGCTAAACCCTATATTTAAAATTGATCGAATAAGCATTTTTGGGCACTATAAGAACTAACATATTTTTTGACGTTTAAAAAGAGCAGTTGAACATTGAATCTGATGTCCTCAAAAATCCGTCATAAAAAACAGTCCAAAAACATGCCAAAATCACAAGTAACAATAATCATCACCTTTTCTAATGTGTTTTTTTTAACGTCAATGTTGATGTGCTTGGATGAACTCAGTTGATTGTGGCTTGTGGAGGGCCGGTTTAAGGGTTCCACATCAACTATTTCTTGTTGAGCACTACCACGCATGACTTTTTTTCATCCAAGAGGAACTTGACCGGGGCAGTGACATGGATTTTTTGAAAAAATGACATGGATCTCAAAAAATTCTGATGTGGATCCCAAAAATCTGACATGAATCCCCAAAACCATGATGTGGCGCGTCCATGTCAGCTACCACGTGGAGTGCTTTACATGGATTTCTACTCTAGAAGGTTGTTTTCATTGATTTTTTTGGACGTCTTGGTATGTTTGGAGACATCAATTATTCAATTTGGACAGAAACATGTCATAAACAACAAACGAGATTTGTCTACCATTCAAAATACATCATACAAAGTATGCCATATATTGTACATACATTTTAAAATTCACCATACATTATATATCATACATTATAGACCATTCAAAATACATCATACATTGTATTCCATACATGTATAATATACCATATACAATATACCATATACAACACATCATACATTATATATGATAATTGGCATATAAGCCTACTTTTAGTAAATATATTTATCCCAGTTAGGCAACTCCCATATAATATGGCCTTGATTATAATCACTTATAATGCGTTTTAATCCAATCTTAAGGGATATAATTTGTTTTAATGTAGAATAA
>VACF01001409.1:0-18344 GCA_006891605.1 Pleurozium schreberi | reverse complement strand
TTGATTTGGTCGCGTTGTCCCGATCACTATTTTGTTGATTTAAATAGAATTTCCTAAAAATTAACAAATTTCTGTTGAAATCAACAGAACAGTGGCTGAGACAATGCGACCAAATCAACAGAATTCTGTCAAAATTCCTGCATTTTCTACTAGTGATCTATGATTGGCTATGGGGCACTGGTTGGGAATGGGTGGTTCTACCTTACCACCACAGCCTTTTTGAATTGGCAGCCTTTTAGACAACTCATATTTCTCCTAATGACAAAGTTTGGAACATGCGGTTTGTCAACAATTATCATGTGATTACCATTGCTTCATGGGATTGCACGTTGATATACAATTTAGCGCATCATTACGATGCATTATTTTATCATTTATTGCATTGTTGCAATGAATTGCTTTCAATAAAAAAAATTAATTGATTACTATTATTGACGTGGCACTCTTCCCACCATGTTTGCTTGTGTGGCTGGTTCCCACAACCAGGAAACTCAAGATAACTAGCAGGCTTCAGTTGCCTTCAAAATCTCATGTAATGATTTAGGGGTTAGAATTTTAGGTGGCTAATGGTTAAGTATAGTACTCCATAGTAAATAGGTCATCAAAAGAGTAAATATGTAGTTTTTGTGAAATTCATTCATATGATCTTTCATGCAATCTTCTACACTATCTTTTATTGAAAATTTATAAAATTAGATTTGACTATCTTYGGATGCTACTATTTCTATAACTACATATCATTATTTCTCCTCAATATAAAAAATGATATTGTGATCATGAATGTTGAACCTAGGCATGTTACTATTGATCTTCACACATGTCTTCTTTTCATGTCTTATTGTACGTTTTTGACTTTTATGACTGTCACTATTCCTATAACCACATGGTTGCACTTATTCTAAATGTAAAAAATATTCTCTTCTAAATGATGTGCCACAATATGTACTAATATTCTTTTTAACACACATTTGATTTTCSTTCAACTTCATAAGTTTTGAACTTTCCAACCATTGGTCGCTTGACTTAGTTTGTCTCACCATGCATTCCATCCTTCTTTGCCACAYTGTTTAACCCTATAATACTTCTATGGACACTAAATATCGGATGAAGACAACTTCATCACATACTACAGGATGGAAAAAAAATGTTCTTTCATGCAACTTTTATTTTTTGAAGGTTACTTGATTATATTTTTAGTGAATAGTATTGCAAATTCCCTAAATATGGTATTATTGACTTCTCTAAAAAAGAAGATGTTTAACCCCCAAAGCATCAAGAGTACCTTTAGAGGACTTAAAAATTTGGGCAGGTTCCTATGACTTCAATTTTTGGTGAATTTTTTTCAAACTTTTTGATAAGATCACAAAATCTATTAGCTTTGTAAAAAAATAATTTTTTTATTTCAGTCAATACCTGGGAACAAAAGCTATGCCATTTTAAANTGAATTTTTTTCAAACTTTTTGATAAGATCACAAAATCTATTAGCTTTGTAAAAAAATAATTTTTTTATTTCAGTCAATACCTGGGAACAAAAGCTATGCCATTTTAAACATAGTTTTCACGTCACGGGGCAAAAAAATCCACAAAAACTTGAAAAAAAAAAAAATTTTAAATTTCTTATAAATCTTATTCTTGTCTAGATATGATGCTTTTAATTCAATCCATCTGGATTATTGATGTGAAATTTACAAACAATCTTGTTTTTTGGGCAATTCACGCATTTCAGTTTTTGAAAAAACAACTTATAGAATTTAATTTTGAATGCAATTTTTGCAATTTTTCCAAAAAAATTGTTTGACAAGATTTAAGTTTATTTGCTAGAACAATCTTACCGTTGAAATTATTGTGTTTTAATCCTATCTTAGAGCTATAATTAGCAATTTAGTTTTTCTTTCAATCCTAGGCCTACTTTTCCTTCATAATTTCTTGAAAAATGATAATCAAGTGGATCAATTGACAAAAAAAATTGCCTTAGTTTGTTATAGTTGATCAATGGATCACTCTCATAGTGTATTTTGGTCATTTCTTACTATTTACTAGTGATGTGAAATTCAACCATAAAAAAAGATATTTTTTGGATTTGAATCCAACTAATGTAATGAAGCTTATCAAGTGCAATTTCTATTCCAATTGAAAACTATGAAAAATTCCTAAATATCAATATTCTATAGCAATATGAACTTGAGCCTATAACCATGGTTTGTTGATTTTCTAATTTTAAAGTGACACAATAACTTCAGTTTATACCATGATGTTCTATAATATACTATAGTATACATCTATGACAAAAATTCAGATTTTTTGAGTACACTATATTTGATATGAATTTTTCTTCATTTTTTCCTAAGAAATTCCAAAGTAATTTCAAAATTTCCCCCAAAACTTTGAAAATTTTATGACTTGTATWAGACATATGACTTCATCTCTGAAAAATAAACATAAAATTTTCATTCATATCTAGTTGCAAAATKTCTGTTACAAAGTGATAATAAACATAAARTTTTTCATTCATATCTAGTTRCAAAATGGCTGCTTACASTRCTWACAAAGTGGTAGACAAGGAGCCTTGAAATCARTGGTCATGGGCCCATCCTTACAGGGTTAAACAATCAAGTAACTACAAGAATCTCTATCAGATAAACATGTATAAACTCCAATGATGCACCCCAATGTATGATTATTGATTTTATCTCGACTCATTTTCAGTTGGCCTTGTAACTTTGSATTTCAACTTACTATCCACCATATCTCTTTACAGGAATGGCAACTCAACAGACGATCCTCAATAATCGCTCAATGTCTACAGTCACTGATCTCGGAATCGGAATGGAAATAGGGTTGTCTACTTCACTAATAGTGATCTACAACCTCCCACTTTGAASCACTTTGAATGGTTGCCTGAGAGATTTAGACGAAGTGACAAAAAAATTATCACAATAAACTTGGCTCTGTGTACCCCCAAAGATCTCACAAAAGATCAATACATAACCCAAATCACACACCCAGACATATGTCGAAATGTTTGAAGTGACTCAGATAGTATCCTCRACTTCGAAATCAATGCCAACGACACTACTGAGGCAGGATCTTCTCGAGACGTTCGGCATGAAACTAACTGAAAAGCAGCCATTTCAAAACCGCCCACCTGTGCAATCGGTCCAGAGCCGTAGAGCAAAGCATGCTCATTAAAAAAATATTCATCATACACCAGACTGGAAGACCCTTCTCATGCTACAGAAGAAACAAAGTATCAAAACATTGTATCAAAGCCAAGATTTGGAGCGGATTAGGGTATCTTCTACTACATTTTATAAAGGGATAAAGTTAGGATTCATCAGCTCAAGAATCACTTGCTAGAATCTCTATATACACACCTTCTTATAGCTTTGCAGTTTCTGTAACCACAGGCTCAAAACCCTGTTCCTGAAACTCTCGCATGGCTTCTTGCTGCATTCGCGACCAGAGCTTTTCTGCTTCCCTGTCAAACTTCGCCTTCTGGAGTTCGGACACTCTATCATCTCCAGCTTTCTGTCTGTCGAATTTCGTCCCAATTGTTGTACCGGAAGCACCGCCTTTCTCTATGAACTCCTGCACTGCTTCTTTGTCACCAGGATAGGGGAACACCCTGCGTTCATATGACGCAGCCATATCCCTTTCTTCCTGCTCATAACACAATTTGATGAAACGCAATTTCTCGAAAGAACCCAATCGGCATAAGAATATGTCAGATTCAGCTCCACTAAGAAAACAAACCTAATTCTTTAGGGTTTAGGTTTTTTCGAAATTCGAGACAATTGCGAAACGAGTCCACAAGTTTGTTGAAAAAGTTGCGCATACTAGTCTAGTTTCTATGGTAAGATTTTCAGATCAACCCAAGATGTATTGACTTTGTGAAAGTCATTTGAAGTTCTCAGGTTCACTTTAGGTTCAGCCCACTGCATTGTGATGGCTTCAACTTCGGGGGACTATATCTTTTTAATCAAATGTTTGCTTTCAATAAAATTTGTTGGGGTTTTGTTCCCATAAAGGTCTATTTATTGTGGTAAAATTTTCATGCCAATCCAAGTTCTTTTGAATGTTTGGGAGCAATTCAAAGTTCTAAATCCAGAAATTTTTGCATTTCAGTGAACTTCGGCGACTCATAACTTCTTCTTATATGATTTTTTTTCAAAAAAAATTGTTCGGAAAGTTGCGCTTACTATTCTAGTTTGTGTGGTTAAAATTTTGTATCCATCCAAGACGTTATGAGTGACTGAGAGGCATTTTAGTTGAAGGAGGTACAACCACAAATGTGATTTTTGGCTACTTTTTTTGCTGTTTTTTTACATTTCAAATCCATTTTGCAAACACAATGAGTCATTTTTATGATATTTTTTTTTCATCAAAGTGTTTATATTTTGGTTTTGAATCACTTTGTAGTTTAAATTTTTTTCATTTGGGTCGATTTAGAAATCAAATCTCACCTCCAAATGTGTTTTTGAGAAGATTTCAGCACCTTTTTCCAACACTAAAACATTATAATCTTTCAATCTATACGGTTGAATGACCCCAAATTTGGTCCACAACATCTACAACATGCACACTAGAATATCGTATGGTTGAGATCTTCATAACGGATTGAAGGAAGGATTTTTAACACTTGCAAAGAGAAGATGCTTTCAAGCATGGTTGGACCTTGGGCGTTGAGGGGTTAATAGTTCTAAGATGGGATTGAAATACACTAATCTTAATAGTGAGATTGTTCTAGCAAGAGATCTCAACCTTGTGAAATTTTTGTTTTTTTCAAATTGTAAAAATTGAGATCAAAAATGAATCCTACAAGTTGTTTTTTCAAGAAGATGCTTTAATTGCCCGATATCTAAGATTGTCCATAACTTTTGCATAACAAATTCAAATGGAATGAATCAAAGCTTCCCATGTAGGCAAAAATACAAATAATTTTAAATTTAAAAAATTTTAAATTAATTTGAAGTTTTATTAAAAGTTAATTTCTGCCCGTTGACCTAAAAAAGGGGGCTTTTTGTGCCATAACTTTTGCTCCTCGACTCCAATTGAAAGAAAAATTATATTTTCAGAAAGCTAACGTATTTTCCTATCGTCCCTCAAAAATTCAAAAGATTAGGACATATATCGAGACCATAGGAACCTACCCAAAATCCATTTTGTCCCCCGAGGGAACAATGGGACTTTAGGGGTTAATGCTTAGTAAGATATGGACGCAGTAAGATACACCATATCTTGTAATCAATGTCCAAAACCCTACTTGGTGGGAGGGTGGGAGTTTATGTACCAAGGTTCGTAACCCCTTAAATCGGAAACATAGGAAAATGCAATACTTTATTCCTAAAGCAACTTTTATATTTGTAAATATCACATTGATATTTGTCTATCTTTATCACGTAGGCTTTTCTTTTCCTGAAATAGGACTAATTTTTTTTTAAATAACGTCCCTAGAGAGATTCTAGCCAAAAGAACTTGACTATGGAATCTGGAAAAACAAAACAAAATAAGCAAACAAACAAACAAACAAACAAACAAACAAACAAACAATTTTAAGGTATGGATACATGCTCATATAGAGCATATAAAAGCCATTTGGGCAAACTCCCCCAAGCACAAAATTTCATCAAATCTTAAATAAAAAATTGCATTTGGAAGCTTCAACACTCTATTTTCAAGTTGTTATACGTTTACAAGATTAGAATTTCAAATCAATCAACAATTTGCATTTTGCTACATGTTGTCTAAAATCTAGTTATCACTACCACATTAGTTCCACACCAATTATTTCCATCATGATCCGACTAGGCATGTTGGCAATGCGAGTTTGTAAGGCCCCTACAAATACCTATTCCCATACTTTATGAAGAGATTATTTTCTGAACCATGATGCTTTCTAGCAGCGATTTCACTGTAATTTGTTTGTCAAGTGTTCATGTAGTTCACTAATTTCTAACTTATGAGACTCTTTGCTTGTTGCAATGTGTTGCCATATTTCTATTATCTTTTCATGTGAGTGCATGTAATGTAATATTTGAATTGTTGCTAAATACAAGTCTATAGTCTTTAGCACTTTTTGTTTCATGTGGTTATATAGTTCATGTCTTAGTGCATGTAGTTTGTTGGTTGTGCAAATGTGCAATTGTTTAGAAAAAMCAAAATTTTAATGAGTAGAGTTTGTCTTTAAGCCCTTCCTTACAAAGTCTTAGTGTGCAAACAATATGTGATCAATGTACACAAGAATTAAAGTACAAATACCTACAATTTTTCTTGCTTGGACATTGTSCAGTTTAAGACTATAAAGTACAAAGAAAATATTATGAATTTTTTTTAAACATTCAATAGTTTAWATATTATTCTTGGTATTAGATAATTAGATACTAATAGGGTATCCTAAAATCATGAAAGGAAAAATAATACTCCCTCTAATTATATAATATTTCATTTGGATGTTGTTACAAAGTTGAACAAATGTTTTTAGAATAGCTTGAGGCATTTGTTGTAATGTGATAAATTCTGATAGTAGAAAATTTATCACATTAAGAAATGCAATTTTGAGAGTTTGTGTGTACTGAATTCAATTGGATTTATGGTTGCCTTTTGAGAAGAGAATTTTATTGATACCATGGTGTATTATTGAGAGAAATTAATTGATTTAATTGTGAGATCAATAGTGTTGGAATTGAGTGAAAGTGCTGTGTTAAAACAATTGGGAGTTGCTAACACAATTGAGAGTGAATAGTGAGGAAAAGAGTTTCTATAGTAACTGGAAGTCGGAGAGATCAATGGGTAAGTTAAATTAGAACATCTAAAGAGGATTTAAGAGATTGATGTGACACTTGGTCTAGAGATGGAAATAAAATAGAGAAAAGACTATGGCTGATGCAGTCAATTGGTAAAAAAGATTCAATGGAAGATTTGGGTGTTTGCTGAATGAAAGCTAAAGTTAAAGTTATAGAGTGAAGATCCTACGGAATAAGTTTTATCACTGGTCTAATTATAATAAATTAAAGTTATATCTATTCTAAGTGTAAAGTTGAATATTCTCCATTTCCTTCAGTTGCATAACTTAAAAATTGATTTAGTCATTACCCATTTAGGATTACCCTAGAGCACCCATACCTTCATGAGAACGAACTTAAACTATAGGTATTTATCAATGGTTTAGCCATGGTAAAAAACCATCCTATTGCCGGTATTGAGTGAGTGTGATTAATCGATTATAGATTGTGAAAATTTAGTCAAGTTAAATATTGACAATTAATTTAACGTGTGATTAATTGCAAATTGATTATTAAACTGTAGTTCAGATAAGGGTATCATTTCATTGACAATTTGCTTATATTCAAATTGGTTGTATAAGTAAGTCTAGCTCACAGTGAGAATAAAATTGTGGTTGTTAAATTAACTAAATGATAATATGGGCTTGGATAGAACTGTTTGTTTGATGCAACTATTAGACTGTTACTTTACAAATAGTAATAGCAATGGTTGATTGTTCAGATAATTTGACTGTATTAATTGTATTGTAATTGGGTACTTGATCATTCAATTAGTGTGTTCTCCAAGTCAACTGAACGTAGCCAAGTTAAACTGAATGTCAAAGGATGGAACCTTATAGGGCTAGTAGTCTCATGGCTATAGGCTAGAGTCCATGACAAATTGACCCAAGTTCAAGACACTTGGAGAAAAGCCAAATTGACCGGTAAAGCTGAAGCTAAAGAATGGGGCAGACATGAAGATTTAAAACAAGCTCCAGGAATGTTCTTTTACCATTTATGCTTTACATAKTGGATAAATTGTTAGAAAATACAACTTTGATATTTGTATACTAAAGTTTGTGATTAAGTTGGTAAATACAATACATCCTAGTGAGGAGAGATAAAAAAGAGGAATTAATTAAAAGATTATTTCCCTAAAAATTTATTATATTTCAAAGTATATAAATTGGCATTTTTGACTACATTGATAGTATATGCATTTCACATGACGAATTGACCAAAACTTGAGGATTTGACCAGAGGATTTGTCTCAAACCAAAGCATACTATATAGCATTGGGACCGCATACCATTGTGTCTTATATATATAGCATTGGTAATGGACAATGATTATTTGACCATGAGTGTGGGTTATTTGTTTATCCCTCAAACTAACACTAGTAGAAAACGTAGGAATTTTGATAGAATTATGTTGATTTGGTCACGTTGTCCCGGTCACTATTTTGTTGATTTCAACATAAATCTGTTAATTTTTTCTTGATTTTTGTTGAAATCAACATAACAGTGACCAGGACAACGCGACCAAATCAACATAATTCTATCAAAATTCCTACGTTTTCTACTAGTGTAACGCTTAATTTACCTTAGATAAGTATCTAATTTACGAAAACAAGTGACCTTAGTCACGATACGATAGATTGATTTGCCTTTCCTTGTGATCTACCCCCTTATATTACTAGTCTTGGGTTTTGTTGAATAGAGAAAGTTCACATTACACTTGTGCTATTGGAACAATGTATAATTAAATAATTAAATAAATTCTTTAGATTCTTGATTTATCAAAACTTCAAAGTTCAATATTTTTTCAATCATGGGTCAAAATGCCATGAAACAAACTCCATGCACCCTCTTCCCGAGGGCTTTCTGACATTATCAATAAGGCAACCGGGGGACACATAGTTTGAGAGATCTCATAGTAACAAACAAAATAAACAAAAAACCTAATTTAATGTATAGATATTTGAGATTTCCATGCACTTAGAATCCAACATGCTAAAGCTAGATTTTAGTTCAAATATACAAATAAAGCATTATTACTCTAATCATTACTTAGTTAGGAAATTCTCAAAATGGAAAAACAATAACTTACTTGAAAACTAAGTTAAGACTATAACAATGCTTTTGAAAAATATAATACATTCATGTAAGATTGAACATGTTCCTATCTGTTTGCATTGAAATTTATATTGTAATGCTACAACTCTACCTAAAGATGACAATTTGACATATCTTTGAGCCAAGTTGGTACACCTATCTACTTAATTGAATCTCACAAGCATTGCTCAATAAACTACACTCATCTACCCTAATCTTTTCTCTCTTCCAAAATGAAGATGTTGTATTGGATGTTTCACTAAAATTTGGAGTATCATCTACAACCATTTCTCCATACTCAAAGTCTCTATTGAAATCAACAATTGGCATATTGCCCATTAACATGGATACCACATTGTACATTTTTGGACGCTTCGTAGCTTTATAATGGACACAAGCAAGTGCAACACAAATRACTCGCATTATTGCTTCARAATCTGCTGAAGAGTGCTCCATTTTAGGATCAATAAGTGTCTCCAAGGATTGTGCTTCAAATTGTCTCCACGCCTATAAAACTCCAACCAAATAAACTTATAATCCACTCTGACATGATCGAATACAAAATCTTAGTTTTTATGTTATTTTAATACGTACGTCTAGCTTTAGACAATTATTGATTTGCATGACATTAGCATCACATTTTTGCATGAATGTAGGTAGCGTGCATGCAAACAGAATTGTCAAATGAAAATGCTGTGTCAATGTATATGTATCGTACCTTAAATACAATGCCAAAACCTCCTTCACCAAGCTTATTTTTCTTATCAAAGTTTTTTGTAGCCAATTTTATCTCTTTGTAAGAGTATAAATTGGGTTTCACATCCTTCTTTTCAAATTCTATTATCATCAATATGGAATTGTTAAACTGACATCCATATAATATATATGCATATATATTACAAAATTTCATATTTCAAACATCAAAAAATAATTTCAATGTTAAAATAAACTCACGCTATGATCTTTCAATTATAAATCCCAATTTCATAGTATTCTAATTGAACCGCTAATTTGAATCTAAGCATAAACAAACACTTCAATAAATATATTTTGTTGCCCTTAAAACATATCCATTGTATTCAACTACCCATATGCTATTTTCCCTAGATGTTGAGCACATTTTTCAAGCAAGTGTATTGTTCTAGTAAAACATTTTAAATTTATTTTCATAGTAATCACAAAATGATTAAGGAAATGAAAATAGGATCTTACCTCCTAAAATAAAATGAAGAGATTTAATCCTACCCATCAATCTCCATACATATAAGGCAATCAACAAAAGAACAAAACCAAATGTTGTTGAYGTTGATGTTGCTATAATAATCTTGTTTTTGGTGTCCGATTTCGACACAACTGTTTCAATGATACAAAAAAAAATTAGTTTTAATCAACCTACTTTTCACTTTTTATATGTTTTTAACAATCAACATGTGCTTGAAAATTGGAGTTAAAAACAAAATTTTAAAAAATTCATGGAAAATGCCACCTGAATTCTAGAATACATTTAAATTTTTGTGCACTATAAGAAACATGCGTGAATAAATGAAGCAAAAGACAGTCAATGTTCTTTTTCAAATTTTACTAATCCAAAATTTAATAAGCTTTTTCTATATTATACATTCTTGCRATTTAGAAGATTCAAACAATTCAAAYATGATTTTACTTTGTATACAAATGTAGATCAACATAAAYWTAATATACTTAACTTGACTTTTTATTTTCATATCCATGTTTTTTAGTCTATATATTTTGGTTCATATTGAAGTTTTCATTAGTTGAAATTTTGATTCTTCCTTAATTTATCAAGCAATATATAATAGATAAAAAGATATATAAATAATACCTTTTAATGCAAGAGATGATTGATTCAATCTACATATAGTAGAGAGAAGTACATTCTCAATTTTGTTACATAAAGGGTTGTCGCCAAGGCTGTCAATGCCATATAGTAGAATAAAACAACATCAAAAGTTAGAACTAGATTGTGGATCTTTAGCATGAAACAATGAAACATTTGCTAAAATAATAAAAGATCAATTATATTCAATTCTAAAGCGGATCCAAAATTGAAACAACTGACTTGTCTAAATTTTTACTGTACTTACAATAAGAGGTTCGAAATTTGAAGGTTGGAAGTTGAAAAACGTCCAAAGTCATTTGGGTTAATAATGTCAATATTATTATTTGTTAGAAATATTTCCACTAYACTCGAATTTTCTAGTGGAACATTTGGAAGTTGCAATGTCTTGTATTGATTAAAACTAGCCACTCTGCAATACAATACAATGCCATCATGCAAGTTAGATGTCATAAATTCAATGATATTTGAATGTCAATTGGATAATTAAAAAAAATCAAAGTTTTGCAACATAACAATAAATTTCATRAGCTAAAGGATATGAAAATATGAAGAGCATTAAAATTTCAATTAGATTTTCTTAATTGGTTTGTTAGAAAATAAGCTTGCTAAAGATTTACTGCTGATATTAGCAAATACATTGACTCACATGATTTGTAAACTTGGTGCTGTCAAGAATTGAGATGGAAATGCTCCGGTCAACTTGTTGTTTTGGATGTTTCTAAAACATATGCAAGACAATTATAAAAAATGTTAGAATTATCATATTGCATTTGAAGATATCTCAAAGTCAAATCTATTAGGTATAAATAGTTGATAAAACAAATGGCAACACTTCACAATTTAATGAAAAAGATAGCAATGAACTAACAATGTTTTAAGCAATGGCATGTAGTTGTTTTCAATTTGAGGTGTTGCCCCCTTGTAGATGTCAAGGATGATGTCATTGAAGTAGTTGTTTGACAAGTCCATGTTCCAAAGATTGAGGTAAGGCCCACTGAAGAATGTACCATTGAAATTGTTATTGCTGACATTCCTGGAAAATAAAATTGTATAAATGATAAGTAAATTTCAGTAAAATCATGATGGTGTATAGCATGATACTCCGTATAATTTAACACTAATAATCAAAATTCTAATATAAAACTTTTTCAATATTGCAATTCAACTCAAGTTTGTAGTACAATTGAATAATTTTATTGAAAATTTGAAATGGTAGACTAAATTATTCATCATTTTGCAATACATTATCATTTTTGATATCATATTAAGAAAATATTATATAAAATTTTAAGATTATCAGCTTATACTTATAAATATTCAATTGAATAGTCTTAGAACTATTRAGACAAAAGACAATAAAAAATTCATATTTTATTTCAACATGAATTCTTATAGAAATAAACTTAGTTGGTAAAAAATATTTAATTCTAAAATATATTATAAATARAATTTAATTGCTTTTAGAAATTCAAAACTTAATATGGTATGCAATTCTTACAAATATATTAGCTCAGAATTGTTGTAAATGTTTCGAAAGTCCAGTGATCCAAATAAGTTGTTCATGCTTAAATCCCTGCACAACCAATGTTCATAGATATAAGTCATACCATAAACCTTGAATCTATTGTTAATTTAAAAAAATAAAGATTCATTTTAAACCTTAAAAAATGAATAGCGTAAACTACTTTTTGGCAATGTTTGAAGGTTTTTTTCCATAGACACTACATAAAACAATGATTATAGTTGACCCAAAATTTTGGCTCAAATGAATCAATTTTTTCAAAAAATGATCTAATGCTACTTCAATTTATCTTGTTGACTACATTTAGATAAAATTTAAATGTAGAACTTTTAAAATGGTTAATGGATTGACCAATGTAATTGAAACTAGTAGAAAATTTAGTTTTTATGTTGATTTGGTCGCGTTGATCCGGTCACTTCGTGACAGAAAATTAGTTTTTTACCATTTTGGCCTCATGTATTGCACCATTAGCTCATTTTGACATTTTGGAGATTGATTTTTATAATATTGATTAAATGTAGGTAAAATTCATGATAAAAATAAACTTCACAATTACATCTGTAGTTTATATTTTCTATAATTAATCCCTAGCACAAACGGTATGGATTTTAGACACTCAACTCCCTCAATGTTAGATTCAAAACACTAATTTAAAACATTTTTTTGTACTATATATCTTTTCCAAGCTATGTATGTTTAATATGTAGCAACCCATATCATAATAATGTAGTGTAGTTTCAACACCATATAGTTTTTTGAATCATTAAAACAATGAAGCTTTCAAATTTCTCAAAGATTTTATTTCTCTAGATATTCTCAAGCTATAAAATTGTGAGTGTCCGCAACGAACAAAGCTAACATGAATGATAAAATATGCTACAAATGAAGCTTATAATACTCAAAATTAAAAAATATGRATGCATAAAAATAATTCACTAAAATAAAGTGAAAACTTTTTATTAAATAAGTTGCTATGCAAAAATAACTTACAAGTACTTGAGTGTTGAACTGAAGAGAGTTCCTTTAGAGCTTACTTCAAGTTTTCCAGTGAATTTGTTTTTCCACACGTATCTGAAAGGCAAAGATGGTGAAAGTTGATTCAATATATTAGAATAAATGAACTTGAACAAGTATCAKCTCTTTAACAATTTGGMAATAGAGGATGTATCCTAAGTACATTTGGTACTATTGTTACACTAATAGAATTGCTAGCCATTTAAACTAGGCAAAATTCCAAGAGAACATCTCAAATGGATAACTAGAGTGGTGGACTAGTTATAGGTTTTTGAAGGCACATTTCTCTTAATATCTATGTGGCCAACTTTCTACTATTGTTTGCACTTGGTACTAGTAAAAATTGAAAAACAATGGGATGTTAAAATCTACTGACAAATATGTTTTGAAGTATTTTTATCTTAACGTTGGAAAATCCTAGTGAAATTAGAGCTAGAAAACATGTATTTCATTCATATGCAGTGGAGTGCATTGATTGAAGGATTAATTTGTGGCAATGCTCTTGTAAATTACAAAAGTGACCACAAGAAGATCCTTAGCTTGTTTAATCATTAGGAAAAATTTGAACCCTAGAAGGAGCCGCGAGTTTGGGTGCAATTAGAGAAAAAAAAATATTTTTTATTTTTACAAAATTGGATTTGACGTGGCACTAGTACGACCACGTCAGCGCCACGTCATCTTAATCTTTTTTTTTTAAACTTTATTTTTTAAATTTAATTTAAAAATTAATTATTATTATTTTAAATTTTAAATTTTTTTTTTTTTCCATACTGGCACCACGGGGGGCTGTAGCAGCCCTTTCCAGGATTCAATTTTTTTCTAATGTCCCCTTTAGAAAAAATTTGGGGCCTCTATATGACTGTTTCATTTTCAATAAAAATGCAAATATAGCAAGAGCAAGAAATATAAAACTAATTTTAATAATTTTTTCACATCACTTCAAGTAATGTGGTCAAATTAGTTTTAAAATTTTTCAAACATATTAGTTGTTTATTATTTTCAAAATATCATTTTTTTATTTCCTTGTATTTGGCTATTTGCATTGTTGCCAAAAGTGAAGTGGYCCTATGGAGGCTCCAATTTTAATCTAATGTTAGCACTATGATGCCCCAATTCTAGATGATGAACAAAGAGGTCTTAGAGTTTTTTTCACCACATAACTTTTCATTTATCCAAACTAATGCTTTGACTTTTCAAAAACCACAGTTTTTGTATGATGAATTTGATGAAATTGAGGTAAGTAATATATGATTATTTTTAAAGATAAAAAGAAAAAATATACAAAAGAAAAAATCAAGAATCAAAAGGATTAAGGCACTATTTAAGGTAAACACACCCATTCCTGTCCCTTTAAAAATTCCTCCCTCAAGTACCAACGGTGCACATTTTCTTTCTAAAATGCATCCACAAGGACGGAATTGGGTGCTAAGGGTAGGAATGGATGTGTGGCTACCTTAAAGTCTTAAGTGATCATGTGTAGTACTTTGATTTAGTGAGGTCATCATTTAGACTTCGTGTTCAAAAATCATTCATGTAGTTTAAATACCATGAGACTTTAGTTAGTGATTTTGAAGTTGGACAGGACCGAGGGTCATTCTCCCTCTCTCTCCATCCTCACAGAATTCACTTACATTCCACTAAGTTTTGAGGCAGCATTGAAAACATTGGAGGCCAGTGTTCCACCCAAAGCATTGTCTTGCATGGCTCTGCAATAAGCATCGACATTTTAAGTGCACGTGCGAAAAATTGAAAACTGCTCAACATGAAAAAACAAAAAACAAAGTACTAGTCAGTTTATAATTCTATTTTTTTTTTCGGTAATGAAATCTAGGCCAGCCAGTGACTGTTTACTACGCCTGGGCAGAATCTCAATCACTGAAGGACGGAGACTCGGAATTGCCAGTGAGAATTAAACTTAGAATTTAACATACTGTCTACGACCATGGCAAAAGAAATCTGATGGACGTGGGGTTCACTTACACTTCCATGAGATTGGGCATTTGCCATAACTCAAGTGGCACAGGTCCCGTCAGTTCTGGATGATGATCTAGAAATCTGAAACAATGATTCAATCACGTAACTATAAATGTGAGTCCAGTTCAAATGGACGAAAATTAATGTAAATAATCGAACAAATATTTCGTTAAAAATATCGGTATGCTACAAAATTTGGCACTTTCAGGTTTAGACCATGTGGTCTGAAATCTATAGGTACCAGTTCTAGAAAATGAATGAATGGAAAATGGCGTACGTAAGAATACCGCCATTTGAACGAAATATCTGTTAATCGGCACTGCCAGGGAAGTCAGATTGGAATCAAAAGTTGAGACTGAGAGAGAGATGAGGATTATAATTATTCCAACTTACAGATAATTAGGGATTGAACTTACAGATATTGCAGGTTTATCAATCGACCTATCTCAGGAAGGAGAACTCCTTTGATCCCGTTGAAGCCGCACTGAGAAGCGTACTCCCAACCACAACGAGAATTGCTTCCATATAACCTGCGAGGGGAATTCAAAATAATAGGTTTAAAATGTTCAATGCATGCCTAACATGAATTCTAATTAAGTTCGTCCATTCCACTCTTCTGTTCGAAGAACGAACCACCACTTGGAGTTCATTTTAACATCTAATAAGGATATCCCGCATTAAGAAAAGCAAATACAATACGAGGAGGGTATGAGATTCGAAACTCTGACTCCATGGAGCTTGTGATTGGTGAAATTAAAACCCTAGATGAATGTTCAAAACTGACTCCGCTTGAATCGAAGCTCATTGAGTATTTGACAGGCAGATAATATCTCTAGGGTTTGGGAAAATGAAAGAGCATTACGAGTCCAGATAACTAAACATGTACAGTTAGTACCCCCCCGAGTTACTTCCACAGCTAAATATTTGAATGAAACTGGTCCAAGTTCGTGAGCAAGCCCCTAAATGATTATCATCTCTTCAAACTCGGGACACAAAATTGAGAACTGAAACGAAGCCGATTAATTGCATCACCTTATTTAACAACCTTGAAAGGCAATTAATATCAAATAGTCGCTCTACATACAACTGCTGCTCAAGCTCTTTTTTCTAACAATAAATTAACTAAGGAATACGTGACATGCATGCAATCATCATGATCATGATCGACTCTAGCTGTGATTAATTGTGCTCGGGACAAGAGGATGAAACTACTTACATCAATTTCGTCAAAGACACTTGATGATAAAAGCCTGTTGCATTGGACTCGACCAGTGCACGAGTGCAGAAAACTCCTACCCATGCCCCTTCGAACTCCAGAGTATTGTCGAAGTTGTAGGCGGCGCTGCTGTCACATGGGTGTTTGCCATCKGCCGCCCATTTGAGGAGCTCGTGGAACTGGGGGTTCTGGCTAGTCCAGTTCTGGCGTATGACGTTGAGGGCATCAGCTGAACCAAACCAAACAGGCGAGTAATTAATTCAACACAAAAAAACAGATGGCGAATTTCATTAAAATGGCGGCATTTAGTTATTTTGGCACTTTTTTCAGTCTAGACCACGCGGTTGGAAATCTAAACCCCTCCTAGATTTTTGAAATCTATACCTGTCTTAGATACCTGAAATCTATATATGTACTAGATGATTTAGATCATGCGGTTTGAAATCAAATACGTCATAGATTTCTGGCATCTACATATGTCGTAGATGACATAAAATCTATACTAGTCCTAGATTTCACTTAAGCAATTGCACCAAAGAATTAATATTGTAAATTTTTTCCCTCTTTATAGCCTCCACGCAAAGGAAGGTCACGTTGTTGATATTTTTATAAAAGTCATTGTCAATCCTTGTGAATGCTAGTAGACCTCTAATATGTCCTTTTCATGGTTTTGAATTTGAATTTTTGGGTCAAATATAGGACCAAAAAACTCCAGAATGGCCAAAGTAGACATCCAATAAAGAGGCAGGTTTAAAATAGTAAAATAATTTTGAAAAAGCTGAAAAAATTACTCAATGTCTACAACTACCTCACAAAACTTCATTCCAAATTTCACACCAAATGAACAATCAATGCAAAAGTTATGAGCAAAAAATCACCCATTTGAGGACAAGGAGACAAAAAATAGGGTAAGTGTTTCTTACAATCAACCAAGTAGAGTAAGGGATGGTGAAGGTTTGTGTTCCATTTGCAACTGGTTACCATGCAAGGGCCCACTCAATCTACTTCCATGCATCAAATTGAACAAGCCATCGTAGCCATGCTCTGAATGTTCAATTGGGCTTGCTTCATGAAGCTTCTATAGTTCTAACTGATTAGTTTTGATCATGTGGGTGACTTTAATTTATCAAAATTGCACTATTTTGAATTAATAAAGGTTAAAATATTGTCTTGTAATACAAATTTCTACAAAAATAATATTTTGTGATGATGCTAATTTTTTAAATGACGTTAATCTTTTTCCTCTTTAAGGTGGAAACTCCTAAAAACGTCAAAATAAAAAATTCAATAGTTGGAGGCACCTATTTTAAATTAATTTTTTTTTGTAGTATTAGCAAAAAGGACAAACATATCACATTTAACCATAAAGAAGAACTAGACAATAAACATTCGTCATTACAGACATCCTGAAGAAAGGTCTTATTTCATATGTAGATTGAGTTCACCTCATTGGAAATTAAAACCCTTGTTATTTTGAAGAAATTGATCAAAGTTTGTAAGTTTTTGTCGCCGTAAGTTGAGTCCTACCAAGCGGGACGGTGCTTATAGAATGAATCCCTTATAAACCATGTGCCCACAAAATTTTACTTTGACGGAACAACTCCAGTGAGTGCCCATGGCGGGCATGGTTTCAAGTGATGACATCRGCAAATTGAACTACAAAACTGATGAATCTGGCGGATGGCCAAAAGAATTGAGGGAAAAATGACAAATTGGTGGAATTGAGAAAAATTGTTTACAATGTGAGAACATGTTCGATATGGGAATTAAAGACAGTAGGTGGTAAAAATAAAACTAAGTTGTAAAGGAGGTACCCCATTTCCGACCAGCATGCCATTTGCGTTCAATAGGGCGCTTTATTTCCGATCAGCTCAAGTCTAG
>VACF01001408.1:0-232525 GCA_006891605.1 Pleurozium schreberi | reverse complement strand
TTTAGGTTGCGACAAAATCCAAAGACGAAAAGGCCTCACGTATCAATTCAAAGCATGCATAATCAAATTCCTCAAAATTGATAGTCACGCATGTATCATGCAAAAAGCCAATGTTGTTGTTCCACCCTAATGGTCTAACATGGTGCGGTACTACTTTTTCCTCAAAAACTTCGTCCTCTTTATCCTAAGTCCACAAAATTGCTCCTTTCGCCCTTGAAAGAGGAAGACTTCAGCTTTCCATTGGATGATGTCCCCGTTTTGAGACGCTTGGATTCGGGAGAAAGGTTGACTAAGTCTTCATGGACTCAGTCAAGCCTTGCGCACAAGGTTTCAAAAATATCTGTCGTTTGTATCTCAACTTTCATAGACTGCATATAGGCGCGTTCTGGCCTGTATTCATCCTCCTGACATCCAAGTGGCTTTAGAACGTACTTAAATCAGCATTTAATGATGCGCCATTCTAAATTACGTACCCTTCCGTCAACAATATCTAAGTTTGTTGTAAAAACAATTGTTTAACACTAACCTCAACAAGTTGCATCAACAAGCAACCATTCTCAAACTTTGAAAGCTCCTTCACATCCTCAAACTCTTCAAGAAGAGCCCTGCATCTTGACCATTCCAAAATTAGTGCCATGAAAGCTAGCGTTCTGACATAGCTACTTCAAACTTTCAATACATCAATACCTACATAAGAAGCCCCAAAACTAACCTCAAGTTTGTGCAATCTTTGCCATGGCGGACCTTGACATATTCCTCAATCATGGCCAGAACGCTCTTGAATTCTTCATCAAATTTCTTGCCCCACSTGACATGGCTTTTTTTTTCTAAAGAACCCATGACTCTACTTGTAGTAAAACGGTGGACCATGTGTCTACCAATAATCATTGACTTGTAGTGATTATATACAATGTATCAATGCACTTTTCAATCTCACCCTACAACAAGACACTCCCGGCCTATTACACATGCAATTTGGCATAAATCCTTGAACATCCAAAGTTTCATGTTAATGCCACTTAAATCAATCAAAAAATAAACCATGGAAAAAAAAAGGCCCGTACGTTACTCACCCATCTTGCTAGCCCAAAAAAGTATTCTTGAAGTAGTGCAATGAGAATAACGACCAAAGCAATATAGCTTGTAGCCTTCCCAAAAATCTTGAACCCTATTTCAAAAGACGGCAAATGAATCCCATGAACCTAGAACCCATCTGAAGAAATCGTTTGAAGATGTCCTAGACGAAGCACTCCAAAGAAGTATATTGCAAACATCATAGTATCGACTTCCAGAAATAGACGTTTTTAGACAAACCAGAAGACTACATACCCGAAGGCCTCTTTGTCAAGATCTTTTTTTAAATCTTCGGAGCACTCTTTCCACTACTCACCCGCCATGAAGCTCGTTCAAACCCTCCAACTACCTACTACTCTGCGGGTAGAGAATTGAATAACTCTGGATTTCAATAGCTTGCAGCCTACGTGACCCAACCCAATGATTTAAGTAAGTTGCGTTCAAAAGACATGGATTGCAATGAAATTTAACAAGTACATTAAAAAGAAGGTCAACTGTTTTCCCACGTAGCGACATCCTGTGTTTGTGATTCAAACCAATCTCCATGCAATTGCATGGAGCTATGACATTCATAGAATATTGCTTTTTATGTGACTCAAATAACCAAAAGACCCAACCAAATTTTATTTTAAAAAATTGGAAAAATACCAAAATTTATTTTAAAGCTTGTCAAATGATACGGTGTGAAGTTTGAGCAAAATCTTGACCCTTAGAACATGAGCATGCATTTAGCTACCTAGAGGCGGATGAAAGACAACACGCAGTCCTAAAAGTTGCAAAAGCAGTCGCCTAGGCAACCACTTTAGTACACGCAGTCGCTTGGACGCGCGTGCGTGACGGTGCGACAGCATGGCTAGGCGACCGCGGGTTTTAGGGGTTCAGACTCCTATGGCAACTGCGCATTGGGCGATTGCGGGTCTTCCAAACAGGACCATTTGGACAACAGTCTTGGCTAATATGTTGCGACAAGCACCCGTGGTCGCCCAGCACCTGCAGTCGCCCCATGTGCGCACTTGCCCCACATGCGCAGGCGCCCCATGTTTCAGGAAGAAAATATTTCTTACAGTGACCTGAACCCTACCCGCGGTCGCCCATGGGCACAGTCGCCCCGCATGCGCACTTGCCTTGCATGCATAGTCGCCCACTTGCGCACGCGCCCCTCGAACCTGCACAACAAGTTCTGTTGCAGGTGGCCTATTGTGGGATTCTACACGTAGTCGCCCTAGGACCTGCAGTCACACCTGCACCCGCACTCGCCCCTGCATCCCGCAGAACAAACTCTAGTAGACTGTGACCTCGTCACTGAACCTACCCGCGGTCGCGCTGGACCTACAGTCGCCCTACAGATGCAGTCGCCCTCAATAGAGGCCGTTGGGAAAGATTTGCACTGCCGTGTTACAGATTTCGTGTGCCTTATTTAATTCTTCTATTGAATGATACAGATTTTTTAGAGAATGTCAGGAATTGAAAGAAATTAAGGAAGATGCTGCTGGTTGGTTTATATTGGTGTGATTTCCTTTCAGTTTCTAAACCCTTGACCCTAAACCTTAAACCCTAAACCCTACACCCTAAACCATGGAATCCTTCCGTTCCAAATTGGAAGTTGTTGAATTGTTTGTGGATTTATTTCATTTCGATGTATGTTTGTTAAACATATTGTGGAGCCCGTGTCCAAATAGGTGGAGGTTCATTTTTATCTTCCGTCACTATAAGAAAACTGCAATTTTGGTGACGTCAAAAGAAACATGCCTCTGCGTTTTTTTTAACAACGTAGACCTTACCAACAATGTTGGCCAAAATAGGTTTTTTTTTTGACATGAAAACATGGCAAAATTTACGATCATGTCACTGAAAACATAAAAGATTTTGCGTGACGTCACCAGAAATCAGGGTGTTACAAACGATTTTGAAGTGGCACGTGGAAGGGTCGAGGTTGCCATCTCAGCTCTTTTAAAGGGCTGGTACTGCCACGTGGTTATTTTTTGGACCCACCCCTTTCTGCCCGGGTTGGTGACGTGGACCTCTCAGCATTTTGACATGGCAAATTTAAAAATCTAACGTGGCACTTCCACGTCGGACGCCACGTCAGACTATTACGAGGATTTGTGGCCTACAAGTATGTTATCTTTGATGTGGTTGACGACGGCGTCCTGTTTTTGACGACATCAACTTTGATATGACATTGTTTGGCATGACTGCTTGTATGATTTTCATTAAGACAGTGTTTATGTTTCAAACGACATAGTCATGTTTCTGAATACATCCATCGTGACATGTTATCGAACGTGGCTTAATATTTTGGGGAATTCATCAACGTTGCTCACGACATTAAGTACTACATGAAAGCCAACAACTGCAAGGAAACATATTGTCTGAGCTCGTGCCGTGACTGACATGGTTATGAAACATGTTCTGCATTGTTGTTCTCAAAGAAAGTCATGCATTCAACTACCCTTAAAGTGTGTCTACCTTCCACCAATGAGTGCAAGAACAACATGAACGCAAATAAGTACAACAATGTACTCTGACTCCATGTTCTCAAGAAATTGTGATAGTATTGCCAACAATTTGAACATTCACTTCAATTACATACAAACAAATTCTGAATGRACATGAAAAGTATTCACATGACCATGACAAACTTGGCCATGAAATGTAAAGATACAGTAGAATGTGCTAAAAAAAACGTAACAACACCGACATGCCTACTACAAAAACCACTACAATAGCACTAAGTCTTTGAAATGACTTTTCTTAAAAACCCAGCTTCAAGGCCAACATCGTCAACATTGTGCTAAAATGTATATAAGTTCACATGCTCACACCGAGCTCCCTCACCCCATTTGCCTCTGGCAACTGCCACAGTCCCTTGCTTCTTTTCATGTCATACAAATACACTTGTAGGAATACTATAGAGGAATTAAAGTCTCTCTCTTGATGTCACAGCCAAGAACATCATGTTTTCAAAGACATGATAGACAACAGCAATACAAACAAAAATCACTTTTTTGGAGTTGTTGGTCTCTTACCACTAGACGCCTGCATCATTCAACAATATGACAGCATCAGTAAAACTTCAAAAGGACGTGTTCTTATGAATATACATTGAAAGGATCCCTTCGTTTATAAAAGCATGCATGAATACATGACTATGTATGAACAAAGGGCTAAGAAGGAATTGGAATTCTACTCATTGCCACTCACTTTAGAGGTAGAAATTGGTTGTTTAGGAACATTCGCCACCTTCGGTGCAACTTTCGAAACGTTGGTCTTAGGTGGTGGCTTCACAACCGGATCGGACGTTGTGAGAATATTCTTGGTCGCTCGACAAGGTCTGCTGGAGGAATCAGCGCGTCCTTCAACGTCCTTTTCCAAAGAAAAAACGCAAACCATGTGGTTATGGACTCTGTGACATACACCACGACTAATATAGTTAAAATTGACATGATCAAAAACATCTTGCATGACATGATGTCTCTATTGAAACGTCTTTAGCAATGTCTTACACTACATAAAATTCCTAGAAGAACCATGGATGGGTGAAAACAACGACAGAAAAAACCCAGAGTTTAAAAAATGTATTACCTACTACAGGTTTGAGCTTTGGCCTTCCAAAGACTCTCCAACCGCGGACAACATTGCACTAGAAGTTGGCAATTTGTACACATCGTCCGATTTTTCTTCAACTTCAGCTTCCTTGTCCTCTACCACTACACTTGCGGACTTTGAAGCCTTGACTAACGCTACTTCCAAAGGCGCGTGACCAACAGCATCAATCTCCACAATATCTGAGTCTGCACCTCCAACGCCTCTAATAGCGTCTTCCTGTACATGGATTGTGTCAGCAAGAACGTTGTCAGTGACAGGATCTGCAATGTGTACCATAGGGGCGGGTGAATCCAACATTGGCATGAGGAAGTCGTCCTGCACCGTCGCCCATGCCGCTGTTCCTTGTGACATTGGCTTTGGTCCTCCCGCAACCTTTGCAAACAAAGAAGGCTCCCCATGATCTTGTAATGACTGAATCTCTTCACCTTTTTTCACATGGAGGACCTCCTTCAACATTTCCTCAATACGCAATTGCAAAGATTCGAGACGACCCACGAAGCCTTCAACCTCTGTCATGCGTGTACGCAAGTCCTCAAGCTCTAACCCATAATCGTAGCGACCTTTCTTCTTTTCCTTACTGATTCTCTTCAACTCCCTAGACACCTCAGCGTCTATCTCTAGATCAAATGGAGATCGACCCAACACCAAGGTCTGCATAACAACATTAATATAATTAATATACAACTAGGAGGAAGAATGACACATCCCAAAAAATTCCCACTATACACACAATATGAACACTTGATACTCATCGTAGTTGGGCACATTAAAAGAAAAAAGTATATGTGAAAAAAAAACTGCCTTTCAAATACAGGAGTCCAGTACACACGTCATACAAGACGTCAGACATAACATGTGACGTCTTCAACAATGTCCTCTGAAGCACAACAGGTTATAGACCATGTACTGCATGACATTATAAAACAAACTAGAATGAAATTAAAGGTTCATTGGAATGCTGCAATAAAACACACATGCTGCACTGGTTTAAGGTTTTGACGTCACTCACCAAGCGGGAAACGACCTGCCTTTCGACGGCCTTCAATTGCATTGAGCCAGTACCTTTACCCTTTGAGATTGCACGCATGTGCGCTGACTTTGCCTTAGCCTCTTCGGTGGACCTCATGTCTACAAGCCCCTTCCAGTACGTTTCATTGTAATCCTCTGGCATTGGTTTCTCATTGTCAATCATGTTGTTCAACTTGAAGCGCTATGTGATGAGTGACTTCGTAATGATGGGAGCCAAAAACTTCTCACTTACATGTTTGGATTGGCCACAAGTCTCCCAATCTGCAAAATGGTGAGAATCATTAATTACTTGTCACACGGTTCATCTACATAATAGTACTTGCGAAAGAGGGAAAGGGAAAAACACTACCAAAGCACTCTTACGTTGACAACAAACAAAACATGCAATAAACATGTCCCTAAGCCTTTCAAACAACGCCATGAAAGTCATTTTGTCAAAAGACGTTATCCAAGACGTCACTCCAAACATGGACTATGACATCCACGACAACATTACAAAGCGTTTCATGCGGCACTGTCATCCAATGTGAAAAAAGTTCCAGCAACTACAGAACCTTCTATTCAAAATGAGCGCAATTTAGTGCAGACCTGAATACAATCGATGGAACAATGCCTTCCTCAAAGCCGGAGCTTGACCCTCCCAACCCATTCTAGGGTCTAGTGACTTCGCATATTTCACAACATCCTTTGTCAAAGCTTCTTTCATTACTCCATGCGGCTCCCCGTTCGAGTCCAATTCAATGGGTTTCTTCATAACAGTGCTTGTTGTTTCTTTCCTCTTCTTCTCTGTCTGCACTGCTTCCCTAGCACCGGTTGTGTCACCACCTAAGTCTTCCGTATCAGATCTTGTTCCATACCCTCTACTGCGAAGAACACTTTGTCAATTGTTAGTGAAAGCATAAAGGTAATGTGCCCAGTAATCATGAATTATGCATGTCTGACCACAGTGACATATGCGCTTCATATGTCTGAAAATGTGTACCACATCCAACATATTACGCCCTCAGTAAACAACTGGCACTGGACCAGGAGGGACAGAATAGCGTTTTTGTGGACATCACATGCAACAAGTCCGACATTCACAGTGACGTCCTTTTCAACACAATAATTTGGTACACACTTACTTAGAAAGGACATTATCGAACACGGATTTCGGGTTCAATGTAATGAGCAAAACAATAAAGCCAAATACATGTCTTCCAAGCACAGAAGACAACAACACCTTCACTACCATGACCTTTTCCCTCATGTATTACGAGCCATCTAGATCAAATTATGAACAAAGATGTCAAGATGTCACCAACAACATCGTCCGCAACTGAAGAAGTCACTCACGTTTCGTTTGATGTCACCTTTAACGCACTCACATTTCACTTGATGTCAAAGTAAACGTCTAGCCATGACATGATGCGTCTTCAAAGATGTCATCAAGAACACTAGCGAGACACATGTACACCAAAAACAAAGAAGAGAAACAAAAAAGTTCAAGATCTGACCTCCAAGACTGCTCCTTCAACTCGACGCTCTGGTTGTCCTCTTCCTCATACTCTTCTTGCCCCTGCTGAACTTCTTCACTCACTACCGGCACTTTCCTCTTCCTCTTGGCAGGTGGAGTCGACTGGCGGGCTTTGCTCTTTCCTCACGCATGCGGCACCAATCTCATGTCATGGCGGCTTTGGACCGCCTCTCCCCTTCAAAACGCATGCGTGCAGGTGGTGTGGCTTCGTCCCCCGACGACTGACATGACAGCGGCCGCCGGTTTCCAGGGTTCTGTCGCGACATAGGTGCGCCCCAAAACTGGACGAAGAACTCCGCCACCTGCGCAAGGAAAAAAAAGACCACGACGTCAGCAACCCTGACCAACGCGTACAGGAGATGTTCGTCACGATGCCTAAAAAACGTGAATGAAGACAGCATTTTGTGCGTTAAAAAAAAGTTCCCTCAACGACAATGCAGTTGCTGCGCCACACAAGACGACAGAATTGGTGGGACGGAGCGGAAACCTCGAATTCAAAAAACAACAACAATGACGATGTCGGTCTGCCGAAACTGGGAGAGCGGGGGATAGAGAGGAAGGTGTCAACCCAAATTCTCCCCTTAACTAATTTAGAGGTTCCAGTTAGATTAACATACAAGTTCTTTATGAAGTTTTCATATGTGCAATCTCAACATATAAGACAAGAGCTAAAGAGTTCAAGAACAAAAATAAAATATAATACGTTGCCTTCCACGCGGACCGTCTTTTTATCAATGGTAAAATAAGAGTTTACAAATATATATATATATTTAAAAGGAAAGTCAAGAATGGATGCTCAACAAGGGAAAATACAAGAATGAGAGTGGGTAAGGACCCATACCAATGGAGCATACATCGCGAGCAGACCTTCTGCCATTGTAATCATCACCACTTTCTCGTCCAAGCTTCAAATAAAAAGTATCTTAGCTTTCTGGAATTCTAACAACAAGAGCTACTTATTCTAAAAGGATTTATACTAATTTCTTTTACTGCCTAAAAGATATGACTACAAACCCGAGGCTAAAAAGTTTTACAACTTGCCTCACGATTTCACTTCAGACCTCTCTTTACATCTACAGGTGTATCTTCTATCTACGTAGTCCAAATGGAGTGCAACAACATGATCTGGAAGCACAAAAAGTGTGGGCAATCTCTCCAAGTTATTTCACATAAATCCTGTTCTTTCTCACAAAATTATGAACCTTCAAAGATTTAGACCTTGAAAACTCAAGGCAGTTAAGCTCTTTTCACATAAACGGCCACAACTTTCTACTCACAATTTTAATTACTACAAAATAAAGCTTGATAAAAAGTTAACAAGAAGTTACAGATGCTCTATAAAAGTTTTTTAGTCAACTCTAAAGTGTACAACCTCTTACAGATGGAAGAATTATGACTATGTTGAACACACGCTCAACTCTCACCTATCTTCGATTAACTAATCCCTTGCCTTTAAAAGAGAGAGATGGAAAGCATGGAATACAAAGGTGCTAAGTAAGGATGTAAGTGTTGAGTAATAAGTTGTAAGTGATCATCATTTGCCTCCAAGACTCTAATTTATAGCTTGTTGATCTTCATCTTTTCCTTTGCCTGTTGATCTTTCCTTTTCTTTCCCACTTATCTTCCGCGTTGATTTTTCTTCCATTTTCTTACACATCACGCTTTCAAAGCTCAACTTTTCGAACATTCTTACACCTTTCCATATCTTCACTCATTCCTAAGCTCCTCTCTTCCCAAAGTTTCTCTCCTTTCAAGATTTCTCTCTTTTCTAGGACTCTCTTCCCTAGGCCTTTTTCTTTTTGAGATTTCTCTCTTTTCTAGGACTCTTCCCTAGGCCTTCTCTCTTTTCAAGAATTTGTAAGAACTTTTGGATTATATATGTATATCTATATATATATGTATATATATCTATATATATATATATATATTTTTTTTACCAAAGGTTCTTAGGCTACAAATTCTATCCCTAATCTACTACTCCATATAGATTTTTTTTATAAAATTTACAAATATTTGGCTCAAGGCCAAATTCAGCTTTTAGGACTACCTCTTATCTATTACTAAGAAGACCTATAAATGTCAAATTTGCCCTTGAATTCATGTCTAAAATGCTAAAATATAATAGAAAGTACTAAATGATCACCTAAGATGAAATCTAGTGCTCACAGAAGGCAACGATCAAACAAAGATGGGTCTGCCGAAATTGGGAGAGTGCGGGATGGAGAGGAAGGCGAGGACGTTGGCGGAGACGGGTTTGCCCAAATTGAGAGAGCGGGGGATGGAGAAAAAGGCGAGGACGTTGGCGGAGACAGAAGACACTACAACAGAAAACATCGCGAAGAAGACGGCGCGCCAAACCCTCAAAGACATTGTTGGCGGTAGGCTACCTTATACCCGCGGAAAGAAACCTATTCCCATGGAAACCCTCATAGCTTGCGGCCACTGTGACGCAGCGATGGCGGTGGGTTTGGCGCAGCTGCGATGGGGGATCGCGGAAACCATCGAGAAGTCCAACGCCCAATTCGCTGTCAAAAAATAAACCAACAAAACAAAACAAAAAATGGTCTGCAAAGAACCTGTTTGCTGCTGATGACCGAAATTTCGTTCTGTGCTCCGCAACCTAGCCTTCCGCGCGCGCTCCCTACAACAGAGGGCTGCTCCAAAATTTTGGGCACTGCAACTCCCTCCTGTCTCTCTCCTTCAAAATTCTTCATTGCACTTTTACGGCAGCATTGTCATGAAGTTTGAGCAACTAGATTCTGTAGAATTCCAATAGCTTCTACTTCCGCCAAGTTCACTTTAGTGGATTCCGAGACCTGGTCTGCAAAACGAACAACTTGGCTGCAATTGCGTAACGCGGAGGTCAATTCCATGTTCAACAGTCAACTAGTGGAAGCACTTAAATCAATCAAGTCCGTGGGTATTATTGTTCTTGAAACCCTAACCTAGTAGCTCTATTGTCTTCCACAGCGTTGTTTTTGTAGTCATTCACTTCAGACACGTGCTGCATTCCAATAATTGCAGTACGGATGCACGTTTGTTTTGACATTGTTGGAGACGTTGTATTTAACACACACATGTCATAGACAATGTCATGTCTATGTTTTAGTATTATGAAGGTCGTCTATGATTTCAGAAACTGAAGGGAGAGGTAGGATCACTAAAATTACTTGGCACAAACCTGAACCTGAGGAAACACATGTAGGCAATGCTTGAAGTGCACGATGTTTGTGAAGACCTTCACTTTCACGTCTATAGTGACATTTTCACGTCTTCAAGGTTGTCATCAATGACGTCATTGTAGACATCATTTATGACATGTCCCCCTGGATTTTACTTGGAGGCAAATCCCTATAAGATTAAAAATATGGACACAATTGTATAATAATATTGCCTCTGCATGTGCAAACATGTTTTACATTGAGTCACAGAACCGGTTTTTCAGACATTCCTAATTATTTGCCGTCAATTCTTGCAAGGGGACCTACTTTTACAATAATTACCCTTGTTTCTAACAAATTCCAATTTCGGGAATCCTAAGTGCAGGATTGCGGACTTCACTCCAACTTTCATGTTTTCTTACGAAATGTGAGCATGGCGACGCGCACGAATCAGTCATCGCGAGGACAAGGCACCACAGTTCGTTTCGCAGAGGATGGACGCACACCGCGCCACATACCAATGGCTGATTTAATTTTGCACATGGAGCTTCGAGTGGCAACTAAGAAGAATGTGCGCTCATACCGATGTCCATGTTGGAATTGCAAAAGAGGACATCGTAAAACCATACAAGTGATACGGCAACACCATTCTTAGGCGGGTAGGGATCTGTTTTTCAAAACATCCTTACTGGATGGGGATCCCTTGGAGGGCTATGTAGCAGGAGGAATTTGGGTTGAAGATGTCGCTTATGATGATGACGTCATTGCCAATGTCCCCCCAGACATTGACGCTGACACGGGTAATGTGTTAGGAGAGGAAGGAAATACCGATGCCGCACATAAAGAAACAGGTCCGGCACTCGATGAGTATCATGAAGTGCAGCTGCAAGTGATGGAGGCCTTCGATAGAGGTAATGCACTACATGAAGAGGCAGAAGGCCACCAAATGTCAGGTGACATGGACGATGTTGAAGACGACACTGTGGATGGCATGGAGAATTTGTATACGCAGGGCTCGACGCCCTTGTACCGAGACTCAAAAATAAGTATTGTGTCAGCGACTATCATCATCCTCAATATGTGCACCGTGTTCCCTGTCAGCAATAAATTCACAGATGAACTATTCCGATTCTTATCAGTTGACTTGCTTCCGGAGGGTAATCAATTACCAACTAACCATTGTGAGGTGTGGAAGAGCATCAGGCAATTGGGGTTGACCTATAACAATATCCATGCTTGTCCACATGGTTGCATTCTTTATGAACACGAGTTTACAGAATTGGATAGTTTTCCTAATTGTAATACTCCGCGATGAATAGATGGCGCAGATAATATTCTGAGAAAAGTCATCTGTCATTTTTCCCTCATTCCGCGCTTGAAACGGATGTGGAGGTCACCGGAGATATCACGCATGTTGACTGGTTACACAAAGCATGTTAGCAATGACAGCATCATGCGCTCTATGGTAGACATCCCAACATGGAAACATGTTGATAATGACGTCGCATTCAACAATTTTGGGGCAGAAGTACAGAACATTCGATTGGCGCTTACATTGGACGGTGTCAACCCATTCAAATTGAATAACACAAATTGGTCTACATGGCCTGTGCTGATCTTGATCTACAACTTCAAGCCGTGGTTTGTCACCAAAAAATTCTTCATTTCTTTATGCATATTGATCTGTGGCAAGCACTCTCCCAATTCAAGGGGGTTTCGGGTTTTCATAAGTCCGCTGTTGAAGGAGTTGAAGGAACTTTGGCATGGTGTTCGCAACTAGAAGGCAATCATTCTTTTGATCTTGCGTGCAATATTGATGTGGACCGTATTTGTTTTTCCGGCATACGGGTTGATATCTGGACTTTGTTGTAAGGGATACAAAGGGTGTCCGCACATGTGGTGTAGACACTGAAGCACGAATGGACAAAACTGGAGATGTTCTTGCAAACAAACGAGTGAAGGGGTCCAAGATTAAGTATGGAGGAATACGACAATACTTGCCTCGACATCACCCTTATTGACAAAACACTCGATTCAATGGTCAAGCCAAACACCGTACCAGGCCAAGAATACAAACAGGACAAGATATAGTTTGGTATGCGGCATGGCGTTAGTCATATTTAGACCTCGGTGGCAAGGAAAATGGACCTAACGATCTAGTGCATGTGACGGGCATAAAAATGGGTGGTGCTTTGCTTGAATTGGAGTACTGGGAGGTGTGCATTTCACGACTCTGAGTATTTTTAGGGTACCATGCAAGAGCAGTGTTGAACATGACRTTTTTGGCTACATTATTTCAAAGAACGAATGTTGTAGATAATTATCATTCCGTCATCATTGATGTCTAAATATCTGTCACAGTAAAGGCAAGGACTACTTTGTCCAAAATCATCATGGTCAATAAAAAGCAAATGGTTTGAGAGGGACATAATAATGCCCTAAATGTACTGTTAGAGCATGCACATATCATAGCTTTGGTTCAGTTTGTGAATACTAATATTTTGTAAATTTTGTTTTTGCAGCATTTACTTGAAAGACATATTTTGGATCCAATGCATTGCAAAAAGAATTTATGCGAGAACATAGTGAAGACTTTGTGGGGCATGAATGATAGTCCAGGAAGTCGGATTGATGCACAAGAATTAGGCATTCGTGAAGAGATTTGGCTTCAAGAACCACGTYGGCGACAAGATGAATACTACATGCCCTCGGCACCTTATGTGTTCAAGCCCTGGGAACGACAAGAGTTTGTTGCTATAATTTCCAATATTCGCAACCCTTCGAATTATGTAGGAAGCATTCACAAACACCTCCAAGATGGGAAGCTGCAGTACATGAAAACCCACGACTATCATGTCCTCATGCAACAGGTATGTATGATTTTACACTTTTTTGTGCATGTACACTAGTATTTTACTATTTCAATCATTACAAATGATGTCTACATGATCTTTTCTACGGAGAAGGAGATAGGGCACGCATCTCATAATGTCAACATGAATGTCAGTGAAAGCAATAGAACTGACATGTTAGCGACTGCAGGGACAAAAATTTTAACTAGGTGTTTGCTAACTTTTATGTCATGTACACCATACTTGACATAATACTAGAAATTGATGGGTCCTTAAGAAGTCATTGTCCAATGTGTTGGTAGTTAACCATCTCCCTYAGCGTTTCTTATTTTTTTATTATACTGTATATTCTGCCAYTGRCCATACGGAACTTACTCRATGAGAGTGTGCGCACTRCCATCATAAAAATGAGCAGAGTTTTCCAGAAACTATGTGCTAAAGAATTGCGAGAAAGTGACCGCGAGGACATGATGCGTGATGTAGTGATGGCCACATGCGTATTGGAGAAGGAATTTCCCCCTACATTCTTGAACATCATGTCACATCTTTCCGCACACTTGGTACAGCAATTATTTGTGCGTGGGCCAGTGCATTGCCGTTGGATGTATCTGATAGAGCGCTACATGAAAACGTTAAAAGATTATATTCGAACTTATGCACATCCTGAGGGTAGCATTGCAGAGGGCTATCGAATGGACGACACGCTTGGATTTTGTACGGAGTACATGCGCCATTACAAAGGAACAGTGCACCGCGTATGGGACCCTACTGAGGACACTACTATGACAGATGAGATTCTTCAATTGAACTCAAAGCGAAAGAGGAAGATGTTAGATGAATTCAGAAACCTCGTGTTCACCTTTGTCTTAGACAATGCAGCATGTCTTGAGGCTTGGCGTCAGTGATTTTCAAATTCCTCCTTCGAACGCGCAAGTCTGTATTGAAGTTAATTTGGTCTTGAACTCTATAGTTTTTTAATTACAGTTCTGCTAACCTACTGAGTGTAACGGCTAGCTCTAACAGGGGACATTACCCTGAACGTCATTTTTGACATTGCACATTACATGCTTCATGACATATTTAATTGGAGGGTCCCGGTTTCCTCTGTATGTTGTTTGTTGCTTATTTGCATGTACTTACACTAGTAGAAAACGCAGGAATTTTGATAGAATTCTGTTGATTTGGTCGCGTTGTCTCGGTCACTGTTCTGTTGATTTCAACAGAAATCTGTAAAAATTAACAGATTTTTGTAGAAATCAACAAAAAAGTGACTGGGACAACGCAACCAAATCAATAGAATTCTGTCAATATTCCTGCATTTTCTACTAGTGTTATAATATGAAGTAAAACGTTTTCTTAGTGTTCTTCAATGAATTTATGTACAAGGAGTATACGACAACTAGATGCGGACGTTGGAAAGAACGAGAGGCATTTCGGCGAAGTATTCGCCGACGCCATTCTTCCACGCCTGTGTGTTATCCGATTGATCTTCAGGATTTGCCACCTTTCACTTCCTGGTTGAGTGCACGCATGAAGACACTCCAAGCTTCAGGCAAACGAGTGGACGATGACATTGTACAATACGGTCAACCCCCGGAACGATTTGCAACATCACATTATCAAATGTATGCCTTCGGCATGCATCTCCGCATTCGGAGTGCGGAGACTGGATTGGTTACACGAGACTCTTGTATAGTAGCCTCTTTCACTGAACAGCTTCGATGGGGGGTTCTCAATGGCCAACCTATTGAGTGAACACATGACTATGTGGGGTACATTGAAGAAATTTTGGAATTGGCCTACCGAAATCATTGCATGATTGTATTAGTTTGTGATTGGGTTTGAGGAAGCAATGATGCTCGCTTTCCTCATGTCCAATGTGATCGCTATGGCTTTGCAATCGCAAATTTCAATCACTTGGATGGAAGAGTGCAAGCGACTCTTTTGCATTCCCAATGCACTATCAACAGGGGTTTTTTTCGGATGACCCACAGAAGCCAGGCTGGAATGTCATATGTCATATAGATGTCAGGGGAAAACATAGACAACTTGAAGACAATGAACCCGTGCCTTCTATGATTCAAGTGGGAAACGATGAAGAGTTCACAGGGCTTCAACCCATTCCTTTAGAGTCAGAGCCAATGAGACAAGCGGCAACAGAAGGTGGCATGTTCATTTCACCAGCAACTGAGGCTCCAAGACAACAACACGTACAATGAAGTGAAGAAGACTGCCCATGATGTCTAGGCACATGGCCTTGCTTACATACTGCAATGTTCAAGTTGACGTCAGTATTGTTGGACATAATGTCATATTTAATTAGCTATAAATGTTGATACACAAGTTGGCAAAAATATCAGTAATGACATGATTTGAAACATGTTTACAACACTCCCAATGAGTTTCATGCATGATTGCTTTTTTCCCCTTCAACCACATGCACTGAAAGTTTCATTTAGAATAGTCCAAAAGAAATGGGAAGACACAACTTTTTGGGGTTGTAAGCATAGAGGGCCGGCTTTGTTGAAAGCGGGTCCTTGGTGGTGGCCTCCATAATAAATGAAATCAAGCAATCCCCAAGAAAAGCCTAATATAATGGTGTGAATCATGAAGTTGTCCCGCCTGGAATGTAAAGTTTTACTTCCATAGGTCCCCACTACGCAGTAGTGAACCCCCCACCATTTTCATTTTATATTAAAATAACGATGCGCAATAGGAGATAAATTTTAAATTGTCTAATATATTGGGCCCAAAAAAACATGGGTTGTAAACAACAAGGGCTGCCTTCAATAAAAGCGGGCCCATGGTGGTGGCCCACAAACTCACTAGAATGAAATTGTCCCATTTCAATGTCTAATGGTGTGAATCAATAATTTCAAACACCAAGAACTAAAACATTAACTTCAAAAGGTTTCCAAAATTTATCCCCCCACCCTTAAAAAAAAAACAGGTTTGCGATATGTGATCTCATGTCAATGGTTTAATTTTGTTGGTCCCAAAAAAAATGGGTTGTGAGCACGGACGTCCGGCTTTGATGAAAGCGGGATGTTGGTGGTGCCCCACAAATTCAATGGNTTTAATTTTGTTGGTCCCAAAAAAAATGGGTTGTGAGCACGGACGTCCGGCTTTGATGAAAGCGGGATGTTGGTGGTGCCCCACAAATTCAATGGAATGAAATTGTCCTTGATCAATGTTATATGGTGTGAATCATGAATTTGAGATGCCAAGAAGTGAAACATTAACTTCAAAAGGTTTCTAGTATTTATCTCCCATCGCCATTCAAAAAAAAAAAAAAATTGGTCTGCAATATGTGTTCCCATGTGAATGTGTTAATTTTGTTGGCCCAAAAAAACATGGGTTGTGAGCAGGGACGTCCGGCTTTGATGAAAGCGGGATGTTGGTGGTGCCCCACAAATTCAACGGAATGAAATTGTCCCCCCTCAATGATATATGGTGTGAATCATTAATTTGAGATGCCAAGAAGTGAAACATTAAATTCAAAAGGTTTCCAGTATTTATCCCCCCCACCAATTCAAAAAAAAAAAAGATTTGTCTGCAATATGTGTTCTTATGTCAATGTTTTAGTTTTGTTTTCCAAAAAAAAATGGGTTGTGAGCAGGGACGTCCGGCTTTGATGAAAGCGGGATGTTGGCGGTGCCCCACAAATTCCATGGAATGAAATTGTCCCCCCTCAATGATATATGGTGTGAATCATTAATTTGAGATGCCAAGAAGTGAAACATTAACTTCAAAAGGTTTCCAGTCTTTATCCCCCACCACCATTCAAAGAAAAAAAAACATTGGTCTGCAATTTGCGATCACATGTCAATGTTTTAATTTTGTTTTCCAAAAAAAAATGGGTTGAGAGCACGGACGTTTGGCTTTGATGAAAGCGGGATGTTGGTGGTGCCCCACAAATTCCATGGAATGAAATTGTCCCCCCTGAATGTTATATGGTGTGAATCATGAATTTGAGATGCCAAGAAGTGAAATACTAACTTCAAAAGGTTTCCAATATTCATCTCCCATCGCCATTCAAAAAAAAAACAAATTGGTCTGGAATATGTGTTCCCATGTGAATGTGTTAATTTTGTTGGCCCAAAAAAAAATGGGTTGTGAGCAGAGATGTCCGGCTTTGATGAAAGCGGGATGTTGGTGGTGCCCCACAAATTCAACGGAATGAAATTGTCCCCCCTCAATGATATATGGTGTGAATCATTAATTTGAGATGCCAAGAAGTGAAACATTAAATTCAAAAGGTTTCCAGTATTTATCCCCCCCACCAATTCAAAAAAAAAAAGATTTGTCTGCAATATGTGTTCTTATGTCAATGTTTTAGTTTTGTTTTCCAGAAAAAAATGGGTTGTGAGCAGGGACGTCCGGCTTTGATGAAAGCGGGATGTTGGTGGTGCCCCACAAATTCAATGGAATGAAATTGTCCCCCTTCAATGTTAAATGGTGTGAATCATGAACTTAAGATGCCAAGAAGTGAAACATTAACTTCAAAAGGTTTCCAATATTTATCTCCCATCGCCATACAAAAAACAAAAAACTGGGCAGCAATATGCGTTCTCATGTCAATGTGTTGATTATGTTGGCCCAAAAAAAATTGGGTTGTGAGCACGGACGTCCGGCTTTGATGAAAGCGGGATGTTGGTGGTGCCCCACAAATTCCATGGAATGAAATTGTCCCCCCTCAATGTTAAATGGTGTGAATCATGAATTTGAGATGTCAAGAAGTGAAACATTAACTTCAAAAGGTTTCCTGTATTAATCACCCCCCACCATTCAAACAAATAAAAAATTGGTCTGCAATATGTGTTTTCATGTCAATGTGTTAATTTTATTTTCCAAACAAAAATGGATTGTGAGCACGGACGTTTGGCTTTGATGAAAGCGGGATGTTGGTGGTGCCGCACACATTCAATGGAATGAAATTGTGCCCCCACAATGTTAAATGGTGTGAATCATTAGTTTAAGACGGGAGGAACTGAAACATTAACTTCAAAAGGTTTCCCGTATTTATCTCCCCTCGCCGCTCAAAAAAACAAAAAGTTGTTCTGCAATATGCGTTCTCATGTCAATGTGTTAATTTTGTTGGCCCCCAAAAAATGGGTTGTAAGCAAGGACTTCCGGCTTTGATGAAAGCGGGATGTTGGTGGTGCCCCACAAATTCAATGGAATGAAATTGTCCCCCCTCAAGGTTAATGGTGTGAATCATTAATTAAAAGTGAAATGATGCCCAAGGCTACCTTCCAAGGTCAGCCCCAAAATACCATCCCAAGGAAACCCTAAAGGTCCCCTGGGAATAAAGCACAAGATAAGAGAATGACAAGTGTCATTCCTTATCCCCCACCCGTTGATTTCCCATCACGCGGCCAATCCCGCACAAAGTGGGTCTCAGATCCAAAAAATCTGGATTTGGATGTCCAAGTGCATCCAATTCTAAAGCAGCTAACTAGTATCTTTCTACCTACCAAAAACCTAGGTTTTTGGTCAACTGACCTACGCCTAATCTATGAAATTTACTACCGACTTCTTAGGCCGCTTAGGAGAAGGTTCCTCATGCTTGGCGGACCCCTTCCTAGGTGGCTAAACTCTACTTGCTGATGCCTTCCCACCTGCTGTCGCTTTCCCCTTGGACGGCGTTTTGATATGTCTCCGGTTTGAACTCCGCCATTTTTGATGTCCGTAAGTGGAAACTATGTTCCTCATCTGGTTCCGGTTTCCGGGCAGACTAGGAAACTTTAAGAGTTCCTTTAACTAAATTATCTATTTAGTTCTACTACCCTATTGACTTAATTTTAATGTTAGTAAAATCTTCATTTTCTCCTCTTTGAAGCAAAAAAATTGTATCAAGATTTACCTCCTTACTTGGATTTCCTAGTAACTACTTCCTCTTTTTATTCTCACATCACCCTATTTTTAAATGTGAGCGTCGCTGCAAACACCGAATCTAAAAGTGGAAATAATTCCTATGTCTGATCCGATTCCTCGCCTTTCGGGTCCGAATCTGATTCTAAAAATGTATCCAAGTTATAGCGCTTGATTCTGTATCCAATGCCCCTGGTATCAAGCCATGTCCCTTGAAAATCTTCAAGCTGAAGGGAACCATAAGGAAAGATCTGATTTACCTTATATGGTCCCATCCATCTTGTGTGCAATTTTCCAGGAAACTCTTCATGAGGGTTGTCATAAAGCAAAACTAGTCCTCCTTCTGTTACTCCATGATCCTTCGGTAATCTAGCATCAAAATCTATCTTGCTCTTGTGCTGAACGGCTACAATACGCTCCAGGGCATCGCTACGAGATTCCTCCAGATTCTCAATAGCTAGTAGCTGGGCTTTTGGATCCGGAACTGGATCCCCTCATCTGGACGCCATGACTCTGAGAGTCATAATCTCCATCTGTATCTTGTATAGCGCTGTCTGTTCAAAAACAAGAAAGAACGGATTCTTTCCAGTGCTACTCTTTTCCGAAGTATTGTAAGCGTGAACTGCGGATGCTAGTTTCCGGTCCCAATCCGTTTTGTACGCAGAAACCATATTGTTCAAACTCTTTCCAACAATCCCATTCGCTCTCTCTGTAAGCCCATTCGCCTTAGGGTTGTAAGGGGTCGTCTTTCTATGTTTGATCAAAATAATCAAATATGTATTCGTGATGCTTACAATAACATCATTGAGGAAATGGGTTGCTCTATCACTGACCATCTCCAGGGGATGTCCAAACCTCATCATAATCTCTTCAAACAGGAAGGAAGCTGCTGCTGAACTATCGTTCTTCCTGATTGCTCTCGCCTCCACCCACTTAGTAGCATAATCYGTCGCCAAAATTATGTATCTCTTCTTCTGGGCACTAGTCGGATTGATTGGTCCAATGAAATCAATGCCCCACTTTTCAAACGGAGCAAGCGGGATGATGGGGGTAAGTGGCCAGTGGTTTCTAGAGGAAGGGGCACCTGTCCTCTGACACTGATTACAACTTCCCACAAAAGTCTTCACATTTCTGATCATGGAAGGCTTCTAGTATCCGGATGTACGGATCCGCTTCACTGTCGTAATGGCTGCAAAATATCCACCTGAAGATCCGGAATGGAGGGCGCTCATCACTTGTCTCCGTTCCTTCTTCTCCAAGCATCTCCTCAGTTGATCGTCTGCTCCCATTTTGAACAATACCCCATGAATCAGTGAATACGGTGCCACCTTATGCTGAAATACAATCTTCTCCTCCATTGCGTATCCATCCGGATATTTCCTTTCCATAAGGTATTCAATGATATCTTGAAACTCTGAGGGTGCACTCCCTTCAATGTGGTACACCACATCCTCCTTTAGAGACACCTTCTCGGATCCCGATCCTTCAAGATCCTCATCCGAGAACTCATCCGAAAAGTCGGCTGAAATCCCAACTGCATTTTCCGGTCCTCTCTGTTTGGACAGGAAATCAGCATTGGCATTTGCCTTGCCACGTTTAACTACCACCTCATAGTCAAACTCCTGCAACAATAGAATCCATCTAGCTATCCTACCGGAAAGATCCGGTTTATTTACCAGATACTTAAGTGAATCATGATCCGTGTGGAAATGACCTTGTATCCAAGTAAGTAGTGCCGGAACTTCTTGCACGCATAAACTACAAAAAGGGCTTCCCTTTCAGTTGTTGTATACTTCCTCTCTGCTAGACTCATCTGTCTGCTAGCATAATAAATAGGGCACTCTTTCTTTCCTCATACTGCCAAAGAATGGCTCCTATACAGCAACCGGATGCATCTATAGTTACATGGAATTCCCGGATCCAATCCGGTGGAGAGAAGATCGGGGCCTTTACCAACCTAATCTTCAAATCCTGAAAGGCCCTCTGTCTCTCCTCAGTCCAAATGAATTCCTCTTCCTTCTTCAGAAGTTCCGTCAAAGGGATAGCCAGTTTGGCATACCCTTCAATGAACCTCCTATAATAACCTACACATCCTACAAATCCGCGGATTTCTCTGATACATGTTGGGGAAACCAAGGTCAAGATAGCTTTGACCTTGTCTACATCAACCTCCAATCCTCTCTTACTAACGACATGTTCCAACAGGATTCCAGATAACATTCCCAGGAAACATTTTCCCGGATGTAGCTTCAATCCGATTTCCCTACATCGAATGAAGGTCTTTTCTAAGAACTCCAAATGTCCTTGTTGATCACTAAAAACCGCAAAGTCGTCAATAAACACTTCAAAGAAATGTCTGAGGAAATCCTGGAAGATATCCATCATCAGCCTTTGGAAGATTCCAGGTGCATAACACAATCCGAATGGCATCCGATTGAAGGCGAACGTACCCCACTCCGTTAAAAACGTTGTCTTCAACTGATCCATCAAGCGGATAGATACTTGGTTGTATCCAAAAAAACCCATCCAAAAAACTGTAACACTCCCGTGCGTCAACATGATCCAGGATTATATCCATAAATGGCAATGGAAAGAAATCCTTCTTTATGGCAGCATTCAGCTTCCGGAAATCCTGACAAACCCGGATCTTCACCTTCCCATCTGCTCCAACTTTCTTTGGAACAACCACAATAGGTGAAATCCATTCTGAGTTGTTAACCGGATAAATGAATCCAGCTTCCAACAACCTATCGATTTCCTCCTTCACCATCAGAGAGTACCTTGGATTTAGTCTGTACTCTCGTTGTCTGACCGGAACCGCTCCATCAACCAGGTCAATCCGATGCTCTCCCAGATCCGACGGGATTCCGCTTAGATTGGAAGGTGTCCAAGCAAAGACATTGATGTACTTTTTCAGCAACCTTGTATAACTCCTCTTCTCATTCCTACTGAGAGATTTCTCAAGGAAAAAGGACTTCCCAAGCTCAAACTCTACCTTCTCATAGTCAGAAGGGTTTACTACATTCTAAATCCAATCCGGTTCCTCCCCTTCCGGAACTCGGATCTCACTCCAAGGAAGGTCAGACTTTCCTTCCTTCAGCTTACAGTGGATAAGCTTCCCTCCTGAATTTGGCGCTTTATCCAATCAGTAGTAAGTGGAACACTGGCTTCCCCAAGTGATCGATCTTTTGGTTGACTTGGTGTTGGTTCCGGAATAGGATCCAGAATGTCTTCCTTCTTTAGATCTCCTAACTCTAGTACCGGATCAAGAAAGTCGAAATCCGTCTCCGTCATTCCATCAAACTCCTCAACTAAGTAAGCAGATGCGGATGAATCTTCATTTAACCAATCCGTGGTGTAGGCATCCGATTCACTTGTCTCGCCCATGTGTTCCTCCGTCTTCTAGGGAATCCGGATACTTGGTTTTCCAACAACAAATTCCTTGTTTCTCCAATCTACTATCACTCTCGCAGCATACAACCAAGGTCTTCCAAGTAGAAAAGGAAATGGCCTTTCCTTATTTACCCAAATGATCACAAAGTTCAATAAATAATTTACCTTCCCAATCCGGGTTGGTATATTTGAAAGTTGCCCAACCGGAACAACACGGGATTGGTCCACCATCCGCAGTACTTGATCCGTGACCTCAAATGTGGTGATCCCCATATCAAAGGCAGTATCCTCCAACATCAGATTAACACCAGACCCTCCATCTATAAGAACTTTGGGAATGGTGCATCCTTCTATCTCCACGACGAGTTCCGGTGGCCCATAATCCTCAACTTGAGCAAAGTTGACTGCTCCTGCTGGAAGTTTAAATCTTCGTTTCCTCCTCTTAGTCCAGGCATCCCGGATCAACTTTTGATAATGGGTATTATCATGAAGAAGTTGCCCAATGGTAACGTTGGCTTTCTGATCCTTGATGTCCTGCAAAATGTTGTACTCTCTCTTCTCGGGTTTAATGAAAATTGGGGTGTCATCAAACCTGACTTTCCGAGGATAAGTCGGAAAACCGAAATCCGGAACTTCCTTATCCTATCGACTGGATTCGGACTTTCTAAGTTCATGTCTAACCTCCTCACTAATATCCTTAGGAATTCCCCGAGCCTGTACCCCATTATTTGAGGTTGCTACGGGTTCAGATATGGTGGATTCCTCAGAGTGAACAGAATCACTAGAATCCGGTTCCTGACTTCCGTCTCCTTTGAATCTACTGTACTTCAAACGTGTTGAAGGAGGCATGGTGAAGGTTTTGGGATCAGATTCTACTCATTCCTCTTCCTCATCTGACTGAACCGGAACTTCTCCAATAACAACCGGATCTGGATCCGGTACCAGTGTACCGTATACTTCTCCTTCTGCTGGTTCTCCAACAACTTCCTCCGCCACTTCGAATACAGACTGAAGTCTAGGCTCAGTGTTAATACTAGGTAGGTTGTGAACAAGGACTTTTCCTCTTCTAAGCCGGTCGGATCTCCTTTCCGAAGTTCCAACTTTCTCTTTTCTTTTCATGGGGAAGTATACTGCTCACTTATAAAATTTCGTCTATTGGATCAAATATGTCCAACGGATGAATCAACTTAGATACTAGCCTAATACTATCCGAGTTACAATATTACGGTGGTAACCGGAATACTAACCAGATTCTCAAGAACTATCCTGAAATCCCCGGCAGCGGCGCCACTTTTTCATGTCGTAGTACAAGAAAGCACAATAGTCCTAGTAAGCGTTTAAAAATGACTAAAAACACTTTTAGGATGACTCGTGTACAGTTCCCTAGAGATTTATCCGTAGTTTCCTGAGGTGGACTGGATCAGGATGCGGAAGCCAACAAAAACACACTAAAACAGGATCTAAGATCGAAAAGGGTTTACACTCACCCAATATCACTAAACCAATTTCCTCTCAAATCCCACAACCAAAATACCATCTCCAAGTAAGGAAGAGTGTCATAATCCTATTCCTCTCCCTATCTGAGAAAATCAAATACTTGTCCAACTAGTCATATGTGGAACCGGAAGGAGTGTCATAATCCTGTTCCTCTTCCGGATCCGGATCCGTATCTAGCAGTTTTCCTTAGCCAAAATATGAAGTTTAACCTCTATCCCAAGGGGATCCGTTCTTGGGATTCTAGAAGGACACGTAAATCAGGGTTGTCTATCCTGACGTGACGTGGCCTTTTCACGTCGTGATGTCATGACGCGTCTGTCGTGACACGTCATGACATGTCACGATCCACGTCATGATCCACAAGAATCATGACATYCCTAACCCTAAATCCKAAATTCCRAAWTTTTTTTTACTTCTTTCTAAATTTTTTTTTGACAATCATGATGGAAATACAAATGTATCACTATTCTTTAACATGATTTTTTAATTTATGTTGTTTATCCTAGTGAATTTCATCATATTCCATAAAAAATAGAATATTCTATCATGACGGACTTTGGGGGTTACGTCACGTCACCGTCATGACATCCTGACGTCATGACTTGACGTGACATGGACAACCCTAACGTGAATCCTACCCTTCAATGTTTTAGAGTGACTAAAGTTCCACTTTAAACAACAAAACACAAGACAAACACTAAGTAGCAATTATTCCCTTACAACTGATCCGGATATGGATCCAGTCCAATAGGTCAGGCAAGGAATCCTCACCAACCTCTCAATACTACAACGACAGATTCTACCGAGACTAGGATCCCTAGGCAGAGTTTGGAACCGGATAACTAAAAGACTCGAAATACAAATATGATTCCTACTTCCGGGTATAGTAGGACCTCTCAACACTTCAATTGACCTAAGACTGGACACAACCAGATCTCACCCAACCTAGGAGTGTCTATCCCGCACGAAAGTTCCAAAGGCAATCAGATAATACTCAAATTCCTTCCAGTACACGCGATCCTCTTACTAACCCACTTTAGTTCCTGGAACCGGATCCGACAGAATCCGGGGACTCACCCTTCTTCTCTATCCCTGCAAACACTGATACCATCGCCAAGTGATGACTCAACACCCCAAGCCTACAAACACAATAYCAAGACCTTTCAGACTTTGGCACATGATAGAATGGAATTCTGAACTTTGTTTAAAGGAAATAAAAGGAAAAGTGAAATGATGCCCAAGGCTACCTTCCAAGGTCAGCCCCAAAATACCATCCCAAGGAAACCCTAAAGGTCCCCTGGGAATAAAGCACAAGACAAGAGAATGACAAGTGTCATTCCTTATCCCCCACCCGTTGATTTCTCATCACGCGGCCAATCCTGCACAAAGTGGATCTCAGATCCAAAAAATCCGGATTTGGATGTCCAAGTGCATCCAATTCTAAAGCAGCTAACTAGTATCTTTCTACCTACCAAAAACCTAGGTTTTTGGTCAACTGACCTATGCCTAATCTATGAAATTTACTACCTACTTCTTAGGCCGCTTAGGAGAAGGTTCCTCATGCTTGGCGGACCCCTTCCTAGGTGGCTAAACTCTACTTGCTGATGCCTTCCCACCTGCTGTCGCTTTCCCCTTGGAYGGCGTTTYGATATGTCTCYGGTTTGAACTCCGCCATTTTTGATGTCCRTAAGTGGAAACTATGTTCCTCATCTGGTTCCGGTTTCCGGGYAGACTAGGAAACTTTAAGAGTTCCTTTAACTAAATTATCTATTTAGTTCTACTACCCTATTGACTTAATTTTAATGTTAGTAAAATCTTCATTTTCTCCTCTTTGAAGCAAAAAAATTGTATCAAGATTTACCTCCTTACTCGGATTTCCTAGTAACTACTTCCTCTATCTATTTTCAGGTTCCTACACCTATTTTTCCAAGAAATACAACAATAAATTTGATTGGGAGGTTGCAATGGACTCTATCATTTTCAATACAAAGAAAAGAATCGGTACTGCCATGCATGATATTAACAAGTACATGCTTCTCTAGCGGTATTGTTTGGAAGAAGTATCATTTGACTTTTTGCACATTGATAGTATCTAATGTCATTTTTGTACCTCTTGTCAAGCTAATCGAAAATTCATTCTTCAAGACAAGCTGAGTACATACTTTAAACCGTGTGCGCAAGTACGGTATTCTTCCATTGGAGAAATTTGGCGAACACCTTAGTGTCCTCAAAATGACACAATGTAAATAGAACTTGAGAAAAAATTGGTACTTGATGTCCATCAAAGTCTCTATTGCTTTCTCTTTTTGAGTACGAAAAATTTTCAATCCTCTTACTTTTCTTCATAAAGACTTTAATGGTTTAGGAAGGTCAATGACCTCATTTGTTTCCTTATATTTCAAATCTTTTGTACTATGAGATAGCAGCAACAGACATTGCGGCACGGTCTACAAGGAGGAAACACCCTTAGACGAGCAATTAGTGAAGGGCATCTGTGATGCAATGCATAACAATAGCAATAGTAAGGATAAGGCAACAAAATTAATACAAAAAATGGGGAAGCTCATAGGTGTTACTAACCCCATTCTTGGAAACAAATGGCTACAAGAGGTATGGTCATTGACATAGCAATGAAGTTCCTATTAATTTGAGTCCCATTCAATTTTCATACTAATATTCCCTCTTTTGTTGTAGATTGAATGCCATTGAAGCTCAAATATCACTCAAGAAATGACGTTGTAAAAGNTGTAGATTGAATGCCATTGAAGCTCAAATATCACTCAAGAAATGACGTTGTAAAAGTCGTAATTAATTGCAATTTCTAGTTAAAAGCCAAAACATAAAGTTAAGTGGTTGCGTTGGTGGAACTCATCATTTCAGAGTAGAGAGGCAAGGAGGTTTCCACTGCAATGCGTTGGAGAAAATGGCCTCAAGTCATGTTTGGCAAAGGCTTGTTGGTATACTAGGGTACGTTTTCTTGGTCGTGAAATTTGTGGATTCAATAATGTATAGCTGTAATACCTTTCACGCCATGTATTTTCTTTTTCTCGCTTTTGAAACTTTGGCATCCCGTTTGTTGTATTGTTTTTTTTTTAATTTTGTAGATTGAAGAGGTGGGAATGGAAATATATGACAATATTGTGAAAAAAGACAATTTGGCCTTAAATATGAACTCTTCTCTTGAGCCTGACACCCTTGCTCTCTACATAGAGGACTTGAGAATCCGTGTTTGGGACTACACTTCCTATGTACATTTCCATGGGCATGATGTTTTTAGGAAGTCAAAGGACTTTAGAAAATACAATGGCTCTAATCAAGTGGTCAAACGCATTGTCTACCGGTGAGTTTTTTGGCTCCCATCTTCCCCTTTTGAATAACTATTTTGCATTCCAGATGTTCTATTTTGTCCCATCATGTATGTGTCATGAAATATTTATCTTTGTCTCTAGGTATTTCAAGTACAATTTGTTGCCAAAGAGTGCTATTGTAAAGCGTGATCTTGCTGCCTTTGGAGGAACATGGATGGATTCCTCTTTGGAAAAGTGTATGTTCACAGCTTTCCAGGTGAAATGGTGGACGAGTTAACATTTGAAATCCAGTGCTTCGTACTTGGACTATCCACCAAAGTTTACTTCGATGTCTAAGGAGCACTTGAAACGCTCTATTGAATCTTGTGAAGTTGTATCCAATTGTGACAAGTTTGCTAGTTTAGATGAAGATGCCAAAGCCAAGGCTATCAAGAGGAGGGAAGAATTGGACAAGAAGKCAACTTTGAGGAATTCTGAGGCAGTAGGTAAGGCAAAGGAAAGAATCACTAAAAAGAACAAAAAACTTGAAGAAGTTGGAAGGCACCTCAAACTAGAACTTCAAAGGATAAGAACTCCAAAAACGATGTTCCACCTCCATCTACTACTAATGAAGGCTCACAACACCAACTGTCTATCTCTCACGGCACCAAATGAGATGCTAACTACATTTCACTTAGAGAGGGCGGCATGATGCATGGCTCCTTACCAATAGAGATTCTCTCTAATTCGTAGATTTCTGTTAGTGAGTTTATTTTCAACTCTTCTCTTGCGGATGTGCTTGTGACCCTTTACCAAAGGTGTACCACACTATTATTCAATTCATTGACAAGGTTGATAAATCTACTTCTTCTATTGAAAATTCTAAAATTCAATTATTGTGATATTTTATTTTCTTGTACTAAATAAACGAGTGACTTTGCAACATAAGGGATCTAAGGAATACTTCTTCAAGAGAATCAAGATTGACAAACCTCTCTTGGACCTAGTGATAGCCGACATGCCCACGGGTTGCYGGTCCCTAATCTTCAAGTGCTTCCTTCTGCATTTCCTAAGTGGAATGTGCACTCTCCTACTTGGCTTGAAGAAGTGTTTGAGTTTGTAGATGGTTACATTCATGATGACAAGGCCTTCATCATATTTCATTACTGGAAGGGCTAGACTACAAACRACATTCTAAAATATGCATCATTGTATTTGTTCCTAAAGAAGAAGGATTGGTGGGGAATGAATCGGTTACATTTGGCCTCACCTGTTTCACCATCCTCAACGGTATTTTCATGACAATTTGCATTCCTAGATTTTGATGAATTGAATGCTTCAAGATTGATAAGTTGATTTCTATTTTACAGAGCAAAGTATTGATTAGAAACAATGTTTTTTCTTACAATTCTTTCAAAACTTTGTGTTTATTTTCAATTAAGGATTCTATGTTTACTAGCATATATGCACTTCTTTTAGAATTTGATGTCTTACAACTTATTTGATTTAATAGATCCAACGATTTGRAATTATGCTGCTYGTTAGGAGCTTTGAAAATGTCCGACYGCCTAAATTCCAATTCCAAGAATGTCTAGAATTAAAGGACTTAGGGGTGGATATCATTGTAGATGACATCCTTTAGAACTTCATTAAAAAATAAATTATGGCTATAGACAGCAACTCTAAACCTTAAAGGGGTGCACAAAAGAAAGATACTTGTTTTCTGCAAATGCTCATTTAAGCATCATCTCCTTTAAATAACATAGTCATGGATTGTTCTGCTGCAACAAGTAAATTTCAGACCCTTCTAATAATCTCTATAATGCTAATACAAGGCCTTATTCGTTAAAATGAGACAAGTTGCGGTCTCATTTTAATTTGATTCTATATTTAGTATAGAGAAAGCTTCATTAAATTGAGACTCTCCATTAAATTGAGATTTAAAATGTCAAATTACATATATAATTATTTTTCTACCACTTTAAAATTAGCAAAAACCTGCAACCAATATTTGGATTATTTTATTTTATTATGAGGTTGGAAACAAAACACACCAACACTTCATAAATTGAGACATTTCTTTGAATTGTAACTTACATACATAAAACCGCTTATCCACAAATTTAAAATAACATACTTTCACATAAAAAAGATCTCAACAAAAAAATATTTCCCAAAGAATACTCTGAATGCAATACACTCATATGCAACAATAAAAAATACATTTACTATTAGTAGAAACCAAATAACTTACACAACCATACTATCATTATAAACTGATATACATATGAATTCTAACATCTGAGTTTATCATAATGCAAAGAACAGTCTACAACTGTACTTTAAATTTCAAAACACTAGTCTACTACTACGACAAACTATTCATCCTTGACCCATAGATTCATTGTTGGTTGTATCAACTATAAAGGCCGCCACTGATGCTTTGATGATGTCAATTTGCTGTTTTGGAATTGATACTCTGGGGTCTGAAGTTCCCTCTTGAAAACGTGGCTTCCAAGCTATTATGATATAGTTTGTGCTTGACCACGTTGAAGGTATTATACGATCCTCGCGGCACACATTCCCTTTTTTTGTGTCCCATCTAGTGTAGGTCTCCAAATTAATAGACCAATCCAAAGATGGCGTCCAATATTTAATTTCAATCATATGCATATGCTCGAGATCAGGATTGGGATTTGTAATGGCCCTAGTAAGCCAAAAAGGCTTTGGATCACCATCAATTGAACGCACCACGACAAAATAACTTGCAAACTTATCACGATTAACATGGAAGGAATTGCGCGGACAATCATGCTTACGCCCAACAAAGTTGACATCCTCCGCATCCTCTTCACGTAATGCACTATTTCTCTTTTTTTCTAATAATCTTCTAGGTGACCATTATTTTGCCTGAATTCTCTGGTTTCTTCGTCCTTTGACATTTTCTTCCAATGTGCAACAAAACCATTCAAATCCTTTTTACCTCCTCCAGGGCTTCCATTGGATGTGGATGTAGAGGTGATGGACTACCGCATGGCACTTTGGGACAACCGTCCTCAGTCCTAGACCATAAGCAAATCCCTTTGCTATGCTTCGGTAGCCAATCTTTGTCAATACATAGATTCTTATACTCCATCAAAGGCCATCCACTAGAATCCATGAAAAACTTGAACTGTTGAAATTTTAGATGACCTCCTAAGAAGTCCCTATCAATGCCCAAGTACCCATTCATAAATGCCTTGAAATCAGGAACTTCTTAAATGAGGTGAGGAATGACGGGGTGCGTTTCACAATCCATTAAGGATTTCATGAGCTTGGGAAGTGTGGGGTAGTTGTTTGTCTTCAATCTGATACTCCATCGACCAAAAAGAGCATCAATGTCATTGTGCGTGTGCCTGACTATGAGAAAGTTGATGTACACCTCATTGAAAATACCTTTGCATACAAGCAATAAGCAAAAAGCAAAAATCCATCGATTTTTATTGTCTCCCAATGCATTGTCTAGTTGCAAAGTCAATATTGGTGGAAGAAGTTGAGCCGGAAGTGATTACTGTGGAAGTGAAAGAAGGAAATCCAAGCAAATGCTTGATCCGTCTAGTAGCGCTTGTATTAATATGGATTGATTGTCCTCTACAGAAAATAACATGCGTGAAAAATTCTTGGGAGGTCCTTCTAGATTACGCAACAACTTTGCAATGGGCCCAATGGTATGATTTGAATCGGTTGGGAAAATGCCCACACCATAGTGTGCATATCGAACGTCACCATGGCCATGAGCAATCATACCAGTAATAGCAACTAGCATTTTCATGAAGGAATCTGTTCATTTGTTCTTATGAGAAAAGTGTACAGAAGCAGTCTTGGAGTGGTCCATTTTATCATGGATGATGCACAAAATTTTCTCTAGATATCTCTTGGACATATTCCGATTTCCATAATAAAGTTCTCTGTGGGCTGTTTGTGTAGCAACGTGGGAGTCCAAGAGATTGGTCCACTGCTCTTGTGACTCAGAGAATGGCGTGCAAGCGCTTCTCAGTTGTTTGTATGTAGCACATTGGCCACACCTTGCAAAAGTGTCCCCACGAGCCTTTGGATAGAATTCTGGAAAGAAAGCACGGCGAATGTTGCTCAAGCTACTAGGAGATATAGGTTGCAAATTCAACATTGCATTGGTCTCATTGATTTTTGGCAATTGGTCACTTCAACGAAATGATGACGGTAGAATCATTGTAGTGCCTTTTTCCCCAGATTCCAATGTTCTTGTTTTGTGTGGCATTTTGTCCGCATAAGGCACAATCAAATTCCGAAGTACCGCAGTAGCTTGCATTGTATGCGTGCGGGGCTTCTTGGATTCCAAATTTCCATGCGCCTCAGCTTGCTTGCCAGCTTTGGACTCTTCTTTTTACCTATAGAAAATAGCTTTTGCAACCCCGTGAATGATCCACCATGCTTTAGGGCACACTTTCCTTCCTTTCACAGTTATGCACTCTTTGCCAGCATTATCCTTGTGGATCTGTCTGTGCACTTCAAGAAGCGTCTTCTTGCATTCATAGAACCCATCTCGCACATGAATTTGAGTCCAAATTCCAAGGATTTCCCTACGAGGAAAAATTTGACAACAATTCTTTTTGCAGCAAGTTTTCGTGGACACTTTGAGGATGCATTGTGTGCAGTGACGAGCGATTCTTTCTTTGGAGGGACATCTGGCTCTACCCTCTCACAATAGCTCTTGTAAGACCGCACCCCTTTGCGAAATTTGTGTCCCAAAGCACTCAAAGCTGTCTTATAAATATGATTTTGGTCGTGGTCATACAAGCTGACACCGTTTAGCAACACCCGCTTGATATCCCAAGAATGCATTGACCACTTTCAAGGGGACGAGACCACTTCCTCACATAAAGACTCTGCAATTTCAACCGCAACCCGGTTGTCACCCAAACCCTTCCGTCCATGTTGATTACAAGTTCCGGGTCAACATTTTGGCAGACACCATTCGCAACGTCATTTTCCGCTTCATCTCAAATGGTGACACACGTTCAGACCTACTTTGCCTGTGGAAAATATCATACACAATGATCCCATGGGGTAACGTATGCTTTGAATTTGTGAAGTCATGAGTATCATGAATATCCATCCTAAAAGTCATAATGCCAAACATATGAGACTCATCGTCGACTCAAAGATAGAGGTGTAGCCTCATGACTCTTGTTAAAAGGCTTATATTGTCCAAAATATATTCAATCTCCAAAAAATTTCAATGGCGTGAATTGGCGCACCATACAATCATCGACTCAAAGATAGAATTTATGTCAACAAATAGGTCCTACAAGGCAAAAATACAAAACGGAGCAATCAAACAAAATATGATCCATTCAACCGATAATCAACGTATGACTCCTCCTGTAATACACTGACATTACTCATATTTTATTGCACGACCTCTATTGCTATATCATCGACTCAAAGATACCTCTTCTGCATCCTACCATGAATTGAGTCAATGTTATGAATACTTCCTGGGGAATTTATCAACTGAAGATATCAATAGCAATCGGAGATATTTTAAAATAGTACAGTCCCGTCTTAAGCTGAACACATAAACTTCAGGGCAAAGTAATCATTCCAATGTCTTTGAATCGAAGATAGTAAGCAACAATTTACTCGTCAACAACTATTGAGTACACAAGCGCATAGAACGTTTTTCACTAAAGATCCTATACTAAACAAATGCAAATGTATCCACAATGCAAAGATCCAATTCATGAGGTTCTAGAGCTTCATGAACAGCTCATTATTTACTACRGGTCATCAGGACCARATGATCAACTACATCTATCATCGAGTTGAGGATACCTCCATAAATAGATAGGAAGAGGACAAGTCTATCTTCAACTAAAAGATAGACTTGGTTTTGATTTGGAGTCATATCGGCAGACGTCAAATCCCCAAGATCAAAGTACCTATGTCATGAAAGACTAGACCTCCAACATCTTCGAGTTGAGGATACCTCCAAAAATGAATAGGAAGACGACAAGTCTATCTTCGACTCGAAGATAGACTTGGTTTTGATCTGGAGTCATATCGGCAGATGTCAAATCTCCAAGATCAAAGTACCTATGTCATCAAGGACTGGACTTCCAACATCTTTGAGTTGAGGATACCTCCAGAAATGGATAGGAAGACGACAAGACTATCTTCGAGTCGAAGATAGACTTGGATTTGATTTGGAGACATGTCACCAGAAGTCCAATCCTCATGATCAAAGTACCTATATTATGAAAGAGTAGACATCCAACATCTTCGACTCGAAGATAATAGAGGAGTTCCGAGATAACGGTAAGATTCCGTAATTCTCAGCGCGTTTATAGGACTCCTAGGAAATTGCATTCTCGACCTCTGCTCACAATGATGCTCCTATKKCAAAGCACAAGTGAAGCATTCAAATGATTGCATACSYGACCATAAATGAAAAATGCCTGCACAATGATGGGCTAATACATCCAACAGTTTTTGCCAACCCCACAACAGTGGAAAAGGTTAGCAGTACTTACTATGAAGACAGCGCAAAGTGAACGCCCGCGACTAAATGATTGTCTCTTCTCCGCAAAAAGATGCAAACAAGGCATGAAACCACGGCAAGGAGGAGAATGACGGAGGTGTGAGTACGAGCTCATCAAAAACCAAATCGCGGACTAAAAAAATGAATCGGCGTGGCTATCCTAGAAGTGGAAAACTTCGGCTATGAAGCTTGTGGGAACCGAAAGCGGACTTGGCGCGGACGTTCGGGCGGGAATTGCATCACGCGCGGCCGGGAATTTCAAATTCTTGCTAAATCTTGCATGTACCTTTCCATGCAGAATTACATACAAATTCCAAATGGCCTTTTCAAAGCTCTTTCTTACGATTTTGTGGCTTCCTTAATTCTTAGGCCCAAAAAATTATGTCCATTTACACTTCTATGAAAGATTCCAAATGGCCTTTTTAGAGCTCTTTCCCATGATTTCGTGGCTTCCTTAATTCTTTGGCCCAAAANCTCTTTCCCATGATTTCGTGGCTTCCTTAATTCTTTGGCCCAAAACATTATGTCCATTTACACTTCTATGAAAGATTCCAAATGGCCTTTTTAGAACTCTTTGCCATGATTTCGTGGCTTCCTTAATTCTTTGGCCCAAAACATTCTGCCCATTTACACTTCTATGCTATTGCTGCAATTGTTGACTTCCTCGCCAACCGTCTATAGCTATTTTGGCAAATCTTGAACTTGTAAGGTGCTTCTCGAATGATCCAGTGTAATGCTTTCCGCCTTTCGGAGTTTCATTTTGGATGTTCCGGGTTGGAGGCTCTAGGGTTCAGGGTTTCAGGGTTTAGGATTTAGGGTTTAAACTAACTTTGGACACAGTTTTTTGGGGGGGGGATTCTTTTCGCATTTTTTTTGTATCCCCTTGAAAACATTGGGTTGTCTTTCATTATTTATATTCAAAACTAAGATCAATACGTTTTAAAAAAATTCACAAGAGAAATAGCAAAATGTTTAGAATATTCTAGTGTTTAAAAACTTGCTATTTTGAGGAAAAATTTGGCAATTTCTTGACCAGATTTTATGTAGTTTTTTACAATTCAATAGAAACCACAATTTTGACCAATAGAAAAAAATTCAAGTGTTACGGATAGAAATTGTATTTTTGGTGAAATTTTGAAGTTAGAACTTGAAAATTCATTTGAAGAGAATCTGAAAATAGTTTTATAATTTTGGCTATATATGGATTTGATGTACTTCTTGTGCTTCACATAAACTTCTTCAATGCAATCTTCAATAAACTTTATAGAAGGTGTATTTTATAACACATTTGTAATTTGTCCAAACCCCTTGGGCTTTTAGGGGTTAAGTACATTTCATGTCCACGCTTCGTAAAATTTCATTAGATTTTTACATTAGAATATACATTTCAAGAATTTTGATATTTTCCACATGTAGTAATATTTGTTTAAAACTTAATTTAATTTTTTTGTAATTGAAAACATGAAATTTAATCCATATGAGTTTTTGAAGGAACTTGGGTATGACATTCATAGTAATTACAAAATGCTTAGAATACTATGAATATTTCATAAACATTGGAAAGAATGGTGTCAAACATCATGGTGTAATTGGTATATACTTGGAGCTTACACAAAAATAAATTCACAAGAAAATAGCTAGAAAGTGCTTTCTTTTGAGCCTCCAAGGATACTATCTTCAAATTACTATGTTACAAAACATGCAATTTTAAACATTTGGTGAAAAACAAATTGGAATAAAAAGTAGATTAYTGGAGGTCTGGAGCTGCATTTTTTTAGTTAAACTTGAAATCAATCAAAGTCAAAGACTATATGAAAAATAGAAGTTTGCATGCTCGAGGGACTTTTTGAAAGTCAAAGTCGTTGAAAGGTTAGTACTTCAACAGAGTCTAGTACTTATTCATTTAGAAATATCTGGTTGAAATTTTCAAGTTTTGTTGACCAAACCGTAAACCAAAAAACTAACGAAAGGCTGCATCTTCAAAATAATAATGACAATGACAATGGCATTCCGTCATACAAACACTGTTGAGATGGACCAACAAAACCACTTACTTTTCACATTGAATATTGAATTATGTATTTTTACATCTTCATTCTAGGTACATTATGGAAGAAGGCCTTATTTGTTAATAAATATGTCATTGTTTCCACATTCTTAGCAGAACATAACTTGATGTGAAGTACAAATGAATGACTCTCATTACTTTCAATAACTATTGTGACACTAAAACACTTGAATCATTGTTAGCCCTTCATAGGAATGATTATGAATTTTTCAAAAGCATTCATTTCCATGATTGGTCTCTCACGCATGCATTGGAAAATAGTTTTCAATTGAGAGTAACTTCAAAAATTTGAACATGATGTAGAATTCATAGTTAGTAAGAGCTTGTCTTTGAATTACATTATTATCCAAACAATTATTTATACTCAATTGTTGTTCAGAATTTTAACCTTCAAAATCGATCATGAATTTTTTACTCATGTATTGCACATGGGTATATACAATATATATATATATATAAGTTCAAATATTATAATGTCAATGCCAAGAGGATGTGGGAACTAAAAATTTCAATCAACTTGTCTGCAATGGTGACTCTAAAAGGTCATCAATCAAAATATATGAGGTTTTAGGGCATGGCATGTACAACTCGGTTCTATCAATTTATAGTCTTTTCAAAATTTACTCTAGATTTTTTTTAAATGAATTTGTTATGCAATTTTGTTTACAAGATTAAGTGTATTCAAGGCTCATTTCTAAGAGTCCTCAATAGTAGGAAAAGCGAAGATTACATATGATTGATACCCTTGCACACAACCTTCAGTAGGAAATTTGTAGTCATGTATTTTCCAGATTCAATTATTGATAATGAATGTAGAGCTTAAAAGTCATTTATCAAAAATGCAAAATACTAAAATTAGAAAACTAGTTAAGTTTTCATGAACTTTAGAATCTTGTTGGCACCACATTTAGATGCCTCGGACATTTAGAGGTTCAATTACGTTGACACCACATTTTCGCTTGAAGTTTAGTGTAGGCTTTGTGTTTGGGTTCAAAATTTAGGGTCGGTTTGGGGCAACCTTGGAGTTTGGATTTTGGGTTTTGAGTTGGTTCGAGTCAGGCTCGGGTGCTCTAGCCGGCTGAGGATGCTGTAGGTGCATTTGCAAGTTTGAGGCAACCTCGCTGCGAGGTCCGGGTTGGCCGGTTTGGAGAAGCCTTGGGCGGTCGTCTTCCTCCTTTGGCAGCGGCTGAGGGTTTGCGTTTCTTTGTTCTCCCGCGTCTTTGTCCCCCTTATGCCTTTGTTTCTTCCCCGCGCGCCTTTGTTTCTGTGTACAGGTTGTGCTCACAGATTCTTGCAGCGTTTCTCTTCCATCTTGCTCGTGGATTCTTCCATCTTGCTCGCGAATTCTTGCTTGTATAAAATTCACAGCTGAGGCGTTTGGGGCTATGGGCATCAGTAAACTCCAAGACACAAGAGCTTATAAGTGACCTTCACGTGTTGAGGAAGATTATTGTTGTTCAAATTTGTGCGTTTATCTATTCTTGTGTTTTTCCATTGTTAGATTGAGAATGTAGGCATTGCAATTGCAAGGGAATTGCTCTTTGTTTTTTGCATTGTTTAGTTCTTTACCATGTATTTAGAACTCAGACTGTGCATTTTTTCCTTGTTTTGAATTGTGTAGTTTGAATACAAGCATTGCGGTTTATGGTTTTCAACAACGCAGCACATTGCTGGTGTACCTACAGGTTTGGAATTTGAAACCCGTTAGTGTGTTATGAACTTCTATTTTGCACTTTAGAAATGGGATTCCAGAACAATGCCTTGCAGTAGTGGAATTAGGGTTTTCATCTATATCTTAGGGTTTAGAAACGTTTAACGCATATCCTCGGCTTGAGGATACTTCCTATACTGTCAAATCAGTATCTTCGACTCAAAGATACATGCAAAGCTCTCATTCAATACATCATTTCAACATCAAAACTTAAGAACGCCCGGAAAAGAACTCCAGTTTGCAAACAAAGGGCTATCCTCGACTCGAAGATAATTTTAAAAAATCCTGAGATGGAAAAATGTCAATGTATTAACACCAAATGCCTCAAAGACATGAAGTCCAACAACCTCTGTATAGTACGATTTCCAAAAAAATAATATAAAAAAATAGATATCTTCAACTCGAAGATACAAGACTAAAATAATTCGATCAAACCTCTAACAAGAAATAGGGGCACCGAATATCGCACACTGTAAAACATAACGAACGTGTTCTAACACCAAAGGCAACAGAACTTAATTCATGAAATATCTCATAGTCAAATACTACATAATTAATTTATCTTCGATGTTGGAGTCCGTATTTGGCGAGCGCAACTAGTTAGGATACGTTTGTGATTTTATAGGATAGATTTTTTGATATTTTAGAATAAGAATCCGGAAAAAGACACGGAAATATTTCCGGAAGTAGTTACAAGACATTCCGGAAACATATGAGTAATTATGGATCCAATCCGGATCCGGAAATTTGACGGAAGCCGGATTTCACAGACCTACGAAATATAGGTTCGACCTATAAAACTAGGTCCCCGTTACGGAATTTATTACTAGTTTGGGAACCGTTGCCGGAGCACTGGGTACTTAACCGCCCCTTGTTTCCGTCATTTCTCTTTTTCTCTGCGGAGTTTACACCTGCGCTCGTGATAGTTGAGAGAAAGAGTGGTGAGATAGTGATCGCAATGGTGGGATTGGTGAATCCGCACGGATTTGGCTCACACTGTTAGGGTTTTTGGTATGGCGGAAAGTAGTCAACGGAGGCATCCGGCCACAGCCCGTATGGTGTCACCATCCTATCCGAAAGACAAAGGCGAACGGCAGATGCTGGACGAAGACTTGGAGCGCATGGGGTGCGCCGGACTGATCCGTTGGCCTTGGAGCCTGAAGAATGAAGAAATGATTCAGGAACTCATTTCCGGAGCTCCTAATCAGTATGAGCTGACGGTGCGGGCCAGGAGAGAGACATGGTCAGAAGAGGCTTGGGCGGAAGTTTACGGATTTCCGAGACAAGGTTCCGGATTAGCCTCCCGGACGGATAAGTTCACAGCCGGGAAATTTGCCCATCCAGCTAACGCGAAGGAGGGGTTTGCTATTGCGGACTGTGCCACCGTGAGGCACAGACGGGTTCTTGAATTTTTAATTCCGATCCTATATCTGGAAAAGCCAACCCGGGTTACGGTTATGGTGGGGAACACGATCTTTGGAGCTTTGGAAAGGAGAGTCGTTCATTGGGGACGAGTAATCTAAGGAGTGGTGAACAAGCTGGCGGATAATGTCGGGAAGGCAAGAACGAGTTTGATCAGTGCCTACCTGTTCCATAAGTACCACCAGAACGATGTGCTCAATCCGGATGAGATCATAGAATACGACACCGGATGCGCCCTCCTCAAATACGGGCTTTGGTCAGAGCACGAGGAGGAGCAGCAGGATTCTGAGCCTGAGGAAGTGGATCGGGCGGAGCCGCTAAAGGATAAGAGGAAGGGAAAAAAGCGTAAATCCACCAATCCGGGATCCCGAAAAGCCCTGACGGAGAGCAGTCCGGATTACCCTCCGGAAAAGCCAGAGACCGGAACGAAGTTGGACGAGTTTTATGATGAAGGCACCAAGTGGGTGGAGAAGGCAAATGGATATATCCGGGCATACGCAGATCTCCTCATTGATGCAACTAATGAGTTGCAGTGTAACCCCCACGGATTGTTACAAGCAATTCGAAAGTGTCCTTCACCGGAACTTCTCGAGGCACGAGACCAAGAAATTGTGGGACTCAGGAAGGAGTTAGAAGTAATGAAGAACAAGATCAATTGGCAGGAAGGGGAGTTGACCGCCTCCCGGCAGAGGGAGAAAGATGCGTTGCACCTCGTGAAGGGGATAAGCAGATTGGTGGCGGAACCGGCGGATACCATAAACCAGGCCGCCTTGTTCACTAACCGGATTACTAAGGATACCGTAACTAGATCCAAAGTCATTACGGTACTGGTGGATTTTTCTGCCCAGATGGAAGTGACGTTGACGGAGATGCGACGGCTGTTAGATCGGATGGATCCGAACAAGCCCATGGACTTCAGCGAGTTTCCGGAACTTTCGGAAGTTCCTGCAGCCACCGGAACGACCCCGACGCAGAAGCAGACCCAAACTATGGGAACACAGGAATTTACGACCCTCCTATCGAATGTGGTGGAACCAAGGGATCTTGGGGTGGGTCGTACAAGCTCAAGGGCCAGTAACGAGTCTGGTTAGAAAGATAAAGGAAAGTCCATGGAGACACTTTCCGGAAGTATTCGTCCTGGCCAAACCTTAGGAGGGAGCACGGCGCAGAGCAAGGTCTTCCGAACACCAGCAGACCAATTGAAGACGGATCTCATGTTGCGGATGGGCAAGACGAACCCGGCTCGGGACCATCCGGAGGATTTTGATCTGGGGAAGGTCAGCCCTGATCGACACGATTCTAGGTTGCCGGTCTGCATGGAGATCTCATCTGAGGACGAAGAGGAGGATGATACGAAGATCCTCAACAAGTCGAAGGAGGAGGAGTTCGACAGCGACAACGAAACGGACGAGGATGCTTCACCACCTCCGGTGAACCGGAAGATTCAAACCCGGGCCACCACCAGGACAACTCTTGTGTCGACACCGGAAACAACTCCGGTGAAGGCATCAACCCGGGTGCCACCCGGTTTATTGGCGAGCATTTCTAAGAAGACCCGGAAGGGTTAGTTAGTTACAAGTTCAGTTTCAGTTAGTTCCGGATTGTTTTACGGAATTGGATCGGGTTCCCAAGCTTGGACCCGTATCCGGGTTTTATTTTTAGTAAGTAGGTTTGATCTCTCGGGGATCTTGGCTTGTCTTTTCATTGGCTGCCTAGGTTTCCGGGCGGCTTGTTTTCTATTTTGGATTTTGGTTTTCGGGGCGGGCAGCTTGTTGCTTCGCCATTCCCACCTTGCATTTTTATCTATCTATTTTGTATTTCCATCACGGCTAAATCTAAACCATCAGTGCTAAGTGCTGAATTGTTTTCACCTAAGGAGTGTGTTACATTGGCCCGGACCACTTGAGTATGGGTGGATAAGTTGGAAATAAGGAGGGGGAATCCGGAATTGAGGGAATTCAAGTCTGTGTCTTGTGAACGTTCGTACTGAGTGAATGGAGTGGTAACCAAGGTCTCGAGCGTGGTACCTTTGAACTACCGGAACGGTAATCTGGGTGGTGGTGGAGAGAAGGCAATTCCGGAACTGGATGAGTTCTGTGCGGAGATTAGCGACCGCCTGAGGAAGTTCCCCCATATTGGAAAGTCTGTCAGTCTATGGTACAGCTATTCTCTCTAGAGAGAAATCCTTGGAGGGATCATGAGTATCCTTGATTCTGTCGTTGTAGTGAAGTGTGCTGGAAACGGCCCTGAGTGACCTATTGTCCGGATCGGCCATCCGGATAGCTGTGAGAGCAGTTCCGGGACGGCTTACTACTTGTTTTACCTTGATGAATAGTAGTGAACTTTAGGAGGAAACTGTGTGTAAACAAAGTGGTGAGTCCCAACCCCTTGTAAAACAATCAAAGGGGACCCTCTGAGGGTAAAATAGAGATAACAAAAACCAAAGTTGTCAAAAGAGTACCAACCGGAAACCGGAAAGGAAACAATCCGGAGTCCGATCCGGGATAATACCGGATCCGGATTTTCGAAGGTTAAGGTGAAGAGAGAGAGAAAAAGGTAAATATCTTAAAATCGGATAACGGGAATTTATAACAATACAACTAGAGTCTCCTGGGACAATATTTTGTGTCATCTTACCCCAGTTTTGGTGGTAAAGATACTTATCGCTAGATCACATCCACGACATTTGAATCGAAGATACAATGCTGACATCTAAATTTGTCATCCACAGGAATCCTCCAAGATGGCTCAAGACGAAAAATACGATTACTCGGCTACAAAACACCACATGGAGCCATTCATCAATCATGTGCTCTACAAACCGTTCTTCGACAAGATGGAAGAAACCTACGATGCATTGTGGGAGTTCAAGGAGCACATCGCAGCTTGGAGTTTTGGGGTTAACCGCTGGAAGGACTATGTTTATTTAAGATATCAATTCGAAGGAAAGGAAGCATACCTCCCTTGGAACATGAACAAGAAAGTTACGGTCATTGAAGATCACCGAAATGACTACGTCGTCATCGTTCTGTGGAAGGTAGAAGACGATGGGAAGCTTGGCAAGCATAGCCACTCACTGGTTCTTGACATCAACTCCTACCATGGGAAGTTCGACCTCCAGAATCTATTGACCTTCCTGGAGGGATCGCAAGTAGAATCCCGTAACAAAGAATTTGAGAGTGCCAGCTATGTCCTATGGAAGCACGGCGGCGCAAAGTCCAACAAAAACARATTACGTCTAATCTGGCAAGCATTGGACCATTACGCCATAAAGAATGTAGAAAGGCGACACCCTGTTGGAGGTGCTGGGTCCCGTCCTCAGAGACCGGAAGGTGGCGGTGCTCATTTAAATTCTGGTGTTGGTGCCACAGGTAGTCGTGGGGCAACACCAGCGCAAGAAAGATCCGATTCTCGGAAGCTTGTGCAGTCCACCTTGGGAGCAAGAGAGTCAAGTCAAAAACGAAGAAAGTCAAATCTTCTACAGAAGCCTGTGGCAGCTGGAAGCTCTGGGCCCGGATTAACCACCGTGGAGGTTAGTCAATTAGAATTGGACACTCTAATGGAGGAGCATGAAAAATTTGCACTAATACAGAGAAACTTCTAGGCCAAACACAAGAAATGCTTCGTGTTTGACAATGAAACCGTGAAGGTGAACATCAATCACTGCATTCAAGCCTGTGATGAGTACATCATTCGGACTCTGCAGCGAGATATTGTAGATATGGTCAAAAGATAACTTGTGCAGATGATAGACAAGAAGTAGTGACAAACAGTCTGTCTCCACTATAAGAAACCCATGTTTTATGTGATGTTTTCATCATTTTTTGTGACACATTTTAGTGGACATCCAGTAAAACAACTTGTGTTTTTATGTCAATAATTATGTCCAATGTAACATCCAAGTGTTACATTGGACATAATTATTGACATAAAAACACAAGTTGTTTTATTGGACGTCCACTAAAATGCGTCACAAAAAATGATGAAAACATCACATAAAACAAGTGTTTCTTATAGTGCTCACACCTGTTGACAAGTTCAATCACTTGTTGAAAGAAAAGCCAACAAAATGGGAACAAGTGAAGAATGGAAATTTCATGATCATCAATGGCCAGCACAATATAATGGCCGCCAAGGAACTTCAGGAGTCAGGTTGCGGAGAAGAAAGGAAAGCCAAACTTCAGACATGGGATGCACTCATTGTCTGGACTTTGGATGCGACAAAGTTGACCAACATCTCCAAGTTCTACAACTATACGAATCACCTGGATCACGCCCAGCCTACGTGGGGGAACCAGATTATCAGTTGCCGAAACATCTGGGTTTCCTGCAAGTGCCCGTCCGCCGTTGAAAACAAAGCTGTAACGAGGAGAAATAAGGCAATCTTTAGTTTGAACAATTACGCGGTAAGCCACTATCCTTCCAAACTATTTCTAAGTGAACCAGACATTCCTCATTAAAAGTGCAAATAGAGTGCATTAGTCGGGATTTGAATCTACTTGGCAGAGATTACTCTTGACCTCATCTTCGAGTCGATGATACCTGACCAGGAATGACCAATGACCAAAAAGTAACGGGAATTGCTATTAATTTGGTCCTTTGATTTAGAGTAGCATTTTTAGTTGTACTTTAGTTGTATTCTTCATTAGAATTTCTCACAGTCTTCTACGATCATAACCATTTGCTGACCTCTGATCGCAACTACTAGATGTGTAGAAATTCAGCGGGCTAATTGTCAAGCGCTTCCAAAATATTAACCCAGATAAGGATGGCGCCACAATCCGAGGTCCTGTCGACCTGAAGAATGAGCAGCAAATCATTACCCTACCCGACGACATCTTCTCTTATTGGACGAGATTCTTGACGCAACACGCAGAGGGAGAACCAATTGACCCATTCACCCTCAAACAATATCAAGAGCAAAAGTCGTATAACCGGGTGAAGGCGGCCTTGAAGAAAGAGTTTTTCAGACACTTTGGTCATTTCACAGACAATGACTTCAAGGTGTTTGTAATTCATTTGGTGGGCGAGACGCCGAATCGGAAAGTGGCGTATCTTAAACTCACCGGACAACTCACCGGAGATGCAAACTGCTGATAGTGGACAACATGACTAGCGCAGATTTGTTAGACCGGTATAAGTGCAAGGAGGTCATTCTGCAAGAGTTAATGGATATTAAGTCGTCGTTGGCTTTTTTTGACAAAAGCGGGGACGTCATGGGTGACACCTAAAGGGCTTGGAAAGGTCAACACCGGTTCACTTCCAATACATGGGATTTCCTTCTTTCCTATCCAAGGCATTGTACTACAACTAGAGACTTCAGAATGACTTGTGGTCAAAGCGTGCAAAGGATATGGCTGAAAAATATCCTGAAGTGCTGCATATGTTCACAAGGTTCATGAAGATGAAGTACCAGTTGAAAAAACCTTTAGGAGGGGTTCAAGTTAGGAGGATTGAAGTTGTGGCAGGTGCGCTGGTGACAAGCACAAGCTACCAATACCAGAGCCGTAAGGTGAACCTTGCCCTTCTGGACGCAAGGGAGGTTCGTAGATCAAAGCCCACGGAAACAAGCACAGCGTTGGACCCCTTTTTTCTATTTTCTCTTCGACAAGTTTAAGCCCAAAATGAACGAGTCAAACGTCTGGCTAATAATTTTGGCTTTTGGTCAGGACGTTAGAGCCGCCAAGAAGTTTGGAGCATTGGAAATGAAGGATTACAACTGCGTGCAGTCCAAATACATCCCTTCCAAGTTGGAGAGGGTGAGCAACGTGTCAAACCTGATTAGCAGCTACTACCGCTGACGTGCTGTTGTTGTTCTTTTTCAAAAAGGAAAATCTCTTCGTCGTCTCCGTTCGCGACTATGTGTAGACGCAGTATATTGTACCCGTGTCCAACCAATACTTCTTTGACTTCAAATGGAACATGGAGGCAAAGTGGAAAACTAAAGTGATTGAACTCCACATGGAGTTCTATCTAACGATACTCCGCGATTTTGCCACGCCCGATGAGAACGTGCTTGGGATTTTTTGTGGCTCCAAGTTTCTCCTCGCATCAATGGTTGGTCCTCTGACGTTTCCTTTTATCTTTGACTTAATGATAAATATATTGTTTTAGAACAGAGTGGTGTATTGAATCTACTAAAATAGGTCCTTTAAATTCAGGTTATGAAGACAAGGGTCATTGCATGAAACACTTGTACTATTTTTTGTCACACGTTGGAAGTTGAAGTCAGTTTGTAGCATAAGTAATGCAAAAATGGTCCAATCAACACGAAATTTAGAGCAAAGGTTCCTTTTCCACTTGCCAACGTCTTTGAAATTTTTCAATTTTTTTGGAATGATTTTTGGGGGTCGTGTGCAATTTCCATAATATGTCACACTTGTAGTTTTAAGGGTTTTGAGTACTTTCGAATACCCAAGGTAATGAAGTTGGACCTGAGGTTTTGTAGGGTTGTTCTCCGAATGAACATACAACTTCACACGAAAGGGATTCGCAAACCAATGTTTCTTGTGCCTTCTTTATTTCCATAAAGTAAGCTTTATTTAGCATGTATTTCTGAGCAATAGAACACGCAAATTCAGTATTTTCCTTGGGAATTGTCTTCTACACAAAGTTCCTATGATTGGCCATTTTTTTGCTTAATTTTCAAAAATGGTCTTCTAATTTTTTTAAATGGAAATGACAACAAGCATTTTTCAACAGAAAAGACAATGCTTGCCGTATGATAGTATTCCAACGTTATACTAAATATTGCATAGTACTGTTGGAGGCCCACTACGGATGAGAAAATCCTACATGGACATTATCTAAACCCTATACTTTAAACCCTAAATACACATGTCATCCACAGTGAAGTAATAGCGTGTCGTTCCACTGGCTCATCTCATTTTCAATGGATGGCCCATGTTTCATCTTTTGACCCTGTAATAGTACGCACAATACTGTAGAACCCGTAGTACTGTCACAACAAAACCCCGAAATGCAACAAATAGTACAAGTGTTTCATACAATGACCCACATGCTATCCTCGACTTGAAGATAGCCCTAGTAGAGCAAGTTCAATTTTGATGTAACATTTGTTCGTATTACTGATATGACTTTCCCCCTGCATTCAGATGTTTGGAGCTTTTTCTACGGGTTTGTGGATCGGGATGAGGACAAAAGCTTTTGCAAGATAGCTTATCTCGCGGACAAGATGGACAAAAACGACTTCATGTTTGACAATTCTCCGTATATAATTGAATACAAGCGTCTAGCAAGTCGAGGTCCTGTCCTGGTCGATTCCAATTCCCCTCTTTCACCGCCTATGAAGCTGGATTCTTTGCCGATGTCCACACTTGTCGTCTGCCAGAGGGAGGTGTTGGATTCGCAAACTAGCGGTGACCCTGGTGTCGATGGGATTGATGAGTTTGGAACCAACATATTCCAAATTCACAAGTGGATGGTGGCCCCTGCAATCAAGACTATTCTCGAAGGCGTGGAGGGAATAGAAGAGAGTGGGATTGGTGATGAGCCCCTTGTCCCACACTCCTCTGATCAACCACAAGACATTGCCGTGGATGAATCCTAGACTGTCTCGCCGTCACAGGGCTTGGTAGAGGATATCGAAACAGATGAAGAGTGGGATGAACTCCAGCGTGAGGCCGCACAATGAGCAAGACAACCATCTGCAAATGAGTCGTAGGGTCCATCTGCGCCGGATGATGCGGATGTAGATGTCCTGGTTGTCCAAGAATCGCAGCCGAAACCATCCAGCCCAAAAGAAGAAGAGATCATCATTGTCAGCGACAACGAGTGGATTGACCATCCACACAAGTCGAACAATGATAAGGGTGCGGACGGCCCCTCGAGGGTCGTCGAGATGAAACCTGTATGCGGACGGGATGGGGTCATCGTGAAGGTGGAGAAGGGATGGTGGGAATTGGACAAAGATATCCGGGACAAGCAGATTGCAAGGCAAGCGGAGAAGGAAGCGAAGGACCAGGCCCTAGCGGATGCGGTTGTGAGCACAAAGGTAGCCCCAAAATGATTGGTTCAGTTGGAGGAGGACTCCAAAGCAAAGACTTCTTTGTTGGAGAGTCAAGTTGCCAAGCTCTTGGCAGTAGTGAGGGCCATCTAGTCGAACCAATCGTAGGGTAGTGCTATGTCCTTACCCCTGGCTCATTCCCTACAATCTGCGGTGCCACCAACCAATCCTCCCACTTTGCAGGCGGTGCAATCCCTGGATTCTGCTGTAGTGCAGCCTCAAGTTGAAGATCACGAGGAACTGGTGTCTTTGGCTCACGTAGACCAGGTTTCATCCACACCCGCATCGCAATTGCCTTCGATGCGGTCTCCTGATCAATCAAGATTTGAGGTAATCGTGCCACAGCCTTTGGTGGAGGAGGTGACTTTAATCTTGCTTCAAGATGCTGACATCCGTCTTCGAGTTGAAGATAGCCAGGCCAGAAAGGCGGAGCAAGTGGATCAGGTGGTTGCACCCGTAGAGCGAGCTGAAATCAATGGAGAAGGCGGTTCTGCGGAGGTCTGTCGGACCTTTTAGCAAGTGGAAGAACTTCCCGATGAGGAGATGGTGGACTATAGGGAAGGTGAGAAAGAAGATGTTGGCGCGATGGAGGTGTACAACCAACCCACGGAGACACTAGTGCAAGAGGCGATTCCAAAACCAGTGGACGATTCCGCATAGGTAAATAAGTCTGATCCGTATGATTTTGACTGAGGTCGTGAAACTTGGGTCATGGATGCCTGTGTAGTTGTCTGAAAGACTTCCATTGCGTGATAGGTGTAGACACTCATTTCCATTCATTCTTCTTGACAGGATGGCGTGGCCAATCCTTGAATGCTCGATGCTGACGGCAAACCCGTCGATGCCTGCAATGCCTGTAGTCTAGTGTACCATAGGAATTATTGCACATGGACTATTTTCGACTTCAGTTGAAAATGAGTTTTTCCCAAATGTATTATTGTTCAATCTATGTAAATAAAATACGCACATTTTGATATATGGGTGGATTCCTCGTCTAATTGTATTCATATTGCTGGTGTCTTTTGTGCTCAGCTCAAAAACCATAAAAATGTGTGCCGCCCACTTCTAGTGAAAGCACTCTCTAACGGGAGCCCGTAGTCCATTAGAGGAATGTAATGCTTCCCCCCACTATCTGGCTCACCCACTTCTGCGTTCAAACTAGTAAGTCTATTTCTTTGTTGTTTTGATTTAATCAAGTAGAGTCGGAGGGATGTAAAGAGATTGTGCCAAGGGATATTTTGCATGTAGGACCCCAACCGAAGAGGAAGTGGCTGAACATTATCTTTGACCTTAACAGTATCTTGTGTCAATGCACGCTAAAAGCGTATGTCGCAAAGTTGCGGCCCTACAAGCTTGAAGACAATGTTCTTTGCCATAGGGATCCAACGATCATCGGACCAAAGGTCGTCTTCGCTTGGCAGAATGTAGTGAAGTTCTTGCGAGAGGTTTTCGAGTTCACGGACAGGATTGTAGTTTGGACTTCCATGGTTAGGTACAATGCCGTCAATGCAGAACCCATTGCTGGAAATATTTTCAGCACGTCCAAGGCGCCCTTCAATATTTTATGCGTAGGAGCAGTGCAAAAAGATAGAAATGTCGAAGGGCGTCTTTCATTCACGGGGATACAAGTATACCCTCCTTAAGGTTTTGTTGGAGCAGTTGTTCTGCAATCCTAGCAGGGGCACATCCTTCAGTCCCAATAACACACTCCTCATTGACGACTCTCCCGAGAAGGGTGTCTGCAATGAAAGGGGACTTGCCATCTTCCTGGAGTCTTGGATCCACTCACAACAAAGGGACAATTTTCTATTGGGGTACCTCCTGCTTTGGCTCAGGCGTCTGGATGCGGATTGTCCGCGGGGGCATATGAGGGAGTATGTAGAGGCCAATCGTATTGGCAAGAAACCACTTGAAGCATCTGATTTCATCCTCCAGGAGATGGTGGAGGGGATGCAGGAGTCAGCAAAGGACCTCATGTCCCGTTTTGAACTTCCGGAATCAAAGTTGTCCACGTCCAACGTTTCAAGGAAAATTGCGTCCCAAAATCGGACGTTTGTACGTCCGCACAACCAAATAGGGGGGACGCTCACGTTTGGCGGACAGACGGTGGACAGAAGGGTCCGGGTGGACGGGTGGATGGGCGGACAGGCAACAAAAAGAACTTTGCTGGAACATCCCAGAGACTAGGCACACATCTAATCTTTTTCAACGCTAAAAAGTCTACTTAGCATGCACTGCACATTTTGTCCTGTCCTTGTCTATATTTGGGCTGTAAGCTTGTAGCATCCATAACTCCATATCAATTTTGAATACTCATCATGTCACTTAAACTTCCATAAAATACTCCTAAGAGAGCTAGCTGAGAGTCAAAGGAAGAGTGACTCTACGTATTCTAAATCTACAAATTGCTAGTGCAAAGGTAGTCGATGTGTTCACCTAATGGTAGCACACACAGTACGATTTTTTGACTAAGGCAAAAAGAGTAAAAAAAATGTGACCTGTCAAGACTTTTTCATTACCATATTTTACTTGGCAAGAATCATACTAGGCTATACTTGTACAGTTAAGTCCAGCTTGTATAGCAAAGCAGGTTTGAAGAGGAATGGAATAAGAAGCAGCTAACTAGCATTTTATGTCTAAGTTTTTGCAAGGCAATCTCTTAGCTAACCATCCATGAAGGACACACAATTATTAGACATCAGTTTTGACCAAATCACAACAGTCATAGAGCTTTGAGAAGTACTAAAGCAAGGAAATCTTATCTTTCCCATCATTGTATGAGTCAAGAAAATACAACATATGGCATATATGAAACTTTTTGAAAATGATAGACAAATCTTTTAAAAGTCCCGTAATTTTTCCATGAGGGTGTAGACCTCACCTACACCCATGCAATCCAAATAACACTAAGTTAGTTAGAAAACGTATGTCAGGTGTCTTCAGCCTACACCACTTGTTATTGTGTTCACATGTACAAATTACAAGACAAAGCAAAAGAATATACTTAGTTTGTAACAAACTCAAAAGACTAGAACCTATGCAATAGCAAGGTTAGATTGAGATGAGGAAGCAGCCATTTGATTAGCTCCGAAGTCCAACAACTCAATCCCCAGTAGCACTAAATTCCCAATGTCCCACCAGTGTGCATCTTTCCCAATAGTGTCGATACAGTAAGAGTTACCAAATATAACCCCAAGTATTGGTTTAGCAAGCAAGTCGTGAAAGCAAAACGTTAAGCTAATCTCACAAACTTCCAACAGAGTCCAGGCTCCATATGAAGGACCTGAGCATATTGTGACTTATTTGACAGACTCAGCCTAGTGGTTGCTTGGTCACATAAGATGATTCAAGTTCGACCCCAGCCATAGCACACTCATTAATGTAAGAGGGGAAAAAAAAACAGTAAATTAGCATAGCCTCCATTTCTAAATCATTAATTCATCGTTCAGGCTATGGTCTCGGCTATGGTATTGTCTTGTAACAATCATACCATGGCCTCATGAATAGGAGAACGCCTTTGTTCACCTACCCATATTAATCTCTAGAATGATTTGGATATCAAGGTAGTCCAAATGACCAGTCCAACAGTAGGAAGGTATTAGTGTAGCCAATCAAATCAATGTGATTGTGAATCTTCCCATGAATTGTTAGATTTGTTGTACAATGCTAAATCAGTCCTATTATGGTGAAATCAATCAATTGAATTCCATATACTCCGTAATAATCTAAGGGAGGTAGGATGAGGTTTAAATTCAAAGAATCAAGACTAGACCTAAAGAAATATTTGGATTTGCAAGACATAGTCTGTACTTGCTCTGCTTTTGGTAAGTTATTTCTCAACCATGAGATAGAGTTTCAAAACCCATCTCTAAACTCATGTCATGGTACTAGATTCTTACAGAAGAAGCTAGAAAAAAAAAAAAAAAAAAAAATTTGACGGATGCACAGACGGGAGGAGTGGAGGACGGCCTTGTGTGTGGGGAATTTCAAACAGTCCGCCCCATTACAACCTCAAGGCCGTCCAGCATTCACCTAATGGAGCAAAAAAAAAGAAATAAAAAATTCTTTTGGCGGACGGGCGGACAGCCAATACAAAAAAAAAAAAAAAAAAAAATGGTGGCTGGCTGGCTGGCGAATCCAACAGCCAAGACTGAGCAAACAACAACATTGGATTCCAAAAAGCATAAATGAGTCTTAAAGACTCTAATTATTCAAATAAATGCTACAAGCATCCAATGTTGGATGATTGAATGAATGTAAGGATAATTGAAGTTATTTCTCTACACATTGAAATGTATGCTCTAAATCCTAAACCTTAAACCCTAAACCCTATATCTTCTACTCTAAACTAACTTTGAACCTTACATTAATCATCCAAAGGTTGGTTTGGTGTGCATAATATGTTTGACTTTCAATTTTTTTTAGTGTAATTATCAAAATGCAGTACATATGTAAATGTCATTGACTTATTGATTTATGTTTTTAATGTTTTTGAAGGTTTAAAGCATGAATTGTTAAGCGTGCTCCATTGTACCAAAATGAAACACATAATTATAACTTAAATTATTTTTTTAAGTTTTGTTGTAAAATGCATAGATATTGCAAAATTCCAAGGTATGCATAGTATAAGCAATTGTATCATTTTATTATTCTATTAGAAAATGTTGCAAAAAAGGCTCTAAGCACTTTAATGTGATTTAATGTAGTGTATTGAATATTAATATTAAAAATATTATTCATACACCAAAAACTTAATTGAAGTTATTATCCTACACTCTTATAACTATATGTACATCCTAAATTATAAACTCTAAATAGTCAACATTATATCCCATACCAAAAAAAAGATGCTTTGGTAGTGAAGAATGTAATTGACCCTCTAATATGATGACCTTTCATGTACAAAAGCTAATCATTTATGGATCTCATATGTACATTTGTACTTCATAATGTACCTTTACATAAAAATTGATAGCCTGTAAATTGATTGGTTTTTTACATATTGTGTGCATTACCCTCATAATTTTTTGGTCACCAAATCTTTTTAGATTTGACCAATAGAACAAGGATAAAGTGACCTAATGTCATTTTTAAAGTTTCAACATTCGCRTGCTCAAATATTATAAGCTCTCAATCTATAAGTAATATTATATTTTGTTTCCAAAATTGATGCGATCTTTGTCATATCTAGTTTAATTTGTATGGTTACAATTTCAAATCAAAATGCTGTTTTTTTGTTCAATATTGAAAAAGAATTAATGAAAAATTAAGAAATTCTTTGGACAATTGTTTTAAAAAATCAATGAATAATAAATTATATATATAATTAATTTTTTTAATACTTGAAGAGCTCATGGAAACAAAGATGACTTCCTATTTCTCCTATGCAACTCCATCTAATGAAATTGATTACACAATAGAAGTATAATAATATTGATCTTTTGCATTTGACATGCACCATAAGGCCTAAGCCCACATTTAAAGAAAAATCTTTAATTCACTAAATATAAGTTTCAAATTTGTATACAAGAAGATGCATTATAGCCTATCAATTTTTATGTGAAGGTACATTACAAAGTACAAACGTGCATATGAGATCCATAAATGATTAGCTTTTGTACATGAAAGGTCATCATATTAGAGGGTCAATTACATTCTTCACTACCAAAGCATCTTTTTTTTGGTATGGGATATAATGTTGACTATTTAGAGTTTATAATTTAGGATGTACATATAGTTATAAGAGTGTAGGATAATAACTTCAATTAAGTTTTTGGTGTATGAATAATATTTTTAATATTAATATTCAATACACTACATTAAATCACATTAAAGTGCTTAGAGCCTTTTTTGCAACATTTTCTAATAGAATAATAAAATGATACAATTGCTTATACTATGCATACCTTGGAATTTTGCAATATCTATGCATTTTACAACAAAACTTAAAAAAATAATTTAAGTTATAATTATGTGTTTCATTTTGGTACAATGGAGCACGCTTAACAATTCATGCTTTAAACCTTCAAAAACATTRAAAACATAAATCAATAAGTCAATGACATTTACATATGTACTGCATTTTGATAATTACACTAAAAAAAATTGAAAGTCAAACATATTATGCACACCAAACCAACCTTTGGATGATTAATGTAAGGTTCAAAGTTAGTTTAGAGTAGAAGATATAGGGTTTAGGGTTTAAGGTTTAGGATTTAGAGCATACATTTCAATGTGTAGAGAAATAACTTCAATTATCCTTACATTCATTCAATCATCCAACATTGGATGCTTGTAGCATTTATTTGAATAATTAGAGTCTTTAAGACTCATTTATGCTTTTTGGAATCCAATGTTGTTGTTTGCTCAGTCTTGGCTGTTGGATTCGCCGGCCGGCCGCCAAATTTTTTTTTTTTTTTTTTTTCTTTGGGCGAACGCTAGACGGCCTTGAGGTTGGGATGGAAGTGATTGTTTGGGATTAGCCATCCGCGCGTTTGCGCGTTCGCACAAAAAAAAAAAAAATTATTTTAGTTTTTTTTCTTTGGGCGGATGCTGGACGCCTGTCGTACGCATAATCTAGGTGTAAGTATCCTTACTGTACTGAGTACTGTAAGTTAACACAAAATATCGTCCCGGGAAATTCTAATATGTCATTGTAAGCTTTGTTTGTCCAGTTTTATTACTTTTCTTCTATTTCTCACTCTTTCCGCTATTTTCCGGATCTTATGGTTATCCGGATTGGGATGACTTGTTGTCGGATTCAACTCTGCTAGTCGCGCAAGGATAGGCTTGGCCGGTTCCTTAAACTGGCTGCTCTAGCCCGGAATACCACCTGCAGGTCAGATTGGAAGGGTAATTGTGGATAAAGTCTGCATCGACTTCCCCTTTTGTTTTTGGCTCGGCTCGACACTCGTTCTTGAGCTCGCCCAACTAGGTGTGGTCTCTCTTTCCTCTATTGCATGGGACAAAAGGTCTATAAACCCTTGTGTCTCCATGCCTTGTGCCTTCCATTCTGGAGTCTGGTGTTGGATGATTGTCGTTCCGGCAATGGTATAGACTTCCAAAACTTCCGGAAACTCGGAAAATTCCATCAATTTGTTGGGGTCCATCTGGTTCAACAACTGGCGCATTTTCGTCAAGGTCAGCTCCATTTGGGAAGAAAAATCAACCAGGATGGTGAGAACCTTGGATCCGGTCACTGAGGCTTCTTTGGCGAGCTTGGAGTTGAATAGCGTGGCCCAATTAACGGTCTCCGCTGGTTCCGCCACTAGCCAGTTCAACCCTTTCACCAAGTGCATAGCCTCTTTCTCCCTCTTCTTGGACGTTGACAGCTTCCCTTCCAGCTAGTTGACTCGGTTCTAGATCTCTTCTGCCTCCTTCTAGATCTGCTCAATCTCTTGGTCCCGTGCTTGTAACAGTTTCGGAGATGGTCTGTTCCGAATGGTCTGCATCAACTCGCTTGGATTGTAGCTTGCTCTGTTGTTGCCTCATTGACTATCTTTGCATACGCTTTGATGTAATTGTTGGCATTTTCCACCCATTGAGTTCCGATCTCACAGAACTAGTCTAACCGGGTCGGAGCTGAGGTTCATTCAGTAACCTCTTCCGGACTACTTCCCGTCAGAGCCTTCCAGGATCCCGCATCGGTGGATTTCCGTTTCTTCTACTTTCGCTTGTCCTTTCAGCGGTTTAGCTGGTTCGATCTCTTCCTCGTCCGATCTGCGTTGCTCCTTATCGAGTTCCGTCTGCAGCCCGTACTTGAGGATTGCACATCTGGTGTTATACTCCACCACCTCTTCCAACTTCAACACCTTGTGGTGGTGGTACATGTTAAACAGTTAGGTGCTGATAATACTTTGTTTTGCCTTTCCTATATGATCCCCAGCTTACTCACAACCTCGAAGATGACTCTCCCCTAGTGAATTGCTCTTCCTTCCATAGCTCCAAAGATGGTATTTGCCACCGTAACTATAACCCACATCGGCTTATCCGGATACATGATCGGGATCAAGAACTTTAGGACCCATCTGTGTCTCACGGTTGCACAGTCCGCAATGGCAAAGCCTTCCTTTGAGTGGGCCGGATTGGAAAACTTTCCGACGGAATACTTATCCGTCTGGGAAGATAGTCCGCTGCCTTGCTTTGGATATCCGTAAACCTCCGCCCACGCTTCTTCCGTCCAAGTCTCCCTTCGAGCCCTAACGGTCCGCTCATACTGATTCGGAGCTCCGAATACCAATTCTTGAATCATCTCCTCGTTCTTCAAACTCCATGGTCGACAGATCAATCCGGCACAGCCCATCCTTGCCAGGTCTTCTTCCAATAGTTTCCGCTCACCGTTGTCCTCTGGAGAGGTTGGAGAGACCATACGAGCCGCGACCAGATTCCGCCGTTGGCTACTTTCCGCCATGGAATACCCTAACAGTGTGGGCCGGATCCGTGCGGATTCACCAACCCCACCATCGCGATCACTATCTCAGCACTCTTTCTCTCAATTAACATAAGCGCAAGAAAAGTTTTGTGGAGAAAAAGAGAAGTGACGGAAACAAAAGTTCGCTTAAGTACTTGTCACTTCGACAACGGTCTTGAAACTAGCCATTAATCCATAACAGTGACCTGAATTTGTAGGTCGGACCTAAAAATCATAGGTCTGTGAAATCCGTCTTTCTCCGATTTTCTGGATCCGTAATTACGGAAGTTCTGTAATTTGCTAACCTATTTCTAGAAAATGATTAACTGCTTCCGTAAACGTTTCCGTTTCCACTTCCGGATTAAAACCTAAGCTTTTTTGAAAAATCTAGCCTATGTCAATACTAATCTATCCTAACTAATCACGTTTGCCAAATCCGAACTCCGACAACGCCCGTGAGGTTGGGATGGAGAGGACTATTAGGGATCCCCCTCACACACTAAGCCGTCCGCCCGTCTGCGTGTCTGCCCGTCTGCCCGTCCGCGCGTTCATGAAAAAAAAAAAAAAAATTATTTTTTTTCTTTGGGCGGACGCTAGACGCCTTTGAGGTTGGGATGGGGCGAACTATTTGGGATATGCCTCACACACTAGGCCGTCTGTCCGTTTGTGCCCCCTAACAAAAAAAAAAAAAAAAAATTATTTTTTATTTTTTTTGCGGAAATTGTGGCGGACGGGGCAAACGGCCCCAGCGGACGGCCTGACCGAATGTCAAAGGACGTCCAAAGGGCAGTGTCCACGGACGCTGCATATCCGCACGTCTGAACAACCCTGGCCAGGATTAGATTTAGTCATAGAACCCGGTCATCTTAGGAAGGAGATTTTTCCGTGAAGGCAACGTTGGGAACTGACTTGCTTTTTGTAAATTTATGTAAATGTTTATGTTGCATTCATTTATAAATAAAACAATGACTTTTGTGAAAAAATAAATGGATGACTTTTGAAATAAGTGTCCTTGTGTGTGTTTCTCTCTCCGTTTGCGATTCAGAAATGTCCTCTTAGTACTAGTATCTCTTATCTTCTGGGTGGATGGACTTTTGAAATAAGTCTATCTTATCTTCTATGTGGATGGATTTTTCACATTATCATAGGAACAAAAGATAATGTCTATTGAGCAGCTGGAATTCCTACTTATTGTAGGTGGAGGCCCACTTGCAAGGCAAGGCATGACTAGGAGCTTGCTCTCCAGATCCGAGAAGTCGCTCTCCGCCACCTCTGACTCCAGGGGAGGGAGTTGCGGGACGACCCCAAAATCTAAGCCGTATATGATGCGGTCCGCGGCGATCGACTTTTCTAAGGGGGATTTGGAAGACGGCGTCATGGACAGTCTTTCGAGTCAGGGACTGGCCATGACGCCCATTTGCTCTTTGTCGCCCTTGAGACGACCATCCTCAAGTCGAGGGTGATCCTTTTCTTTGTCTCCGCGGACGGAGGGGCCGACGAACCGCAAACTGGACCTTCCCATCGACAGAGAAATGGAGCATCCTCGAGGCGAAGATAGAGCTCCCAAGTTGGCCCCGCGGATTGTGGTCAAAGTCAAGGCCTTCCCACAAAGGCATGAAGGGAAGAGGGCCCAATGTGACTCGCCGACTAGAAGGCAATTGCCTCGGCTTGACGATAAGCGGCTTTGGCCGTCGTAGTTGGCAAGGGCAAGACGGTTGCCCTCCACGGACAGCTTCTTCCGACAAAAAATTCTCAGAGAGCAGCGGCGCGCCTCAGGATCTAAATCTATTGGATTTGGAATTCCGCTTGGGGAGGACACTCCTTGTGTATTTGGGGGACCCAAGTGTGGTAGTGGGGTATTTTTTGGGGGGCTATTTACCTCCTAGAAAGCATTTAAAGGACCCCTATTATTACATAAAGCAAGAAAGTTATCCATATTATCATATCTATCATTACTTATAATATGTAGGTCAAAGGAATATATTAAAGGCTATTTTCTTTGTAAAGAAAAAAACTAACTAAAAAATAATGAAAATACAAGTGACTAACAAATACCTTATAGAAAAAAGGATTCAAGTTATAACAATGCATGAATACAAATACAACACGAATACATGCATGAATGAGAATAAAAAACAAGACATTAGGGTTGAAGAAGTATTGAAGAGATTTTAGGGACAAAATGTGTTTAAAAACATAGACATGAAGTTCATCWGTGAACTTTGACCACAAATATATGACTCATATAAAAAATTACATCAAAAATACACCATTGTAATGCCCTCCACCATATGTGAGAAAACAAAATCAAGCTCTATGACATGGTGCTACCCAAACTTCAGAGAGGTTGTTTGAAGCACGAACTCTTGCACCCAACCAGATTGCAAACATCGACGGAGTCAGATCATTAAATCTGCCAGTTCATCCACAATACTTCAAAATCAGAAATCATGAAGTCCAGTGCCATCATTAGGACAACTCTTGTATCTTAAATTTCCCCTTCGTACCCAAATGGCCAAATGTGGCCGCTTCTATAGCTTTAGGAGCTAAAATAAATCATTTCTAGAGCTCTAAGTAACAAAATACCACCACAACAAACTCATGCCCGACATCGTCAATCAATAGAACTATGATTTAAAAGTTCATATAAAAAAAAAACTTCTGACGTGGACTTCCTCATTCCATTAAGGGGTTAAATTATGATAGTAATTCACTAGGTGAATAAACCTATCCAATCAGTAGAACAGCCTGTGCATGCCAATAACCGTTAATACTACAAATCCTTTAGAAATGAGCCATAAAGCACAGCAAACACAAAGCACCAGAAACAAAGCAAGAGAGTGAGTACCTAGTAGGACTTTGTGCTTTTGCAGCATCTTTCTTCGGGGTTCTAACTTTTTGCTTCATTCAGGCTAGCTCGGGCGATTTCACCACTCTCTATTTCAAACTTTGCATACTTAATCCAAGCTTTATCACCAGGGTGACATTCTACGCACCTACATGTTTAAAACCAAGGCAAAGAAAGTTCAGTGGAACACATCATAAAAGACAGCCAGTATGACAAGGCCAAAAATAAGAACTACAACGAAATGCTATGAATGCTACACCCTAAATAGATGAAGTACAACATTTGAAGTCACCCTTCCATAATAGGGCGGGAGTCTTGAATTACCAAACCTGTCATAGAGTGATCTTGCCCAATTGATGTCGTTGTATCAATGCTTGAACATAATATATGCAGCCCACACGTGATGATCAGGTTCCCAAGTCATCCACCGCTCAAAGATTTGTCGAGCTCCACGCAAATTTCATAACATCTCCATGTGAATATACTTGTACCAGAGATGGTCGATTCTCTGAAGCAAAGACACAGCCTGAGCAACATTTCCAAACATGCACTGAGTACATTATGAAGCAAATGGGACAATACATCTTCGCATTCAGTGCAATGATTAGTGCAAAAATAACTCAACATCCACAATTGGCCAAACAGAAGCATTGTATCCATGCATCAATTCTAGAGTAATAATCCTAAAATAAGATACGAGACAAGCCAAAATGTTACCAAGCCTAAGACCAACAACTTACAGCAGTGAGAGTGATGCTGAACCCTCCAACACAAGTAGAAAGCGAGAAGACAAAGATGTCGCTGACTAACATAGTGAGGAGTCACAATAGCTTACCATGTTTCTTAAATTGGGCAGATTGCCACATTCTATACCTAAAATCATCTTGCATTTTTTGTCGGCCAGAAATTGGCGTAAATGCTCTGCATCATTTTGATGCAGGGAATAGACCTCATTTCTAGGGTTATATGCCAAGGTCACGGTATAGATAATGCAATCAATGTCAATCCATTTGTTGTCAGTATGATCGTACTTGAATTTGTCTCGTTTGATATATTTGCGGTAATACTGCAACACGACCTCAATATGCGGATTCTGAGCTTTTCGCTTTCCATTTTCCTCCAACCTCGCAAGCAAGTCCACAGGCTGCCGCAGCACACCGAACTGCTTCCCATTGCGCCGCCTCATGGCCTAGACTCTACCTAACCAGCAAGCACCCTCATCTACAGCATGCAAAACATTAGTAGCAGTTAACCTTGGAACATTGGATGGATGACCTCATTTACGCTTTGCAGCAAATTTGACAGTAGAAGACAACCAAGTAGTGCTTTGCTGGACAAAATGAATAGCGCAATCAAACCCAATAGACAACAAACCTGATCTTGATGACAAGCCCACCTGCATACAATTGTTGTGGTTATAGAACTCAATGCTATGCTTTATTCTAGCCAACCGATCCTTTGTAATAGAAGCATTTAGGGTCTTCTTTCTCCACCAACCATGGCCTGTCATACCAAATTCTCCGTCGTGGCTGGCATTGTGTACTTGGCGCCATGTTCAAAGACCTCAACATGCCTTGGGCTTGTTTCAGTCCCTCGTGTAGCGTTGATACAATCTTTGCGTTTGTTGGAATCAGACTGTAGTCACCCAAATTGCAGCGCTGCTCCCTAGGTTGCAACTTGTGTAATGATTCCCAGACAGTATCCATCTTGTTGTATTGTTTCTTGAAGACTAAACCGTTCTTCCCATATTCAACAGTTGAAATGTGGTTTAGGGTATTTGCGGTGTTCACCAATTGATGGAAGTCATAGGCACGTTCTTGGCCATTCATGCCACCAATTCTTGAGAAGAAGATTTTGCAAGAATCACTCCCAGTCAAATGCAACGGCACAGCTAAGTCGGGGAACTTGTCATTGAAATGACAAATTAGAAGAACAACAAAATGACATGATAAGTGAATATCGATAAAACATTGTAGGCTTACAAAGTTCTTTGCCTGCACAAGTGGTTGCGAATTTCCCAATACGCCATGATCTCCAAACTGCAACCACAACCTCCAAAGTCGGAAGAAAAAGGAGACCTTGCCACACAATACTGTCCTAGAACGTAGGTCCAAAGCAGGAGAACAGAAAATGTCAAAATAGGCAGCACATATATCCAAGTAAAATTCCGTTCCAAGGGTTCTTTCACGATGAGGATAATCTGGAGCACGCATGTGAGCCAAACATGTCCTGACTTTTGATTGACACAACCTTTGTGCCACAGCCTAATTCTACCGGTCCCTTCTTTCTACATCTTCTCCTGTCAAACCATGTTCTTCAGCCGCAAACTACTGAAATACTTTCTCTATGTGACCATGGAGACACAAATCTCCTCCTAACTGCAAAATTCTAGCAGCTGAAAGCAGAAAATTAATTAGTTTTTTCCCATTGTGGATATAATCTTGGTCATGAAGACCCTTTGCATTCCCACACGAATCTAAAAAAGCAGTGAACACCCAACCCTCTTACCCTACATCCAAACGGATTCCATCGTTCCTCTGGTAGTCTGCTAGCATCAGCTCCCTCCTATGGGAATCACCATCACTGGCGTGTCCCACAATCGGGCCTACAGCTGCAAGACATTCTTGTTCCCACAGCTTGTCAATACCAGGGTTGTCATACCAGATGGGTCGGAGTGATCGGACGGGACGGACGGGCAAGGCGGACCGGACAAGCGGACAGCCCAGACAGCCCAGACGCTTAGCATTTCTGAAAAAATGCAAAAAGTTGTGGGTTCCACGTTGGCAGTCCACGTTGGAAATCAGGGCGCGAACGGCAGTTTGAGGCGGTTTTACGCATCCGTCAGGGCGCGGACGGGTTTAGGTGGGGCGCAGACAAGTCTGGCCAAGGCGCGGACAAACACGTCCGCGCCCTGGCAGGCACACGTCCATGCTCTGACAGTTGGCGCCCCGACCCTATATAAGGCCGTCCTTGCCCCAGTCGTCGTCGCCCTGCATATTCCAAATCCTCCACCTCTTCATTGAGCTAGACGTTGGCGTTGTGCAGGGTGCTTTTTTACGTCTGCGCCTTGCCCGATTCTTCAACAATGGTGACACCACCGGGAACTAACAAACGAGAACAAGACCAAACCAAACTAAGGCCAGGAAATAAACAAAAGAAGAGATTACACGTGCTTCAAAACCCTCACAAACTTGCATTCAAGGATTGGAATGAAGTGCCTGACCCGTGGAGTTTAGAGACTTGCTCCAATTACATCGAATGGTGCCACATTGACAAAGCCTTCTCAGAAGAGTGCCACAACTACCATCGCCATTTCAATAAAGCAAATTTGAAATACTGCATCGATGAGGCCTTCAAACAACGATGCATTGAAATATATCAGGTGTTCTAGGACATGTCCATCGTAAAAAGAAACAAAATCCCCCTTTTCATTGCACGGGGTGTGCATGCGGAAGTGAGATTGAACAAGTGAGTGGATTTGTCCACCGTGAAGGGCACACCATCTAGTATCAAAATACCAACACCAGCAAATGGAATAATTGCAAATGGGGTTATGAGGTATCCCGAAAGAGGGCTGGTAGGTTCTACACATGTTTTGAGACGCCAGACACGTATGAAACACAAGACTCATCTATGGATGACGACTCTGATGGGGCTCATACACCAATGGTATTAACCCAAAGAGAACAACAACGTGCACAAAAGCGGATGGATGAATGTGCACTCTTTGGAGAACTTGCAGAGCAAGGTGTTGATGTACAATTCCATGGCGTTGAGAAACCAGTGATTGGAGTAGCTGAGGCGCAATTTCAAGGACCTGATGAACCAACAATTGGAATTGTTGATGTCATGGCTGCTGCAGACACCATACAAAGCTTGGGGATGCAATTACAAGACAAAAATGGTGAACTACATTCTATATACAAAGATGTGTGCAAGTTTGGGGAAGAAATCTCGGAAAAGGACGAAAAAATTGCTCAGCAAGCACGTGACATAGAGTAGCTTCGGGAAGCTCTACAAGCACTACAAATGATGAATGAAGGTCAAGATCCATGAGGACATGCACAAAGACCTCCTTGAAATTCTCAGATTCCGGTGCAAGATGTGCACGGTGTTGTTTCCATGTCTACGGAAGAAGGGCCAAGCTTTGTAGAGAAACTACTTGCCACTAGCAATGTACCAATGCAATCTGAAGTTCCAAGCATGGTTACAAACGATAGCTTTGAGTTGAACGACTTGCGAGCCGAGAAAGAAAAATTACAAAGTCGATTGCATGCCTTAGTGGAGTAGTACTACCAATGGAAGTTGGCATGCGTGTTCAGCGTCGACAAAACACAACAACTAGTAGCAGAGTTCAAGAAAATGGACCACGGCTACATTCAGCACAATCAAAAAAGGTTGTTTGGCTTGACTTCTTGGGCCCTTGTGGATGATCTTTTTGATTTCAATATGGCAACCACTGAGCTCGATAGTGGGAAATCAATCATTGATTAGTCTTATTACAATTGGGATTACAAAAATCAGGTTGGGTCACAAGTCGACTATAAAAGCAAGCCGTTGTTGGAGTGGCCAAATCCTTCAAGTTTTGTGGAAGATGGGACCACATGTCCCATTTGTATGAATCCATTTGGTTTTGAAGGTGGAATGCAATTGGGCACGTGCAACCACTTGTACCATCCATTTTGCCTCATCAGTTCCGTGATTGTCCGTCGTCGGTGCGTAGTGTGCAAAGCTCCATTCCACGAGCGCTTGTACGAGTTGTTTGGCTTGATCTCATACATGCCACCACATTGGGAATTCAATGCCACGAATGCCTCCGATCACCCTAGAAGCTGGGGAAGAGACCTGGTGAGGAGCTGGAAATTACAAATGACATCGTTGCAGAAGACATAGCTCTCTACTGAATATGGTTGGGAGAGAGACTTAAATCAAATTCAAGCTGCCTGCCACCACTTGTTTCCGATGAAAGACAAGCACAACCAAGGACAACGGAATTTTTCTTCCAAAACTTCCATGGACATTGGAATGGGGCCGGAAATGAGTTCTGATTTGGACCTCACCCCAGGCGATGGTTGTGGGGCGTTGATGGAGTCCGTATCAGTGATGACAACGGCAATTGCATTGTAGAGGACCCTAACATGCTAAACCCTGCGGAACTTGCTGTATTATCGGAACTCAGTGGAGAGAGACGTTTAGAAATGAAAGGCTCGATTACAACCCAGAGACACGCCAAACTCTGGAAAGCCTCAAGCAATCGCAAATAATGAGGGCCATTTTGGAAGAAGACGGTCCAGCAAGTAGAACTCGATCTGCGGTTTGTAGACTTCAACTAGGCTCTGGCAAAAATTCTCCCATGGAATAGGGTATACACGACAACGAGGCTAGACCCAGTGGCCTTACAAACAATCCAATGAACATCGACTGAGTGCATTTTCTAGTGTGGTAATTAGTAGTTACCAAAGCATATTTTGCGTATAGACTTAGGCACTTATCATTACCAATGTTTATACAATTGCTACTTTGGCAATTCAACGCTATTTTAGTTACTTTAGTACTACCAACAACATTAGACATAGTCTCGGAAAATGCATATTTTATCATGGAAAACGTGCTACATACTTTTCCAATTTTGTAATACATTTTGCATTATTGCATATAAAATCCAAATATGCAATTTTTGAATTATTTTGCATGATGCATGTATAATTCCTAAACTAAGAAGTTGTTGAGTAATACATGTACAAACTTAATCTAGTTTCCGTTTATAAAGATTTCAATGTGAGGAGTATTTCAAAAAAAAATTAGCAAATGTAGTGCAATAAGGAAAAATGGGAGTAAACAACTTTTATTTAAATAAACACAATATTAGGGATGAAAAATATATATTCTCGGTCATCGCCAGACATTTCTTTGCACACACTTGTTTCTTGGACATCTTGCCCACTCTAATCAACTAATCATTTGTTTGAATGAACTAAGTGGTCTAGGGTAAAAAAGAAATCGCTTGTGGATGTTGAGGAGGTCCATGCATTATACTTTTCATTTAGTACTATCAATTATTTCATTTTGAAAAGTATGCATATACAAATTTAAAATTTGTTGCTATGATCTAATTTGATTGATGATGGCTTTGTACTCCTTCTGTTTCAATATACTTTTATAAATTTGAGGCAATCTTTTATTTCTCATTCTTAAAGACTGAAAATATATTGTATTTCATTTTAATTCCAAGACCAAAAAAATGCAAGGGGAGAAAAGCACTATTCATGTAATTATGCTCATATCATTTTCCTTCTTCGGAAGATTCAATTGTTGCCTAAAAGAATTGATTATCCGAAAATTTTATAATCTTGAAATGCAAAGGTCAATATGTTACGATAATAAATTCCACACGTTCTTCTATCATAGACATARTAGTCTTCTTTTTGCATGCTTCTATTAAAGATTTCAAATACCAGTCTGATAGACTGAGCCAAAAAAAAATACCAAAGACCGAAGTGGGATTGTGTCCAAACATTTTGGTTGTACTCTAATATCATATCCCTAAGAGGCTAAGACCCAAACTCTTCTAGGATCCCGTGGCACAAGTACATTTTTGTACTCAAATCCATGAATTTTAATGATACATTGATACTTGACCGCTATTGCATTTTTTTTTTCTTGAAACACATGAACACTACCGCTATTCCTTTTCAAATTCAATCCATTGTAGCTATTTATCTCAAAATTAACCCCTAAAGGACCACTATGCGTTTTTTGGCAACATAGAAATTTCTAGGCAAATCTGAAGAAAATCACTTTTTTAAGAAATAAACATTTCAAATTTGTTCTTTAGACTTATATGTAGGGGAAAAACATTAAATCATTGCAAGAAAATAGTTGAGATGAAAGTTATGAGGCTTTCTAGTTTGTGGACAGTTATGGAATCCCTACACTAAATAAAACTTTGAAGTCCTTTATTTTACTGACATTCAAATATTTTTGAAAAAATATAATGCTATTGGATGTAGATTGTTTATTACAACGATTCAACCATACCGGATGAGTTTTTTTTAATTTTATAACTAATTTTTTCACAATTTAGTACTTTGAATCATTCTCTACTTCTTTCTACTTACAAATTTTTGTCTACATGTTGAGAATTGAGGAAAGCAATTGAAACTCCAACTAGGCTYTAGGAACAAACATGATTTAGAGGTACATTTCACTTTATTCAATATAACAAATCTGCACATTTTAGAAGGGTATTCGTTTTGATGATCACAGATGACAATTTTTTTGTGAACTTCAAAAATTTGTAACTAATTTCACAAAGCGAGAAAAAATATGAAATGACTTGGATTACATGCCTATTTTACTTGTCTTTTGAGGAAAATTGACCAAAAAAATATTTAATGATGTTTTCCTCACCCAAATTCAATTTTAGCCCTTAAAAGGTTGATTTATGGAACTCCTACCTGATTTATAGAAATTTATACCGTTGGATGAGTTCAATTATTTTTTGTTTAGGGTCAAGAATCTCCCTTATGAAAATACCTTGTACGATTTGATTTAAGACTTCATCTTTAGAGTGGCCACAAAATTCATTCTCTTGAAAAATTATGCTCGCCCCCGAAATCAATCCCGGTCACTAAAGGGTTAAAGCCTTGAACACTAAGTCTAGAAAAGTATGAGGTGGTTATGATTTGTTTCCGTGAACTCAAAGGAGTACATCCCAAGTAGATTATGTTTTGAAGAATATAAAAAAGAATTCCCTCACCTCAAAATTAGGCAATCAAAGATCATCTCTTTTACTAGGAATCCTGATCCTTTGGGATTCTCTTCACGCTAATTTGGACCTACTATTTTGGGATGACAAATTTATTTTCTAAATATTTAATTTTGAGTAAGTTCAAGTTTTCAAGTGCGTAAGTAGTAGAATTGGAGCCCTAAAACCGGAGCCACAAGCTTGCACGGATTGTCCTTCAACTCGAGAAGTGGTTGGATCCTTGAATGTAGCCATTGACCTCCAGATTTTGTCCAACCTCGTTGCATTAATGCCCTCCCCCGCTGTCCATGGGAGGGAAGAATCCCATGAGCATTTGAAATGTTTGTGCTGAATTGCAGCACAAAAATTTCAGCTCCTCAACTGCAAAGAAAAAGACAGGCGATCGCGCCCCTTGTTGGTGTCCGCGCCCAGACGTCCACGGGCGCGCAGTCTGACGTTTGCGCCCTGTCGACCCGTCCGCGCCTTTCCAACGCATTCGCGCCTGCAAACGGTTTTGAAAAAATCCTATCTGCCTTGACTTGTCTCCGCCCTTCTCCAAGAAGTCCGCGCCCCTACACTCCTTGAGTATAAAGGCAAACTTCTTCGTGTGAAACCCCTACATTTGTCATCTTGGCCTCATCATCTTGGACTTCAATTCAATTTGAGCTCCTTGTGAGTCTACTTGGGTGGCAAATGGCCTTGGTTTGCTATTGAGGTGATGTAAAAATCAGTTTAGGCAGTGGATTGGCGCTAACTTTTGTTTTGTCCTCTCCATTTGGTGTAACACATTTGCATTTATTGTGAACGCAATGGGAAATCAACAAAAACAAACAAAAGAATGGGAATCGTGGTATAACTTCCTAGAGAACGGGAATAAAGTGAGCTGTATTTTTTGCAACTTGACATTTAGCTATAAACGCGAGCACGCTTTTGCTCACTTCGGATATGGTGCGAGGTCCGAGAGGGCAATTTTTCGCAGTGCGCCGCAAGCTGTGCGACACCGATTTGCAAATTGTGCGAACTTTGTCCCGCAAAGATTTAGTCTCGAAGACATGTACGAAGGAAAATCAATTCCGAGTGGTCCATCAAGAGCAAATCCTGTCGCAAGTTCAAGTCAATCCACTCAAAACGAAGTGATGGGTGGGGGCCCCGGTGGAGACCAAGTTGAAGGGGCTACTATCCTTGAAGGAAATCATCCAGTACAAAGGTCCGAGAGTCTTGCAGCATCAAATTCCACAAGATCTGGGACATTACAGTAACAGCGCATGAGGGATGCTTTGAATGTTTCTAAGAGGAAGGAATTGGATGAGAAGTGAGCATCGTTTTTTTACGAGGCGAATGTGCCATTTAATGTGGCAAGGAATCCAGCATTCATTGAGGCTGTGAAGGCAACCTCAGTGGCAAAGTTTGAATATAGTCCACCTTCTTATCATCAACTGAGGACTAAGTTCATTGAACCCAAGAGGTTACAGGTTGAGAAGCAAATCAAAACCAAAGTTGGTTTTGCAGTGAAGCATTACGGGATGACAATATGCAGTGATGGCTGGGATGATGTCAACTGGAGGCCCTTAATGAATGTGATGATGTTGTGCCCTACCGGTGATGTATTTTTAGGGCCATTGACACTAGCGGACAGAGGAAGTCGATGCGCTACATAGCGGACCAGATGAATGTATTCATTGAGAAAGTGGGTCTGAAACACGTCACACAAGTTTGTACGGATAATGCAGCGACCATGCTTGGAGCATTGAACGATATAGTTCTAACATACCCTCACATATTCAAGCAGGGGTGCATGGCACATGCCTTGGATCTTTTGTTGGAAGATTGGGCCAAAATAGTAGAGTTCAAAGATTTAATTGAGAGGGCAAGAAGATTGTGCCACTACATTCAAAACCATCACGTGACCATGTCTGTTTTCAGGAAGTTGAGCCCGAACAAGTAGCTCGTAGTGCCAAACGAAACACGGTTTGCTTGTAATTTGCTTATAATGGACCGACTCAAAGTTCTTCAAGGGACCATGGTGCTACTGATAAACGATGCGCGCGTTAAGAATTACGTAGATGGTCTGCAAAACAGACAACATGGGGAACAAGCAGCTACGGCTTGATTTCTTATGGTGTCAACCGTTGAAGATGTGGGGTTCTGGCAACAAGTTGTGAATTATGTGCACATGACTGAAGATGTGCTGAAGGCATTGCACGTGTTTGATGGCAAAAAACCAGCTATGCATTAGGCATGGCTCACAATGCACAATTTGCGAGGCCATGTGTTTTCTTTAAGAGAGCCCCCTTTCAACCTACAACCAGATATAGCCACCACCTTGGAGGATACTTTTCAAAACAGGTGGGACATGGTATTTACGGATGTCCATTACGCCGGGGCCCTTCTGAATCCTAATCTCTTGAATAACGCGGCTCTCAGGGCTGATGGAATTGTCCTTCGTGCATTGTATCGGGTCATCCGCAAACTGGAAAATGTTGTAGGTGTACAATTTAACGATGTGCTATCAGAACTAACAGAGTTCGAGGTGGGCACGAGACCATATAGTGCTGCTGAGACACCTGATATCTGAGCGACAGGGATGCTTCAAGCAAAGGAGACGTATTGTGTTTTTATGTCATCAAAAACATTTAATGTAATATCAATGGTGACATAAAAACACGATACATCAACTTCAATGTCTACAAAAATACGTCTGATAAAATTTGTCCACATGAACTAAAACGTGGGTTTCTTACAGTGTTCCTTACCAATGGTGGCACAAAGTTGGAAATTGAGCCCTATCTAAGATTGTCATGTGAATTCTATTGTTGACGTGTTCAGCAAGCTCTTGTGAAAGGAACTGGAGTATGTATTCCTTTGTCCACAACAGGGTCTGAAATCAATTAGCCCTCGAGAAGGCTGAGTCATTGGTATATATTTATACCAATAGCCGTGTACTCAAGGAAAGACCGGGTGCCAATCCTGTTTGTTGGTATGATGCGAGTATCTTATCAGAGGATGAAGATGTAGATGCCCTCGGCCCCGTTCCGATAGGAGAACCCCCTCGTCGTCTCAAATTTGACGCGATGAGGGCTGCAGAAGGAGAAGAGGTTGATCAAGAAGCAAATCGAGTACCGCGAGCATACCCACCAAATCGAGATTTGTGGAGGGCGGGGGCCGATCACCTTGAGGAAGCTAGAAATTACTATGGAGACGATGATGATGACCTGGAAGAGAAAGTTCTCTCAAGTCGTTGGGGCCCTCGGCCAGTTGATCCTCCCCCCTTTGGCCCTCAAAATCTAGTCGTTCCGGAAGTGCGTCCTCTATCATCGTCACCGGAGCAAAAGGGCCCCGACGTAGTGGACGCCGAAGATGATAATGTCCCGTCTCACAATGAGAATGACCCCCCTCCAAAAAACAAAGGGGAAAATGGAAATGGCAGTGGGAATCTAGAGAACAATGCAACTCAAGACACTGAAGGATCTATTAGCGATCGTGATGGCAGTAGGGGGCGCGGAGCAATATGAGGCCGCAATAGTAGTAGAGTGTTCGAAGGACGCCATGGCCAAAACAATGAGAATATAGAAATGTCAAGACCAATCGCAAGAAATGTCGTGAGGGGTTCTGTAACGGGAGCAAGGCGTTTTGACCCTGAACGTTTAGATCCCAGTGATGTTTTTGCGTTTACTAACCCGCTTTAAGACAAAGCCCGTATTCCCCCACAGATTGCAGTCCGTACTATTCTACCTGACCGCAATACATCGGTGCAGCGTTCTCATGATCTTTCTTCTCCCGCAACTTCAAGTGCTCACCGTTGACCTTCCCAAGAAGGGCTAGGCTCAGTGGAGAATGCTCAATCAACGTGTCCAAGCATTTCAAATATTACAGCAGGTGGTAGACCCCTTACTACCCCTTGACCCATAATTCCCCACCCCATGGGTGAATATCAGCGTGGACGTGGAAGGAGTACCGTCCACAGAGGAGAAAGGGGTCGTGCAGGTCCAAGAGATGCAGTCAATAATGGAGGCCATGGTGGATGAAACAACAACGAAGCGTCATCGTCTAGGCGTTCTAAACGCCCTCTCTTAGGAATTGGGGTCAGAGACCCAAACGTGGTGATACCGCCATTTTTGGAAATATATGTTCTAGGAGCAATTGCGTCCACTCCAGCATATGTCGTTCATTGAGTACGAGGAGGGCCCACTATAAATTCAGACGTTGAGGACCTTAGAGCTCAACGGCACAAGAGTTTCAAACGCAATTGTAGGCGTGGTGAAATAGCTGTGGAGCTTCGAAATGAGAATTCGGAAGTGGAGGGCCATTGGACAATCGATGCTGACGATGTAGAAGATGCATGTGGAACTAGTGAAGGTGATGAGGATGAAGACGACCCTGATTGTGATGAGGCACCGGCGGATAATGATATAGTCATTGGAAATGCTGCATTAGGAGATGATGGAAATCCGGATATATCAGAAGTCCGCAGATCAAGTCGTTTCAACAATTGAAGGACACCCAACATTGGATGCACATTGTCATTCATCATGAGTTTAAGGCAATTGCATCATTTTGAACATGAAGTACTGAAGATCTACAAGAACACGATAGAGAGTTTGAGATAACCAATGGAGGAATAGGCATATTTTGAAATTATAGATTTATTGTGTTGTGAACTTGTTATTGTACTGAACAATGCTTGAAATTTATAAATGTTGTTGGTTATCTGAAATAATGAAGTCTCCGATTGTGTTTGAGAAATTATTACATTTTCTGATTTGCCTTGCATGTAGACCTTCAGGAGTGCGGTTATGCTGTTTTGTAGAATAGTAGAAGATGTTGTAGACATAATTTTCAAGTGCAAGTACAGCAGTGATCAAAGAATATAATGAAACATGAATATTTTTATCAAAATGCAAGGAATTAATCATGGATGGGTACATCTCTCAAGGAAAACCCGTGGACTCGGCAGGGCACGGACTTATGTCGTTGAGTTAGGGCGCGGATGGGTTAGGGCTAGAGCGCGGATGTCTGCGCCCTACCGAGGCAACAACCCGACCCGTCCGCGCCCTAGCCTCAAGGGGGGGGAGGGGGCGCAGACGTCTGCACCCTACTAAGCCTTAGGCTCGGATGTCCGCGCCCCCCCTCCCCGAGGCTAGGGCGCAGACGTGGTCGGGGCGTAGACTATAAAACCCTTGTGGGTCCTCACTTCTCTTTGCTAAGTCCACGCTCTACGCCTCACACCTTCGTTTGCGCGAGCAACCTTTGGACGTGTGTTTGGTGGGTGATCGGGCTTGGCCTACATACCACCCCCGTTTTTTTTTATTTTCTCGGAAGTTTTGGTGGTGCCAAAATATTGTACAATGGCAAGAGAAGGGAATTCCAGCACAGGTCCGCGCTCGGTGTTTGTGGACTTGGATGCATTTTCTGAGGTGGTGCGTGCAGTCATGAACGAATTAATGGCTTCAGGGTCATCTAATCCCTCGTCATCCAGTAGGTCGAAGCGCAAAAGTCAACCGAATCTTGACTTCCCCCCACGAATATGTTCTCGAAGCTGGAGCAATAGCGGTGATTTTTTTCAAACGATGAAGCTTTGGAATGTTGTGTAGAGAATATGTGCACTACAACGAAAAAAGATACTACAAGTTGGGCGCTGAATTGCGGCGAGAGTTGGAGACCAAATTCATAGCATCCGAGCAATTCAACAATTATCAGGATTACTGGTTGCACTCTGAGTGGTTAGATAAGCAGGTTTTGCAGCTGACCACCAATATTGTGGCGAATTGGTGTTATCACGCGAAGAAGAAGGAGGATGGTAGTGATTGGGACATGCATGAGAAGGAATTTGCTTCAAAATTGATGCAAGTTCAAAAGTTCGCCCAGCAGTATTCTTTGTCGCGTAGAAAGAAACTAGCACCATGGAAAGCGACACTTGAAGACCAAATACGCGCTCATTGTGTGAGCGGAACTTTCAAGTGGCTGGAAAATTGTGTGAAAGTGATTCTCATGCCAAACCAAATCGCGATTGGTTCATATGGGACTGTCAGAAAGGTCATGCTTACAAGACTGCAAACATTCCTTGTTGGATCTGCTTTGCCGGGAAGACCTCAAATGAGAAGGAGAAGCGCCAAACTATTGTGAGTGAGGCGGGTGTGTGTGGTGCCCAGTGATACATCCTGGTATCATACGACTTGCATACATCCATCCAAAAACGATGGAAGGCTACACGCTATGGTGGAATGGAGGTTCATTAATTTCTTTCTGGATCAAATGCAATTCAAAGGTGAGCAAAGCATTGGACGTGGACCAAATCACAAGACAACACGATACAGGTTTGACGCAGGAAGAACTTGGTTGGGTTGCAACGTATTGCAGAAACCGCTTGAACTTGGCTCTCTCATTGCTTGTCACCGTGGAAAAATGTCATGAAGCTCAGTATTTACACAATGACATTACTCCATCCAACATTTTGCTCCATTTTGATGACTGGAAAGAGAACACGGTGTACATAGGCATTTGCAATTGGGGGCTTTATGGCCGAGTTGTTGAAAAGGAGCCATCAAGGTATGGTTATCGAACCATGGAGGAGCTCAAACGTTTGAAAAATGAACGGAAACATGCAGCCCCCAAGTTGTTCTACGTGTACGGAGAGAAGAGATCGAAGACCTCACTTGAAGTCATGCAAAAGAAGAAGTTGTACACCATGGCTGTTGATGTATATGCAACGGGATGGATAGCATATCAAATTTGGAACAAAGAATGGGATTCCAAGTATTTTACGACCAGAAGACCAGAGTAGTATCAAAATTTGAGGATTAAGTTGCTGAGCCTCCATAAAGTAGATGTAAGCGACAGGGCATTTGTGCCCGATGTGCTAGAGACTTTGAGGAAGGCACCTCACTCTTGGACTATGCTTGATTGTTGTTATCGTACATAGCTGACTGTTTGTACTTTTTGGAATTTAGTATGTGGCAATTTTATAGGAAGACCACACCTTTGTTGTTTATGAGTGCATGAAGCATGTGTATTTTGTAGTTGTTAGTTTGTTACACATTTCATATAATTATGAAGACACGGACGTATGGTCAACATTTTTGAATATGCCATTTGGTGATTATTCCATCAGGACATTGTGGTAGTTGTATGACTTATGTGAATTAAAGAATGTCGATAAAGCAACCCATTTGGAATGCAAAAGAGCATGGGCATGTGGTAGGTGTTGTGGCCACCTCAAAAGTAGAAATGTTGGAAGAGTGTAAGATCGTAGATCATAGGAAGAAGTGCCTTTGGAAAAAATGATGCTCCTCAATATGAAAATGAATTGGAAGGAAGTCATATCTCATGTACAAAATAAATCATAACGAAATTGAGAAATCTAAATATTTTTGCGTCATTGTGTGAATAGAGGATTTTACTACTCAGAACAATACAAATACCTCATATCATTATGTGAACATTGTATTCTATTGTAGTAATTGATTCGGAAAATATGGATTCTTTATCCCACGAATTCCAAACTATTTTAATTGACCAAGCTCCTAGTAGAAAAAGGTTTGAGCGAGGCTATGAAAAAGCCAACAAAGCCCCCCCCTTCCTTTACTTTGAAATTCACAATGGAAAAAGAAATGGTTTCATCAAACCTGGGCCCCGTGGTTCTAACCCTGTATCCTCATAAATTTGAATAAACCGCTGAACCCTAATCAAATGTGGTTCACGTGAACATGAGTCCCCTCTTCCTAGAAGATATTGCTTTTAGTTCTAAAAGATTTTTTTTTTGGGCCTACAATGCACAAAAGCATGGTTGAATTGAAAGAAGGCCTCTTTATTGCTTCTTAATGGAGAATGAATTGAATTTCATTATTCCAAAAATTGTTAAGTGGAACTAGGTACGAGATAGTAGGAAAATTAAAAATATGAAAATTTTATATATGGAATTAAAATGTCTAAATCCTAATGTTGAGATTTTTCTAGCAAAAACTCTAAACCAAATGGCCCCTTTTTTCTTAAAGAAATTGTAAAATTTGCATTCTTAAATGAATGCTACAAGCTATGTTTTCTAGAAAAGATGCTCTGAAAGCCCGAAAAATAATAACTTTCTCATAAAAAATCCAAATAGAATGAATCAAAGCTTCCTAGATAGCCAAAAATATAATCTATGGCCCAAAAGAAAAAAAAAAAATATCAAATTCTTGCAATTTTTTTTTATTCTCCTTAACAATTTTTTTTTTTTTTTTTTTTTGTTTTTCTTTTAAACTTTGAACTAAATACTACAACATCAAAAAATTTAAATTCAAAGTCTGTAGTGCAAAAAATTTGACAAATGATCCCCAAATTTATCTGCAATTGCAAGGCAGTGTTTGAATAAGCTTTGTTTTTCAACTTTGAATGCTCATTTCCTCCAATATATACGGTCAAACTTCATGAAAATTTTCACCACATGATCTAAGACAAGTGAAGTACAAGATCCTACGGTCAGATTTTAGGGAATATTTTTTGTTTGGTTTCTTGGATCAATGCAACAAAAATGACAATTTCTAGTGTTTCTTGACAACAAAAAATGGCCTCGAGGCTTAAGGGATTAATGGGGTTTACAATTAAAATCATTCGCCTTCAAACTAAAAGAATATGAGTCCATGGAGCAAGCCAGGATGGTTTCTGTTCCTTTACTTTGACATTCACACCTTACTACATCTGTCCGCGTTCCGACAAAAATCCGTCCGCGCCCTGTCAATGGTCCGCGCCCCGATAAAATTCCGTCCACGTCCCCCACTGCTGATGTCCGCGCCCTGGCAAGCGGTCATCCGTGCTCTCACTGAAGTCCACGCCCTACCTCTAGTGTCCGCGCTCTGGATCCTAGTTGGCAGCCAGGTGGCATCATAATTATAGCCACATCACCTATTTTTTTTATTAATAAAAGTCAACTTATTGTTGACCACATCGGACGGGCGAGTCCTCTACCGGACGGGCGAACCGGATGTTCGTCCGGTATGACAACCCTGGTCAATATTGTCCCACTGACCCCTAACCCAATTGGATTTGAAAAAGGTTCCAAGTGCAGCCAACAACTAACACAACTCGAGGAAGTAGTTCATGCAAAGGATTTACAACAACTATTTGAGCAATACTCCCTTTCCTGTTGTTGGAAAAGGATTCTAACTATTTTCGATACCCCTCCTCATCACTCCCAACAATTAGCTTGAAACCAGACACACAGATATGGTTCTCAAAAGGACCACAAAACCCAACAAAAGTATCCCATGTAGTTTCCCAAGCCACTCTCTCTTTAACTTTTGTTTCATTTTCAGCGAGAAGTACTGGTACTAGACCTAGAATGTTATGAGAAAGCTTAGCATCCCTATAAATCTGCGCCACAGCTGCAAAAATCTGCGAGTGTTCACTGGGTACAAATTGGACCCCTTTTCCTCCCTCTTGTTTCACCTGACGGTAACTTGCACCCGAGTAGTTCAACAAAACTATATCGACCATCCTACAACCACCGTAAACCTTCATGACTTTCCCTAAGCACTTTGTGTTCTTACTGTATCGCTTTCCTCTAGGATCACGGTTGCGATTCTGCGCCACATCACGGAGGAAGTTCCACAGCGCAGGCTTTCCACCTAAAGCACCGGACCTATGGGTGTTGATTATACTTTGACAAAATTTAATGACATTGTGACCACAAGAAGCCTCTCTAGCTAAATCCTGCAAACTTGGACGCTTGACCTTGAGCTGAACTATCCTAGCCTAAGCACCCCTGTGCAACAATTTCTGCCTCTTAAGTTCCCTCCTGACATCCCGACCATGCCCAACGAGTTCCGAAGTGGACAGGTAAGCAAGTCGTCTTCCGCCTCCTGTGCTTCTCGATTTCCGCTTCTCTACACTAAATCCTTCCCTCACCACTTGTTTGTAGAAGTCATTTTCCTGCGGGATAGAAGAGCACATTTCGCAAGAGAATTCCAAGAATCCCTTACCAGATTTATCAACCCTAATACAGAATGTATGCCTAAACGTACCGCTGATTTTTATAACTTTTGAACTTTTAGTGAAACTAGCCGTCAAATGAGGTTCGGGATACCAAATTGAACCGACGTGAAGGTCATTCAGCAACTCAAAAACATAGTAAGACAACCCATTGTAAATGCAATGTGGACTTCAAAAACCCCAACACAAGGAACCCAACAATGCATTCTCTCGGGATTTTGAACACTCACCCGACGATGTCTGAAAAGGAGAACCAGCGGGGTCGGCAGTAGAATCCTCACGAACTCTAGACTCAGCACTTCACCATCTTCCAAGATGAGGTTGATTTGAGTGTACGCTGACGCTAGAGGAGAGGGCAGGCCAACCTCTTTGTCCACTAAGGAGTGGGGTGCTAAGTTTCTTCCCGTCTTCGCCTGCTCTACAACCTGTAAGTGCTTACTAAACAGCAAGTGGTGAATCAAATTAGGTTCCAAATTTTTCTTGGGCGGGCACAGGTTGTGCATCTCCCGGCAATAGAAACAGCGCTCCTTCATCCAAAAACCTTTTTGCTTGCCTTCCTTGAGCGGCTGGAACACGGTGAAAGGCTTTTGCGAATCTTCCAAACAGGCCTTCACTGCTTCCATGATTTCAATCCCTTCTTCTATCATCCTCTCGTGCATCTTGGGAGTCAATTGAACGCTCCTACCCTTAGGAGCAACGGACTGCGGGTGATCAGCATATTCCACTCCATTACGAGCGCACCAATTCTTCACGTGGCTATTGCTGAGCAAGTGCTTCCATCTGAAATTGTTGAAGAGATTTTGAATATTTCTCTTCTTGTGCTTACCACTGCCCCCCCCAACCTCCTTGTAGCATTCCAAGCAAAAAATTTTAACGCCCCCCTGTCCATTGATATCGGCAGTCCTCAATAACCACCAATTGTCTTCCAACGAGGCGCACTACAATTCCCTCATCAGCTTCTTGCCGTGTTCAAGGTAGCGGTTCCAGTTGTCCTCTGAAATCAGAGTGGAATGCAGTTAATGCTCTAAGGAATCGGTGACTCTTGATGTCCCATTAACCCTAGAGTTCGATAGATTGGGGACTTCACCTGCTTCACAACCGAGATCACAGTTTCTATCTTCAGGTATGGCCTCACTTCGCGTACCTGCATCGTCCAGGCATCGGCGTTTGGAGGCTTCCCCTGAAACCGTAAGGCCCAATGGCAAAACAAAAACATCCGCAAGCATGTCGCTGAAGGATTCCATTTTATGCGGAACTCTACTGCCTTCCTCCTTGTCCCAGAAGTCGAATGGCCATTCCAGCGCTGATTTCACCTCCAAACACAGCCTCAGTGATGCATAGGTTTCGTCTTGAAAAACCTTGACCTTGCTATAGAAAGTTGGTTCTCCGAAGTTGTCCTCCATTGTCCACATCTTAACTGTAGTGGCCATGTCCGAGAACCCTATCCCAACCCTTAAACCGCAAGGAGCTCACTGAAACGCTTAAACTCTAATCCAATGCACATAACGCCTAAGCGCAAACACCTCGAACTGAAACCCAAAAACTCCTCCAAGGCAATTGGACGCGATCATAACAATCGCGCGAATTGCGAGTTAGACACCCGACGCCTCAACTGAAACCCTAGAACTCCTCGAAGGCAACGCGCGCACTGTCTAGCTACACTGCACTGTCCGTTACAGTATGCTGTAAATATATGATTAAAGATATGACTTAAAGATATGATTAAAGATATGACTTAAAGATACACTATATATGAGCTGTAGATACACTGTAGTACTTGTATTTTGAGCTGTATCTAACTAGTACTATAAGTAAATATTAATTGAACCTACTAAACTTAATTCCTAGGATCCCATTCTTTTGCCCCTAATTTATATCTACCTAAATTTTAATGGACCATATTTTCCATTTCCCTATATTACTTATAAAGGGCATGCCACTTTTAATGTCTCATAATTTATATGTAAATTTCTTATAAATTTTATCGAAGATTATTTAAATGTACCCTATATTCCGCCACACGTGGGTTATTAAAAAATTGGAAGTGTCCTCCTCGAGGAATTCCGTATATAAACTCTATGAATATGTTGCTGTCCAACCAGACTCCTCAAGGATTCAAGTCACTTTCAAACGTTGACATCACTCCAAACACGCACAAGACTAAACGTATGGATAGAAAATCTCTGAGTCAAAGCTTGTGCAACACACCAGACTCTGAGAGTAGACCGCATCATCCTTCTTGGCGCGAGAATATCCTCAAAGGGCTGGCGAAGCTGAAAGCATTGGAATTAGCTAAGAACAATCCTAAAACTGATGCAGATGGCTAGGCACCCAAGCTTCTCTTACTATCCATAACAAACTATTTTATATTTAGAAAGTACAATGCTTCAAGTAAAAGAAGAATATTTGGTTTTGAATCACATATACTCTAAAAAAACCCTCTAAGTAGTACTTTGTTTTCCTAAGGTGACATTGTGAGCATCGAGCACACGTTCTTTTTGTATTCAAATTCGTAAGTAAGTAAGGCTGATGGAATGAAAAATCAATTGTTTCTCTACTCATTGTGAACGTGACATGCCGTCTTGCTACCTACATAATTTTGCATTCTTGTTTAAAGTAATAGGGKACAACACGTTCCAAAACCTTTCTATCTTCATTGTGAATTGAGGTTTCTTTATCTTAAGATTCAACAACTTTGAACCACAAGATACCTTGCACTTGTTTTTCTAAAGTCTCAAAATGACTAGTTTGTCTCAATTTAAYGAATAAAGCCTTATACCAATAGTTTYRGAAAGTCATATTTCAGTTTATTGAGCATTATTTTGTCCTTTGTTTGTTGTCAAAGGCTTCTATCCATGCCTRCAGAATTCTCAACAGGCATATCATTRCCCTAGAGGAAGACAAGGCTATCTTCGAGTTGATTTTGGCCCCAATGATTTGTGTAGTACYAATTARTTTGGCACCAACTACACATGTCATGGAGCCTTCARATGATCYAGATGAGGAAGAGGTTGAAATTCCTCACGTTGTAATGATATCTTGTTTCACTAAGTGAGTCTATCCTCATCTTGTAGCGTACCYTTGGAAATGTATGAATATATCTAATCTATCTTCTTTACCTCCATTTTGTATATGATACTCTAATAATTTCTACTATTGGACTTTCTACCTACAACATGATTTGTAGCCAGGCAGTTCATTGGCCATTCTTTACTTTACCTRAATTTTTTCCAAGCCTRGAGAAGTCATATCYTTTGCCTTCTTATRTATSTAGGGGTAATAGCTTCAGCATTTGCATCCGGGGAAAAAGTCTAGTARTTAAGAYCATATAGTTTTGCAGTTTCTAGACRTTCTAGCARTAGAGTTAGAAGAGRAGACATTGTTGATTGMTAGTAGAGACCATYATCAGTTTATGTCAACATCATCTAMTTGATTCTATTTTTGCCTACARTACACTTTGTGGGTTACATTCACTATTTTTTATGTTGTAGTCTATTATACCTRTAGAATTACCATTTCATATTTGACATTCTATGACTTAACTTTCTCCTTTTCTTCRAAAACATTAATTGGAGATGCAATACTATTCACCGTATGATAAATTGCAAATTGTGACCTAAATTGAATACTTGAACCTTGCATTTCCTTCAAATGGCCATGGACATGGGCAGGGTTGTTCCGTTCAACGCGTTTTTGGGTTTCGCTGTCGAGTTGTCTATTTGACGTTGCATGTCGTATATGACGAGTGTCGCATATGCTCGATGAATTCGAGGGCGCCCACACCCATGGTCGCCCAACTTTTGAAAATTTTCTGCCCGACAGGCAGATATTTTCATCGAACGTGGAAAGCCCAAACCACGTCAGCATAGGCAACTGCGGGTTGCACGACTGCGGGTAGGGCGACTGCGGGTTGGAGGGATGTGACTGCGGGTCTAGAACACTAAGCGACTACGGGTCTAGAACACTGAGCGATTGCAGCTCCATATGACTGGACGACTGCCGGTTTAGGGGTCGATCGCGAGTTTAGGCGCGACCACGGTTTGTAAATTAAGAGAGTTGTGGCTCACCTCGATCAGAATTTGAGCATGCCGCTCTAAATGGGGGTATTTTTCATATTTCTAATTTGCTTACAATTTAGTTTCCTTGATTTGTTAGTGGGTTCTACATTCTCCAAAGCCTTCAGTATCTCACTTCATTTGCTTCATATTGGTTGGTCATTACTAGCAAGTTGTATTGTTCAATTTTTATACAATATACTTTTTGAAAGTTGCATTTCCATGTCTCTACTCCAACCCAAATTCAAAGGACAATATCATAGTCAAAGGTTTAGGATTAATACCAATAGAAATAAATATGACAATAGGAATAAGATTGAAGTAGGAACGTCGCAATTCTTGGTTGGAGTGTGCCTGTGTGTATACGCAGTGCTCAGTTTCAGCTTACCGTGAGATTTGAGACGTAGCTCGTTTTGTGAAAAGATGCACAGCATTTAATTGTAGATGCCGTAAAGGAGTTTCCGTATGCGGAATTGAGAATATATCTAGGGCAAACAGCCCCGATAGGTAATCATTGAGTGCCTGAAAAGAATAGCGATAGAAAGAGGAAGGGGGCCTATTTTGTGGGCTATCAGACCGCAACTGGGCCTGGTTGAGTAGCTTGCAACCAGAGTGGTGATGTCGTCGGAGCGCTCAGTTAGAGAAATTGCTTATTCCATCACTGTCAAGAACTTGGTGTGCTGGTAGATTTTTAGCGTACGGGTTTTGAATTAGGAGAGATTTCTCATGGATTAGTTGGTTTTGATGTTCTTTTGCGTTTGTTCGATTCGAGGTTCAAATGGGCCAGGACTTCTGTTTTTTAGTGGAGGGACAGGGTGCCTGGGTTTTTTTCTAGCTATGAATTCATGTTTTTCAAAGGTGTTCGATATGCTCTGCACGACTGCGTGTTTGTGAGATCGGGATTGTTGGAGCTAAGTCTTGGCAAGCTCATGAGGTTGTATGATGAGTGTGGTGTCACGAAGGTGCTCATTTGGTGGTTCTTCCGGTTTGAGGAGCTTCCACTTTCTGTGAGGAGTCACTCTTCCAGGTAAGGTTGGGAAAGAAGTGTTTATAGCGCAAGGGAACATCAAAGGAGTTGAGAATGAGAATGTGGTGGAAGTTTTGCTCATGAAGGCAACTGTGCTCTGCACTGCTAAGTGTCGAAATAATCCTGTGCCATCAAAGCTTCATGTGGAAAACGCTCATCATGTTTTCAATTGAGTTTACAATGCCTATAACAAAAAACTTCTCAAGATGGATAAAATAGAGAAATCTCACGGTGAGACACAAACTTCAACCCTTCTGATAGAACAATGCGGGCTCTTTATGTGACTTATTTAGTAATTAGGATGTTTGTTTGGGAATACTTTGTTTCTAGATTGCTACTTATGGAGATTTTTAATTCTTAAGCATCACAAAAGTTTTTCAACAAACCGAAGTGGCTTGAAGCGGCTCAAAATGTGCCATGGGATGATTGTAGATTCCCAACTTCTGTGAGGGATTTTGACATGGCTACGAAACAGCTGCCTCCGATACAAAAAGCTTTTTTGAAGCTGAAAGTCAAGAGATCTTCTATGGAACCTCTGCGACCTTCGCTAGCTGTGAAGAGACCCTCTGCCGAACTTAATCGACTTCCGCTAGCCGTGAAGAGACCTTCATTGGAATCTGCTAAGAATCAGTTCAAGTCAACTCAACATGTACCTAAGCATGCAATGACGCTAGCGTGCGAGCTTGGAGCCATGAGCGTGTGAGCTGTGAGTGTGGAGCTTGTGAGCCTAGAGCCCACAAACCTTTTTAAAATTTTTTTATTAAACCCCAATTTTATTTTATTTAATTTTTCTCCGAAAATAGAAGAAATTTTATATTTTTTGTAAGTTTTGTGACCTAAGCCCGTGTCCCCTATAACTGTAGGATCGTGTTAAAATTTTTGTTTTATTGCGTTGAAATTTGTTATGCTATGCGTTTATTCTTCTATCTTTTGTACAAAGTTTCACCACTTGGTTCAGCAGAAAGCATGTCAAATGCTTCAAGTCTAGTCAACACCTATCATTTTGGACGAACTCTACTAAATTATTGTGACTGGCTAAATTCAATACAAACAACATTGATTTCTCGGTTTAGGGTAATGTTTGGGATTTAAGGCATGCTATAGTATAAAAGGGTTTAGGATGAGTAGACAACTTACAGCTTAGAGTGAGATGTGTACCAAAAATGCTTGTGCTAGATATCTCACTATAATTTGTACGTATTTTCCTTTATATTTCTCTTTATGGTTGAAATTACTTTTGGGGGTGATTGTAATGTATTGCCACATGTTGACGTGTTCACAAAATTTGTAGAAAGTGARAAACAAAACAAAACTATAGAAGACGATTTAAGTTAGACAAAGAAATAAAAAAAGCAAGTCACAGAAGCAAAGACTTGAAATCATGAAGACCAAAAGAATGGCAGGGAAGTAACCGGGAAAAAATGGAGGGAAAAAAAATAGAAATAGAAACTGAAATAAATATTAAAAACCATTAGAAGGTGAAAGGAAAACCAAAGCCATTAAATATTTTAGGGCTACTGTGGAGGGCTGAGAGTTCTCCAAGGTCCCAGAGTATGGGAACTCGGTCATTGCAATATGTGACAGAGTAACTACCACATTACACAATAATAATTAACTTTTTTGTTACATTGCATATTGAAAAATAACAGTATTTTCTTAATATTCTGTAATTTGGGCTAGTAGGGACTCCTTTCCAATACTATGGAAAACCAACCTGAAACAACCCTTCTATGTAGCCAAAAAACATCTAGTGGGATGGCCTAGGAAATGTGAAAGAAAAGAAAACAAGAAAGAAAACATAGAAGAAAAAAACGGAAAGTAAAAGGTAGGAAATGGAATGAATGAGAAAATCAAGTATGCCAGAGAACCGGGAACTTGATAGAAAAGAAAAACAATTTCTTGTTTGTAAGGGCAATTCCAAACAACACTTTAGGGTTTTGGGTTTATAGTTCAGGGTGAGGGTATAACTTCTGCAAATTTGACTAATGACACATAATTCTATACTTTATAAATGCCTAAACATATTGAAATTCATGTGCTTGGAATCATTTTAATTGTAATATGGAAAAATGAAACACTACAAAAAAACAGGACTACTTGCGATTGCGCCAAATAACTACAAAATTGTTGTGTTGAAGTTGCAAAATGCAAATGTGACTCTTGGACGCTGCAGTCATTTCGGACAAGTCATTTACAAGATGACTGCAACATTCTAATCACCCGACAGAGTTGGAACGAAAGAAACCTTGGATGAAACGAGCTTCGTTGAGAGGGTTAAAGAAACTCCTTTACTGGAAAGATGGCTTCGACCTACAAATGGTCTAGTTGGACAAGTAATTCACCCACTTAAAATCTGACGTGGACCTGACACGTGCAGTTACAAGAAAGTCATGGTCCAGTTGTGTCTGACCCCTTCGGAATCTAACGTGGACATATTCAATGCAGTCACGCCGCAGTCATTCTGAAGTTGTTGTGTACCCCTCCAAAATTTGACATAAACATCTCATAAGCAGTCACGATGCAGTTATGTTGAAGTCCAAACTAATCCCTCTTGAATCTAACATGGACATCCCAAAACCAGTCATTTTGGAGTCATTATGTAGTTGCAAATGATTCTGACGTGGCGGACGATGTTTGGACAGCTTCAGAGTGGGAAACAAGTCAAGCTTCAATCACTTTAGAGTTGCGTTATAGTAGCGTGTGGAGATATTCTGTAGTAGTGCTGGAGTCGCAAAGAGATTGAGGGCACTTAGGCCTACATTGCATACATGATACAACCTACGTTCAGTTTTAGGAAAAGAACTACAGAAGCACACAATGATTATTCCAGAAGACAAGTGCACAATCGAAGGGAGACCAACATTACATACTCATAGTGATAGAGTTACAAAGACAGTTCTGTATTTYACAAAGAGAGCAGCGGAAGAAAATCGCAGCCTCAAAATCACATGGCGTTGAGGGCATCGTGAGGTGGTGCACAACCTCCACCAGAGGATAAGTACACCCTAAATCAATTGCCGCTGACTTGCTTTATATACTTCTGGTCCCAAATTGCGGAAGACCCCTTCGCGTGCTCCACTAACTCCATGCTTGCTGCCTCATTCGGAAACATGAGGGGAACTCCACCTTGAAGAGCTTCACAAATATCCACCTTCAACCATGACGGCGGATTTTCCTTACCATCATTAGGACAACTCTTGTATCTTAAATTTCCCCTTCGTACCCAAATGGCCAAATGCGGCTGCTTCTATAGCTTTAGGAGCTGAAATAAATCATTTCTGGAGCTCTAAGTAACAAAATACCACCACAACAAACTCATGCCCGACATCCTTAATCGATAGAACTATGATTTAAAAGTTCATATAAGAAAAAAAAAACTTCTGACGTGGACTTCCTCATTCCATTAAGGGGTTAAATTATGACAGTGATTCACTAGGTGAATAAACCTATCCTATCAGTAGAAACAGCCTGTGCATGCCAATAACCGTTAATACTACAACTCCTTTAGAAATGAGCCATAAGCACAGCAGATACAAAGCACCAGAAACAAAGCAAGAGAGTGAGTACCTAGTAGGACTTTGTGCTTTTGCAGCATCTTTCTTCGGGGTTCTAACTTTTTGCTTCATTCAGGCTAGCTCGGGCGATTTCACCACTCTCCATTTCAAACTTTGCATACCTAATCCAAGCTTTATCACCAGGGTGACATTCTACGCACCTACATGTTTAAAACCAAGGCAAAGAAAGTTCAGTGGAACACATCATAAAAGACAGCTAGTATGACAAGGCCAAAAATAAGAACTACAACGAAATGCTATGAACGCTACATCCTAAACAGATGAAGTACAGCATTTGAAGTCACCCTTCCATAATAGGAAGAGAGTCTCGAATTACCAAACCTGTCGTAGAGTGACCTTGCCCAATTGCTGTCGTTGTATCAATGCTTGAACATAATATATGCAGCCCACCCGTGATGATCAGGTTCCGAAGTCATCCATCGCTCAAAGATTTGTTGAGCTCCACGCAGCCCAATCCTGATGATTAGGTTCCCAAGTCATCCACCGCTCAAAGATTTGTCGAGCTCCACACAAATTTCATAACATCTCCTCCATGTAAGTATTCTTGTACCAAAGCTAGTCGATTCTCTGAAGCAAAGACACAGCCTGAGCAACATTTCCAAACATGTGCTGAGTATATTATGAAGCAAATGGGACAATACATCTTTGCATTCAGTGCAATGAATAGTGCAAAAATAACTCAACATCCACAATTGGCCAAGCAGAAGCACCGTAACCATGCATCAATTCTAGAGTAATAACCCTAAAATGAGATACGAGACAAGCCAAAATGTTACCAAGCCTAAGACCAACAACTTATAGTAGTGAGAGTGATGCCAAACCCTGCAACACGAGACAAAAGCGAGAAGACAAAGGTGCCCCCCCAACCTCCTTGCAGCATTCTAAGAATTTTTTTTTAACAACCCCCTGTCCATTGATATCGGCAATCTTCAATAACCACCAATTGTCTTCCAACGAGGCGCACTGCAATTCCCTCTTCTGCTTCTCGCCATATTCAAGGTAGCGGTCCCAGATGTGTTCCGAAATCAGAGTGGAATGCAGTTGATGCTCTAAGGAATCGATGACTCCCAATGTCCCACTAACCCTAGAGTTCGCTAGATCAGGGACTTCACCTGCTTCACAACCAAGATCACAGTTTCTATCTTCAGGTATGGCCTCACTTCGCGTACCTGCATCATCCAGGCACCTGCGTTTGGAGGCTTCCCCTACAACCGCAAGACCCAATGGCAAAACAAAAACATCCGCAAGCATGTTGCTGAAGGATTCCATTTTATGCGGAACTCTATTGCCTTCCTCCTTGTCCCAGAAGTCGAATGGCCATTCCAGCACTGATTTCACCTCCAAATGCAGCCTCAGTGATGCATAGGTTTCGTCTTGAAAATCCTTGACCTTGTTGTAGAAAGTTGGTTCTCCAAAGTTGTCCTCCATTGTCCACATCTTAACTGTATTGGCCATGTCCAAGAACCCTATCCCAACCCTTAAACCGTAAGGAGCTCACTGAAACGCTTAAACCCTAACCCAATGCACATAACGCCTAAGCGCAAACACCTCGAACTGAAACCCAAAAACTCCTCCAAGGCAATTGGACGCGATCACAACACTAGAAGAAAACCGCGTTGGACTGCCCAAAATCTGTGTTGGATTCCCCCAAAAGTGCGTTGGATTAAACAAAAAACATCATATGGTTTATGTTGAAAACCACGTTGAAAACACTGTGAATTGTGTTACAACGTAGGGAATTGCAAAATCTATGTTGGATTCTACGATGTCTATGTTTCTCTTCGTTTTCACTGCATTTTCAACATGGTTTTCAACATAAACCATATGATGTTTTTTGTTTAATCTAACGCAGTTTTGGGGGAATCCAACGCAAATTTTGGGCATTCCAACGCGGTTTTCTTCTAGTGCAACAATCGCACGAACTGCAAGTTAGACACCCGATGCCTCAATTGAAACCCTAGAACTCCTCGAAGGCAACGCGTGCACTATCTGTTATAGTATGTTGTAAAGATATGATTGAAGATATGACTTAAAGATATGATTAAAGATATGACTTAAAGATATGACTTAAAGACATTGTATACATGAGTTGTAGATACACTGTAGATACACTGTAGTACTTGTATTTTGAGCTCTATCTAACTAGTACTATAAGTAAATATTAATTGAACCTACTAAACTTAATTCCTAGGATCCCATTCTTTTGCCTCTAATTTATATCTACCTAAGTTTTAATGGACCATATTTTCCGTTTTCCTATATTACTTATAAAGGGCATGCCACTTTTAATGTCTCATAATTTATATGTAAATTTCTTATAAATTTTACCCAAGATTATTTAAATGTACCCTATATTCCGCCGCACGTGGGTTATTAAAAAACGGGAAGTGTCTTCCTTGAGGGATCAACCACGCGGAAGCAAAAGAGGAGTGCGTGCATTGAGTTGCGGATAGTCATGGCAGCACATCAACAGATCGGTTAGAACAAATTCTGCCGCGGAGCGACGACTGTCCTGTGGCGTCAACGTTTTGGAACGACCTATCGCTTTGTAAGTGCCTGAAATCAAAGCATGAACTCAATATCATTCACGAAAATGGTCATCATGGTTTAGGATAAGTTTGGCGGATGATCATAAAGTCTTACATTTGGTGGCGCAAGTGGGGTGTTCCTCGTTAGTTCAATGGAGACTACTTTGATTTAGCCCAGAGGATAGCTGAAGTGCGTTACTCTCGCTTTTTCACCCACGTTCCTCACAATAATGATGATAGCAGGAGTCTTAGTGGTTAGATTCTAATTTAATGTTCTTGTTACGGTTGTCGCCATCCCTGTCGTTCTTGAATGCTGAGGGGTCCACTTCTGCTGTAATCACTGTCACATAAAAAAGAGTCATCGCGAAGTCACACTAAAGTAATTGACCGTACCAAACGACTCGTGCATAACTTAGTGCAGTCGTTTTCCTGTCACCAGTTCTACATCCGTTACTAGTGAATTACTCCTTCAAGTCGTTTGTAGTACAGAGTCGGAATCTGACTATCGTGCCGCCCAGTGTTCCACTTCTTTAGGGTTGAGGGGCCATTCCCTCCCTTGCAAGTTATTCTTTTAGAGTTAGTCATAAACCTTCTTGCAATGCCATTAGAATTGGTCCAATTGTAGTCATTCATAGAAAGGGTAATTATCTCGAGATGACAGAGGATGGGAACATCGGATTCCAACTGTGAGATTCCACTACCAGGTCATGCATGCCCGCGCATGAAAGAGCACTTCAATGGTGAAATCGAAGACCGCCCTCCTCCGCGTGTTTCAGTTGAAGAGCAGATGCAATATACAGCGAAGTACGCGGCTTGGAAAGCAGCTGGAAATAGAGACGGAGCGGCACGTGATCCCTCCAAAATACACGGTGTCAAGCGCCTTAGCATTCTCCACAGATTGCCATATTGGAAGGTGAATATTCGGTAGTCCCCTAAGTCATTTACCAATCATACTCCCGATCTTCAGTCATCTACTAGTGCTTTGAGAGTGGTTCTGAAGTCATATTGTAGTTGCACTATAGCTTCACGATTGTAGTAGGACTGCTAAGCGACTTCACTGTAACCTCCCAACCGATGTTTTCTAACGTATTTTTTCAGTTCTTTCCCTCTCGTGGTTTCTGAACCTGGTCATTGCTTTTCCTTAACAACATCTCCTTAACCGCTACACACTAGACGTTATGCATTGCGAAATGAACCTGGCCAAGAATTTTTTGAAGACCATAATTGGGAAGAAAGACACCGTCAAAGTTTGGCAGGATTTGCAAAGGCAAAATATCCAACCTCACTTATGGCTGACTCCTAATCCTCGAAAACCGGGAAAGATGGTGAAGCTCAGAGCATCGTACGTGCTAACGGATGATGAGTTTGAGAAGTTTGCAAGAATTCTGGAGTTGCTAAAGACACCAAGTGGCTATGGATTGGACTTGGGCAAGTGCATTCGAAAAATGAACTTCAGGGGGCTCAAGTCACATGACTACCATGTCTAAATGCAGGAGGTCATGCCGCTAGCACTGAGAGGTCTCATGCAACCCGGGCCACGGAAGGCTGTCATGCGCATAAGCAAGGGCTTTCATCGCCTATGCACGAAGGTTTACAACCCAACAGATTTCCCCTCCCTAGAAGTGGATGTCAGGGAGAGCATGGCCTTGTCGGAGATCGAATTTCCACCCTCATTTTTTGATGTAATGATTCAACTCCCCTATCACCTAGCCAAAGAGTTAGACCTTTGTGGACCGGTGACCGCAAGGTGGATGTACCCCGTCGAAAGATACATGAAGGTACTCAAGAATCATGTGCGCAGTTTGGTGCGTCTAGAGGCTTGCATGGCGGGGGGTTACTTGAAAGACGAGTGCATAGGCTTCGTTATTGAGTACCTACAGAAATTTGATGACAACTAAGTTGCAAGACATCGCCCATCAATACGTGTTGACGAATGCCTCCGTTATGCAAGATCTGTACGCATAAATTCCCACTCTGCTCCTCAAAAATACTATTAGCGTGATCTGTCATGTACTCCTGCATCTTGTTGCATGAGTACGTTCATTGGGACACATATGCCTTGTATTGTCTGGCCATTGATTTCCTGCCTACCTGATTGCGAAGTTATGGAGAAGTCATAATGCAGTGGTGTTGTAGTCACGCACTTGATTGATACTTGTAAATGACATAATGAAGTCGTTCCAAAGTCGTTTTGTTGTACACGCATTGAAAGCAATGAATTCTTCACCATTCACCATTGTCGTCTTATTCTTTGCCCTATAGATACCTTGCAATGGCATTTGACGTTGGATGTGGTTGTCTATAGCAAGTGGAAGGAAGACGAACAGACGAATACGTCCATTGCGCTACTAGAGGAGTGGATTGAGCATTCTGTGCTTAATTCTGAATTTGACAAGAGGAATGCTAAGGATCACGATCGCTTCTTCATGAGCAAGCCTCCTTCTCAAAGAGCAATTTGTTATGCACGCATGATTGCATTTGGGAACCACTTCCGTGTAGAGGATGCCACAACCGTCCAACTTGTGAGCTACAATAGCGGTGTAGCATCCATGTTCAAAATGTCGAAAATCAAAGCGATTCCTCTGTAAACTATGTTGGAGTGTTGAAGGACATATTGGAGCTAGATTACGGTGCATTGCATACACGCATCATTCTCCTACCATGTGAATGGATGAAACCGCTTGATGCACGAGGGAACCCTATGTACGTGCGTGATGACGCTGGATTTCTATTGGTCAATTTTCGATATAAACTCCCCCGCATGGTAGAGCCATTCATCTTCCCAACTCAAGACACACAAGTGTTTTTCTTTGATGGAGCTGACAGACCTGGATGGCAAGTGGTTGTACATAAAGAAACTTGTTCCAAGCGTGAGGTAGTCAACCGCACAAATGCCTTCATCACCACTACCGTAGAAGATGTATGACTCGTTGCGCCACAAAGACTGCCAAGTAGAAGCTCCACCGCCAATCTAGTCGGAGCCATCGAATTATCGGTAGAAGAGAATCTAATGGCGCAGGAGGAGTACTAGGTATTTCATGGCCAGGGTCCCTAGATGCCGTGGTGACAAACTGTTTCTAAGTCTCAGCGATTGTGTCATGTGAAGTGTACAAGCATGTAGCACTACCCTAGATCGATGAAGTGCAGGATGTCGGAATGTTAATGCTCCAACCCAAATCATTACGAAGATGAAGTCATGTACTAGACATTCTGCACTTGTGTCCTAGACAGGCTGCAGTCACGGTGAAGTCAAGTGCACTTCAGTTGTAGCGTCAATGTATTGTCCTTCTGGTTACTTGTGGCCTTTCTTGGGCAATCAGAATACCTTGGTCCCTTACATTATGCCATGATCAATATAATTGCAAGCCTATTTAGTTGTTTACGTCTACGTCAACCACATTTGTAAGAACATTGCGCGCTAATGCAAAATCTGAAGGCTGAGGACATGTATAGGAACACCTGAAACCGCAAATCCGCCATGCCCTCCAATGTTCACCCCAATGACGTCTTTGAGATGGACCCTGAACATGCTGCATTATTGTTTGATTGGAAAACTTATTTCATTCTCCTATTAATGTGCATTGTGTTTAATTTGAAGACTTGAACCGCGTTCCGTTTATCCCTTCAAGTAATTCACTTAAGTTATGAGTACCCTAAACCCTACATCTTAAGTGACTTGCATCCATTTGGAGCCAAGCATAGCCCAAAATAGGTAAGACCGTGACCCTATTGCATGCCCCCCCATGAATATAGTCGTAGACCATGCTAGTATTTCTGCAATCATAGTTCAATCACATACCCAGAACTGGCCTTACCCTGTCCTCCCTCCACAACAAGGGTCCACCACTCATCTTTATCTTTTTCCCCGCGCCAAAAAGAATGACCTACCTGTAACTCCTGGTCACCGTAGAAGTTGTTTTGTAGTCACTCCTAAGTTATTTGCAACCACAAAATAGAATATGCCCTACTCATCCGCGACTCCGTTTGCTCTAGTCGCGTTTTAGTCGGCCACATCACTATATTTTCGACAACGTGAACAGAACATCCGAGACCTCGTTCACTGTTCATCCGGCAGTCACCTGAATGCGACTAAACAATGACTTAAACGCTGTGGAGATCACTCCCGCGGTGCAATTACGGAGGTGAAGTGATGGTAAAGTCGCAAAAGTTTTGCAGTCACGTTTTTCAAGTCGCAAGTAGCCCTGTTTTTTTTGTAGTGAAAACATTACAAATGAATTACAGTAGAAACTGTGGCCATGCCTACTTTGGGACTGTAAGTGTTCCTGCTCTTACTAGAAGACACTTCAATTCATTGAAGCTATAACTCAGTGCATGAATGAATTTGTCTTCGTGGATATCCATTTTGGAGAAGTACCTATACAAGTAGTACAAGTGCTTGCAATTCACATATTGGTGTTGACCTCTAATAGCGAAAACAACCATATTCACAAAGTCCGAACATGTGCAAGTGGGAAACATACCTATAATAATTTGATATACGTTTTTGTTATGATCTGGCCCTGTCTCCAGCGCCACTATTGCACCAAGACCTGGAAAAGGGAGCAAAGTCACTCCTAGAATCTGTCCTCTAATGTTTCCTGCACTCTCCCATTTATTCCGTTATTCCGTGGTGCATTAGCAATTCTCCAAATGGTTTGGTTGTTCTTCACTGTTGAATATGCATCCAGATTAGGTGGCAGCTGTTGGTCAAACAAAACAGTCTTGAAAATGTTTGACATGTTGAACAGCCGACGTGGCGACAATGTTGGTCGCTCTTGGAGGCAGAAGCCCGCATGCTGCAGCAACAAAGTCTCTTCTCGATTAAGGTTGGTTCCACTCAAAACAGGCCAAATTTCCAGCACATTAGGCCAATCAATGAGCCACTTGCGCTTTGTACCTTTGACACATTGTTCAATGTCGTCCCAACAGAACCAGAAATCAGTCACCACCTCTTGCTTACTCCCGTACTCTTCTTTACTATCGCAGTATGTAGGAGCTGGGGTTCCCTTCTTTCCCCTTGCAATTTTGGCAGTGCACTTCATGTTTGAGGTCCGCTGTTGAGCTTGACTTCTGGAGTTTGATTTGTGACTAATCCTTGCAATGTGCCACTTTGATGTATCACAATTGCTTTCAAATGCAATTGTAATATGCTGAGAAGTATTTGCTTCCTCCTGCATACCTTTGATTTCCAAAGATTCTATGGAAGTCGTGGTGGACCTTGTTCGAACGCGTGGTTGAGAGAAATTGACTTTGTCTGGTCTATGTGAGTCTCCTGCATCACCAATGGGTACGTCCAACTTCCGCTTAGTACTTCCAAAGATTTCTTCTCCTTCTAAGTGTGGTACTCGGGTTCCCACACCCTCTGCTCCAAGCAATGTGTTGAAGGCCTGCGCGATTTTTTTGGAATCTTTACTTCTTCAAGCAGCTCTCAACCTCAACTCCCCCTTCGACGAACCGGATGCAAACACATGGCCTCTGAAGTATGCACGATAGTTTGTCATTTGCATCCAAGCACGGATACTATCATCGCAAGTGGCATCAAGTAAGTTGTTCCCTCAATTTCCAGACATTTGTAGCCACTTGTTATAAACCGTTTCAGACAAGTTGCACAACGACAAATCCGTCATCTCCTCCAGGTTTAATTTCTATGAATCCATCACAATGGCATCAAAGTTAGCACTTTCAATTCCATACAAAAGAAGCATGCAAAATTACACCACCTTCACCACTGAGTCCATATGAAATTCAATAAAAATATAATTGCATGTTATTCATTACAAAAAATACAAACCATCGTATATATTTGGTTGGCTTCTAGATAATTTAGAGTTACGTAATCTTCTTTTACAAATGGCCAATGCAAGAACAAGAGAAGAAAACTGTAACAAAAAGTAACCCAATCCTAGTACTATCCCTCTTTATTTGTCTTGTTTTGACATAAATGACCAAAAAGTGGTGTGCCAAAAGATAGCCCTAGAATCACCATTGGATCCGACGATGGTTTCTTTGCTATCTTGCAATACCCTCTATTACGGTCATTGTTTAGGAACACAAATAGATAGAACTTCATTAATATTTATGGAAACCTCAATCATGCATACTTCAACCCAAAATTGATTAAAACTCTTCTATAAAAAATTATATTTAACATAGAAATAACACAAAAAAAAATTCAAATGAGAAGTGCACTTACCATGTCCATGAATCTGCCCCATTGCCTGTACCGGAAATGCTAAAACGCTAGCCAATGGTCTAAGTGATGAAGTGATTCTTCATTGACAGCCACCATGAATGTATTTCGAGGTAACGTGTCTCTGCTTCTTCCATATTCTTTGAATCTTTGTACTGTTTACACAATGTAATATGTTGCTGTTGGGACGTTTCTTTGATGTGTTTCTGGGAATGTTTATGAAGTTAAGTGCTCCAATGCAACAAGCACGTCCTTTGCCAATTCTCCATTTTATCATTGGCCAAGCCACTTCCATAAACAATATGAATTGCATTCCAATTGGCTATAGCACTATCTGCCATAAATCCCTTGAAGTCAGTGTGTTGAACTCCATGTTTTGACATGATAGCGTTCAAGGACCTCCAGAATTGCATTTGGACCTCAGTATCTTCCAATTGCATGTCGCACGTGGCAATGGTCATCACTTTCTTGTACTCAGGGTCGTACACGTGGCAAGCCATTGTGCTCCACTCATCCACACGCCTTACATGGTCAAACATCACCTATCCATTTTGCAGATTTCCTCCTAGTTGCATGCAGCTCACCAGGTCCACTCCACTTCTTGGACTTTTTGTCAACATTTTGAAAATATACACTTTCTCCTTCCTTTGGCTAGGGAAGACACTGTCATAAATGAACTCAAACCTGGACTCCTTCTTCATAGTCATGATGTTGTCGATGACACCTCCTCAGTTGTTAGGGCGAAATGAAGAAATGACATTCCGTATGTTCGGACTACTCAAATATTGGAAGCGATCCATTATCTCTTCCATCTCCGCCTTCTTCAACATTTCCTTCTCTCTGTGTTCACTGTGAAATAGATACTCTATAAGAAACTCTTTGCTAGCAGAAAGAGCAATTGCGGAGTTAAAGGCTTGTGGTGTCTTTGCCACTTGCTCTGCAATGAGTTTAGTAATCTTCTCCGTAGAATCTCTGAACATGCCCTTCGCTACAGGGTGAGCATGCTCTCCGAAGTGAATGGCGGCCCTACTCATTTTCGGATCTTCACTATAGACATAGTAAATCCTAGCACTACATTCACTTAGACGTATAGGTGTTTTTCTATAGAGCTTACAAACTAGAGTACTATCTTTGGGAGGACTGTACCCTACTGGAAAAGGCAGAATTGTGTAACCAGTCCACTTTGTTTCATTCTGTTTGGAATCCCTCTTCAAAAAATCACAGTCCTCATTTTCACAAGCAAGATGACCGGCGCAAGATGACTTACAGAACTTTAGATTATCGGAGTTGTGAATGTTTGTTGTCATGACCTTACACCACGGGTGTCCATCATTGCGCTTGTCCATTCCTTCAAGGTTCTTGGCTATTGAATAAGAAAAAGATGAGTGACAAAGGGGTACTTTGAAGATGACGTTTCCGTTGAACACTGGAGGAAGAAACTGTACACAATGGTGCTTCATGTCATTCAAATCCATTGTTGACAATTCATTTCGTAACCGATGCATACTACCTAGTCTTTTCAAGCACTCCATTATGCTCACTCGGTTGACTACATTTGGATGCAAAGGAGGACGGCATAGTAAAGACTGCACTTGACTATTTGATGGGGTGTTGGACATTGACTTCAATAAAGACTTTTCTGTTCCTCTGGCTTGCACGGAGGAAGTTGGCTTGTAAGTTGTTAAGTCAAGCAACTCTCCTTCTAATTCGCTAGACAACTCTATAACAAGATCTACTTTCTCAACCTTCACTGCTCGGAGCACTGAATTGTTACGAAAGACTGGCAACACATGAGGAGTTAAACTAGGAGATATTGCAGGAGGGATGTAAGGCATATCCACTATTGAACTATTAGATTGACGACTTGGGATCTCAGTTGAAGCAACTAGCATAGACAAAGGCAAACCATACGCTCTGTAGTTTCCAATTGCAAGGTACCAGCATTGCCCATCCTCCTCTGAACACCTTAGTATTGGAACTGATTCCTTCAATTCTCCAGATTTCGACTTCTTCTCCTCTTCGACATAGATAGAAGACTCCACAAATCCAAATCAAACATGGAGAAGATGACTTGTTACTCTAGCCCTGCCTCCATCATCAATTGGAAATACAAGGGGAATCTCACAACCATCTACGCGAATGCTAGCCATATCGGAGGATTTCTGCGGTCACAACAAGGAAATGAAAAAAAGTTGGTCCTTCCTACGCTTTCAACTCGGTTCTTATTTTCGAACATCCTAACCCTTACAAGTACWTTTACCGTCAATTGAGGAGGAAGTAATGATAATGATRGCATGGGGATCAAGATTGGGTGACTATTAACAGATTAGGTGTCATAACACTTTCCTGGAAGCCTAACCACATAGGCATTTGGTAATAATTAAGGCTATTAAGAGGCGGCTCTGTCAGCTATAATTCAAGTTTAGGGATTCAAAACAGTTGCGCAGTTACACTAATGAAAATACGGTCTGCAATTACAGTGCTGCCGGTAGGAAAAGGCTGTTGCTAGAGTACTATTTGAATTTGGTAGAGAAGCGTTTCTTTGTTAGTAACGACGCATTCAATAAAATGTTAGGTGAGGCTAAAATTTCAAAATAAACTAGCTTGCCCGCCTTTTTTCTAGCATGAAGTAGTGGAGGTTGATGCTACTAGGGTTTTGAATGTGTATAAAAGGGGTTAAGCTCTCCAAAGCAAAGCTTCTTGAACCTTGTCCGCAACAAGTGCTACGAGTAGTTTGTTGTACTAGAGGTCATGTACAGTGCTTTCCCCGCATGCTAATAGAGAGCCATAGCCGTGTGTATGATTTGTGAAGAAAGATTCCCCCCGTAAGAAGCGCATTCCTCTATATTTCTCTTCTTCTAAGGCACATAGGAGAGCTAAGATGACTCAAGCAAAGAGAGCTGTGTCAAAGACATGTCAATCTTCCTCCGGGAACCTGAAGAAAGTTCTTTATTTTCAAGAAGGAGGTATTGGCGCAGAGGTAAATGATGGAGCGCAGAACTCGAATGCAGTGCACAACATGGTGGGGGACACCTGCAGTGTCGACAACTTTTCTCAAGCCGAAGAAGTTGAAATTGTAAGCATATATGAATTCCATTGCATATCTTTGAACTGCTTAGAATACTTTGTCTCCTAAGACGTGATTATGCATTGCCCTTGAAGAGATAATATTTTTTGTCATGCATTCTTAAATCTTCATTCAAAATTGCTTGCTGATTTAGGGTATATGGTATATAATAATTTTAGTGCAAAGAAATGAAAACAATGTGTAACATGTCGGTAGAGCTTGTACAGAAACTGTATGCAAATTTTGTTTCCAAAAAGTAGGACATAACTTTAAGTGCCGCTCAGTAGTATATTAGACAAACTGTAAACCCTAAACCTTTTCCAATACGCTTCTTCCTTTCTGAAGTCCATAATGCATAGAACGATATGAAGAATATATTTTGCTTTAATGTTTTCCAATAATTAGAGAGAGAGTGAGCAAGTACCTAAAAACAAATAGAAGTGTGCACAGAACTACAGGATACCTAAATACTTGAAATTTCAAACTAAAAATGCTAAACAAAAAGAAGAAGAGGATTAACTTCCTTGAAGGCTTGCAGTGTAATTCCGTTAAGGACTTCTTAAGAAATTACCATAAACTTCCTGTCAGTTGTCCGTCCTTGCGCTCCACGTCAATCTCCCTGGCTTTCCGAAATTCCCTCCATTCTCTGAACGTGGCTTCTACACCCCCTGCCGCGGATAAGATTGACGCCAAATTTCCTTGATTTCTGAGATTCTCGATCGAGAAATAAGGTGTGGAAGGCGGCATGACAGCATGTTGATTCAGCCCGTAAACCACAGAAATGAGTTTGAAGCTTATTTCCGAGCTCTTGCATCTGTCGTGCTCCTCTTCTGCTCCTCCTGTCCTATGTCCGTTTTTTCGTGGTGGCCGTGCTTCTCTGAGTTGCCTCGACATCTCACTGGTAGGAACCAGGTCTTCTTGGCGCGATGAGGACCACTTGAAGCCAAAAGAAGGGAGCCAGACCACCAAGCAATCAAGCGCAGGGACCAATCGATGCACATCCGATTCCTATCGATCCACTTCCACTGTCAGTGAGAGATTGCAGACCCTCTGCATTTCTTGTATTGCATTTTCCCTCACGCTCTTGTGCTTCATCTTGTTTGAATCAGAGTGCATCCAATTTTGATCTGCAATGGGAGTCGACAATGCTCATGATTTGCAATTGGCCCTTGTTTAGAGAACTGTATTCCTGACCAGTGGACGATTGAGCCCGTACATTCCCAAATGCTGAGTTTCCACCTTCTTCCTCCGTCCGTTCTATTTCTTAAGTTTCGTCGCTCGTTCGCGTTGTTGCAATTTTATGGAACTCAAAATCCCACCAACTGATCTAGTTTTGCATGTTAGTACTACGAAATCTGATGTACCTGGAGCAAGCAATGGAACCCCCGTCGGATCCAACGCTGCAGCTTCTACTGCCTTCAGCTACCTCAATTCCATTTTGAGGGTATTATACGAGTTCAGATGTTTAGATTCCCAGTCCATGTGGTGCATCAGTTGGTGGAGTTGTGTCCAGGGTTGTTCGCCCTGACAACTCGACAACTAGACGAACACGACACGTTCGACGTCAAGTAGACCTCTTCGTCCGTCTAATAGAGTCAATGTCGAGTTGACTACCCCGTAAAAATTTAGACCCTGCCCATTTGCCACGTGTCTGCCAGTTGGCAACCACGTGGCAAAAACCAGGGCGACCGCGAGTTCAGGGCGACTGCACTAGGCAACTTCGGGTAAGGATGAAGGCGAGTTCCAATACCCGCGGTTGCCCAACCAAACCACGCGTGCCTTCTGGTATCCGCAATCACACCATTGTTTGCCCGCGGTTGCCCTGCAGTACTCGAAGTCGCCCAGCAAAACTCGCGCGCGCCCTCTCCGATCCGAGGTCTCCACCAGCGGTCGCCCCAATTGTACACACCTAACTGACCTGCACTCACCCAAGTTATATATGCAATTGCCCATGCCCTTTGGACTCCACTTCATTTACGGTTTTTGGCTTGTATCCATCCCTTGGTGTCTACATGCATGAACCTTGCTTAAACTACATCCTACATTCATCTACGATTGTGTTTTGGACTATCGAAACTCCGAAGCAAGACTCTTGCGGCTCGCAATCGATTGTCAATCATGGCCTCTGGAGGCAACAACGTTGGGGCAATACCTATTTCGGACGCTGCAAAAACGACTGGGGCATTACAGAAGGCCGCTATGGACAAGCATCGGAAGCAAAGGGGAACCATTCATCAAAAGCGCTTGCATGTGCTAAACAACGAAAACCATGTGGCCTTTAAAGGTTGGAATGAAGAACCAGAGCCTTGGACACTACAAACTTGTGAAGATTTCATTGAATGGTGCCACATTGACAAGTGCTTCCCAGCGTGACGCCATCATCACAACCGCTACACCAACAAGGCGAACTTAAAGTATTGCGAAAATTTGGATTTTCGCCAAAGATGCATCGAATTGTGGCAAATCTTCTACAAAAACTTCCTTTGTCGAAAGGAACGAGGTCTCTCTCTTCCTCGCCAGAGGAGCATATGCCGAGGTCACAGTGAACAAGCAAGTCAATTGAAGCACGGTCAAAGAAAGTACGTACATAACACGTCCAGAGAACGGTATCATTCCAAGTGGTGTTTTACAGTTTCCGGAAGGTGGACTTGGAGCTGTTCGAAGTGCCTACAGAACTCAAGACCCAGTTGAGTTTGACACGGAGGAATCTGAAGAAGATGACAACTCTGATGATACGAAGGCCCTAAAGGCAACAAGATTTGTAGGGCCATCTGTCGGTCCTACGGAAACCCAAAATGAAAATAGGGAGGAAGCTACAACCTCCAGGGCACGAACCAAAAGGCCAACTTCTAGTGGTCGTCGTTCAATCTCAAGAGTCAGACTTGCATCAAGTCCAAAGACCGGTTTGAACGCGCCCTTGCCACGGCAGCCAGCGAGGGACGTCTACGACTTCGGGCCAGACGAGGACACCCTCATGGAAGAAACTACTCTGGCTCCTACTCCTGCATTAGTGGCGGGATCAAGTGAGGACATCATGGCCATGCARAAGGCTRARGGCTTGTTGAAGACGAAAGATGCCATCATCTCTTYGCTAYAGACTRAAATCAASAAATTGCGATTGGAGTGCAACCAAAAAAATGGTCTTCTCGCCCAACAATCTATGGAACTACAACGCCTCAAAGACAAAGATTGCGACACTTTCACTTTGGCGGATATGGATGACGCTTTGATCGAGCAAGACCTTCACAAAGTAGACAAGGTCATAGGGGACGTTACGAGCGATGTCTTGGGTTGTTCTCCTCTTCCAAAGCGCATGCGGTTTCCCAATATTCCAAATGGCGGGACGAGCGACGCGATTGATCTCCATGGGACGCAAGATTCTCTTTGGTATCCGGCACAAAATCCAATTGTACCATCTCAAAACAATTTTGAACTCAAAGAGGAAAACAGAGTCCTTCGAAGGCAGTTGTCACAGCTGACGGCCACTTACTATCATTGGAAAGTCGCGTGCATTCTCTTCGTGGATAGATCACAACAAGTTGCAAAAGAGCTAGAAAAAGTGGCTAGAAATTTTGTTGCAAATGCACGAAAACGAGAGAACGGCCTGACGTCCTGGGCTTTCATGGAAGACATGTTTCCCAACGACATGTCCATGCTYGASTTGCCCGAACAGGATRTCATAGATTGGACTCAAAATGGGTGGGACTACAAAAATCAAAAGTCGAGCCATGCAGACGTCGTCAACCAAAAGCTGTTGTGGCCGTAGCCTGCTACTTTGGTCTTGGACCGTACCAAATGCTCTAGATGTCTCGAAGAATTTGGCCCCGAAGGARGGTGGGCATTAGGGTCATGTGTGCATGTCTACCATCCTCAGTGTTTGCTCATGCAATGTTTGATCAGACAACGTTGCGTGATATGTGCAGCACCATTCCACGATCGCTTGTATGCGTTGTTCAATTTGACAACTTACATGCCTCCTTCCTGGTAACACAATGGAGACACCACCGCAAACCTCAAAATGTGGGGACGAGACTTGATTTGGAGTTGGCGACAAGGCCAACATGATTTGGAAAAGAGCCCTGTAAGCTCGCAATTGAATTGGGAAACAGACCCCGAGGAAATCCTTTGAGTTGTACCGAGGCTCATGGGCAAGGGTCCGCAAAACAAAGGGAAGAGGGCATTCTTCTTCCAATGCCTAGGTAGATATTACGACACGCACTCCGGAACCTTCAAATGGGGTCGGCATCCGCAAGAACATCGTTGGAATGTATAGGGGGAAAAAGTGGCCAATCAAGACGAGCATGCCTCTGTGGAAGACTTAACTGACATGGCCTACTTGGACTCCACGTACGGACCGTATTACCAAAGTTAAGCACTCGATTATTTGCTGGAAGTTCATTCTCCGCAGACTAGAAGGACACTCCGACATCTTGGATTCTATTTTTGAATGCGGACGGACCGGCTTCACGAACGCGTGCACAGCGAAGGCTCAAGGTTGGAGAATCATCGACCTACGAACGTGGAGAAGGGAGTGGCTCCCAGACTGACCCGAGTCTAATAGACTAAACATGTTTAGAAATGAATTGACCTTGCCACGATCATTTCTTGTAATCCTGCAAACCAATGTAAGGCTTTAGTGATTGCCTACATTATGTGTTTTCTGCAATGAAAAGTAAAATTTGGTGTTTTGGTTTGTTTGACTTGTTTGACTTCCATGGCCTCCTACCGTACTAAATGACTTTTGTACTTTTCTTTCATCTTGCATGAATTCGAATTATATGAAGGCATCTATTGGTGGTTTCCAATTGAAGGTTTCATACTATAAATGATTTCGAGGGTCGATTGCATTTTCCATCATTTGGGAGGGGTTGAGGATATGGCCCATCATGTTCAATTTATCAATCAAATGAATGAGCTTTTTGAAAAAACATCATAAACCAAACAATAGAAATTCAAAATTTCTTTATATACACAAAATTGTACAACATTTGCCAGCACGGGCTTGTTAGAACGCCATCAAAAAAAGGCATATTGACACCATTCATCCGCGTCCTACTTCTAAGTGCTTTACGATTCGTTCAAGTAGTTCATCAAAATTGGCTCTGGCCCCACTCCACCTTCGGGTGCTTCATTGAATCCTATGATAATCCTAAACCACTTAGACCAATCCACATAATACTGTGCTTCGGCCTGCAAAGATTTGAATTCGGATATGAGCACCTGTAGTTTCATCTCGTGGAACTTCACCAAAGTCTGAAGCACTGATAACTCTTCACGGCCTTCACCCTACTCGGATGACGAAGCCAACTCCTCCAAGTGCGGTGCATGTTGTACAGCAGCATCATAAAATTCTTTTTCTCTTTGCGTTATTTCTAGATTTAAGCGACGCCTCTCTAACTCCGCTTCAAAACGTCTGCGGGAAAGCGTGTCTAGCTTCGAGTCCCACAATACCCAATCATCCATGGCCTGCACTTTCCCACGTTCGAGCTTTTTCATGTAAAACGCTCGACCTTTGTTGCGAACGGCGTAGGCCTTGTCGTTCTCTTTGATGGTGTTTTGAATGGCCATTGATTGTTGCCGCAAAACATCTACAAAAGTCGGATTCTGTTGATGGTCTTTCAACGTCTCCACTTCCTTCTTCTTTCCTTGCAGAGCTAAGCTTGCACTTTCTATTTGTGCACGCAAAAGCTCCAAGTCCTCTTCCGAGTCGCCCCCACTATCAGTTTCGTCATAGAGACCCGCATCTTGGTAGAACTGCTCCACATCCGACGGTAACAAAGCTTTCGTAAGCTCTTTGTCCGCGTTTGGCAATGAGATGGGATTTGCTGTTGTATGTCCGTCTTACATGTCCACATCTTCATTGTCGCTATCGAAATCGTAGCCATCGTACTCATGAGTGTGTTCATCAGAGCTCGAATTTGATGACCATGCTACCTTTTCATTGGGAATTAAAGACTTCTTCTGCTTCGGTTTTGATAGCATCTTTGTCACATTGACGAGTACATCCGGCGTAGGAATTTTAGGTCCGGCCGGAGGCGATGCGTGATGGATCTTTGAGAGGGTGCTCCAATCCACCTCTTTCTTCAATACTATCTCTGCGTACACTATTCTCACAAGAAACAAGCAGAAGTTGTTGTTGCGGTAAGTTGCTTCCTCCAAATACAACGCATGCCACACCTACGCTGGAACTCGGTGTCCAGGCAATACACGAGATTCACCTTATTCTGCTTCACGTGTTCCTTGTGGCGACACCACGGAAATACCTTGTTGATGTGGCACCAATCCACATATTTGGAAGCCGTTGTGTAATTCCAAGGCTCTAGTTCAGTTTTCCAACCCTTAAAAGCCTTGATCTTTGGATGCATCAAAATGTGTGCTCGCTTCTTGTGGACTTTATCGGTCCATTTTTGACCCTTGTTGCAATTCACTTTCCGCTCATGTGGTGCCACTGGTGAGGGGTTTGCAGCTGCCGATACGCTGGGCTCATTGTCCATCGTGCTTGCTTTGTGACTCTATCACTACTGTGATTAATACGTCTATAACAAGCAACTAAAAAAAAAGATTCAAGCGTCCAAATATGCGCTCAGGCTTCTATGAAATCATAGACAAAAGCCCGGCGCATTTACATTTACAATATGCTTTACGAAATGTTCTCGACTATTACGGTCCACCGAAATTGGAAACGCCGGAAAAGGGTAGAATACTTCCTCAAATATGGCAAACTTTGTCTCTAGTGCATGCAGCCGGACACAACGAGGTGGATGGCAGTCAGTGCGCGGAGACAAAGTATGGAGACTGCGGGTGGGGTCAGATTGCTTAAGTACCTGCAGTCGCGAAGGGTTCAGGGTTCAGGGCGTGTGCGGGTCCGGACAAGGGGGCGCGTGCGACTGCGAGTAAGGGCGACCGCGGGTCCATAGTCCCGGGTCTGGGCGACTGCGGGTCCAGAGTGTGGGTGAAGGCGACCGCGAGTGCGGGTGGAGGGCGACCGCGGGTGCCCTAGGATGGGGCGACCGCGCTTGGGGTTTAGGGGTTCACAGTTCAAATTGACCGCGGTTTTTTAGGGCAAACCAGAATGTACTTAACCCTTTAAGGTTCGGGCATCCCAAAAGTGGATGCGCCTTCGTCAACCTTGATTGTAATTTTCAAAATAACTATTTTAAAAATTTGACAAGAACTAAGGAATTGAATCTTGAAAAGTTTTGTTTCTACTCCATTTAAAAATTTTGAAAAGTGCCGAAAACTAAAAGCGTTATTGTAATAATTGAAAGCTCTGTGTGCGACCCTAAATCCAAATAACAGAATATGGTGTATTGTTTTCATTCGAATTTTATTTTCTTGACATGAAATTTTTTTTAACTATACAATTATGTTTCTCATTCTACTATTCATTTATGGTAAAAATCACAAGATTATTCAAGAATGCATCATAATTCATATAATTTTATTTCTACCTTTAGCATTAAAAATTCACAAGAATTTGATTTTTCCATCAAAATGATTGAAAAAATATAATATGAATAGAAAAAGTATTTGTGCWATAGAGAAAAATAAAAAAATGGACACATCAATGAAATAAAAGAACAAATTCGGTTCAATAGTTGAATTTGACTTTAAGGTCTCCGTTGTGGTTGTTTCGGGTGTAAAAAATAAAATAAGCAATTGAACTTTTTTCACACTACACAACATTCCTACCGGTATCTCTCTATAAAAATGCAAATAATTTGGATTGTTTTTGTTATTTTTGCTCATTTATGTTCAATTTTTGCAACAAAAATGATAACAATTACAATCTCTCAYAAAATCAATTGAAATTTCTCTAAGTGATACAAAATTCACAGTTTCAAGTAACAGAAGTATCAGATTATTTTTTGAACATAGTTTTCCAAGGTGAACTTAGCTTAGACATGATTTTTGACCATTTCACAATGAATCACGTCTTTTAGGGATTAAATTAGCATCTAAATGATGTGCCATTCTCATGTTGTTCTCTTATTATCTTCAATAACTTTTGAAGCACACATCCCGTGAACTCAGAATTGTTGAAATGAAGATGCCTAACTTGATGATAAAAATATCTTTTATTTTTCAGAAAAGTTTAAGAAATAAATTTATATTTAAGAATCATTTTTGCTAATTTGTCACACTTTCAAGTTTAGAGGTTTTCACTACGTTGTGAGTCACTAAATTTAATGATTTGGAGCTAAAATTATCATGGTCTATTAACATAGTAGAAAAGCATAAATCTATCAAAGGGAATCTAAAAATTCACTATTTAATGTTTTCCACATGAGTGCAAAAAGCACTCCTATTGCGTGCAATTTCAAAACTAAACTGATGGTTCTAAGACCATTTTTTGGTTGAAATATCATCACCATCAATTCTTCCGAAATGGACAAATTTTAATTTTGGAAAAAAATGATTTCCCTAGTTTCTACAAATTTAAACGTCAAAGTACCTATTTGCTTGAAATTCTGCACTCTTGTAATTCACCTAGTTAGAAAATTCTTCTATCATTCTCTTTCTTAGGGTACCTTCTTCTTAAAGGTATATATGTTAAACATATTTTTCATATTGTTTAATAATTATTTTTCTAATTTTTCGAGAGTACTGTTAAATCGTGAGTACTATAGTCAAAGTGTCCACAAAACGGCAGGTGTTTCTTGCAATGACCCATAACCAAATTCCCCGAAAGAATAAATCCAAAGAGGAACCACAATATTGGACATTTTTTACTATAAATATTTTATGCTTAGGGTTTAGCGCATTCGAGGTTTAGAGGTGCTCCCAAAAAATATTTCAGTGAATTTGAACGCTAGCACCTTGCTATCTACGTATTGAAAACTTGTGAAAATTGGGCTTCCCAATGTTGATAAGGTCGTCATTGACAGGAGGGTAGTGAAGCAATATGTTCCAGGGGGATAAGTCATTGTGGAGCACCCCTGCGTTGTGCACAATACTCATCACGTAAATCAAGGCCCACGCCAACTTGGCTTTGTGCCTTCGGAAGAGGCTAACTGCTCTCTGTTGAGGTTTCGTATACCCATGCACATCCTTGATTCTAAAACATTCCGCAGTATCTGATACCTTCCCAGAAAGTTTTAAGAGATCTTTCAAATTGCCACCATTCCACCACAATGTATATGCCTCCATTGATTCCTCGTAGATAGCCAAGAACTTAATAATGGCTAGGTGATTTAATGGGCACACCAAGGCCTCCACCGATCTCTCAATTCTCACAGCACGCTTGTTTGTTGTCTTTGACAATTTTCCTGCAAATTCTACATATTGGGGAATTTTGTCCATCCCTGCAATGCGTAACTTGCGCATCTTCACGAACCCACTTTGATTGTCATATCCACTGAGTGGGACCACCTTGGCTTGGGGGGAGATCCACATTAGACATGATCCACTATCTTGAGACAACGCTGCCTTCAACGCATCAGTCTGCCATCCCAAACCCCTGACCGTGGCCTTTGAATGTTTTTTTACTGCATTTTGCCACCACTCCATCTTCGCACGAAATTCTGTGGCCTTCTCGTCTCTATCAGATTTGAGCGCTTGAGGTCTATAAGTCTCCATCAATTTCTTTGTGTTGAATATGATTTGGGCGAGACAATTGTCAATCAATTACTCAACTCATTGTAGTACGTGTCCACAACGTCTTTGTACTCACAGGATTCATCACACTTCCTCATCATCCAGTTCTCCAAATTCCTCTTCAAGATGTCCAGGCCTGTCTCTTTATGTCAAAGGTATTTCTTCTTCAAATCCTCTGTGTTTCGGGCCTCGTACCATTCCAAGCATACTTCATACGTATAGTTTATGTACTGAGGTGGTGGATAGTCGGGGTTCTTGTCGTATGGTGTCTTGGCCTTCTTCGTCTTGGACGGCCCAGCAGCCTCGCTTGTCACCGGGGGAGAGAGATCTACAACAAAATTTGAAGGGTTGTCGAGGTCGTCATCCCATGGAAATACATGTCTTGTACCACTACCTTCTCCCGGAGTAGACATAATCTCTTGTGCACACGCACAGAGCTTTAACTTCGAGCCGGAAAAAAGGCAAGAACTCCTCCTTTGGAATAACACCTCTGGCCCACGAGCACGCATTCAGCCACTTGGAGGTGGATGAAAGCCGTTGCGCAGGACCAAGAGTGGAGACTGCGGGTCCTGGCGACTGCTTAAGTATCCGAGGTCACCCTAGGGGCACGTGCAGGCCCACATGGGCGACTGCTGGTGCGGGTCTGACGAGAAGACTGCGCGTCCGGGTCTGCAGGGGCGACCGCGGGTGCGGAATTTGGGCGACCCCGGGTACACTCTTGCATGGCGACTACGAGTGGGGTGGTCTGGGCGACCGCGGGTTCAGGGTTTAGGGTGACGGTTCAGTTTTCATCTAGGGTTTTCTGGGACTGCTCTGCCTTCCATTTCGAGGTCTCGTAGATTCACTACGTATGGAAAATGCTTTTTGTCTTTAACCCTTAATGGTCCAAGCATCCAAAAAGTGGATGCGCCTTGGTCAACCTTGATTGCAACTTTCAAAATAATTTCTTTTTAAATTTGGATTGTTTCTAAGAAAATGAAGCTTCAAAAGTTTTGTTTCTATTCCATTTTAAAATATTGAAAAATATTAAAAATTGAAAGAGTTATTGCAAATGAAAGCTCAGTGTGTTAAAATCCAAAAAATGTAATATGGTGTGTTTTTATTTATATTTTCTATTTTTAAAATATATTTGAAATTTAAATTATAAAATTATGTTTTTCATTGTATTTTTCATTTACAGTAAAAATTACGGATTATTTTCGTACATAATATAATTGATATAATTTTATTTCCACCTTTACCTTTTAAAAATCACAATAATTTGATTTTTCCATCAAAATTATTGAAAAAATACAAAAAGAATGGAAAATTTGTTTATCTCTTAGCAAAAAATATCAAAATTTTACATATCAATTAAATAAAAGGATAAATTTAGTTTGATAGTCAAATATGACATCGAGGTCTTTGTTGTAGTTGTTTTGTGTGTAAAAAGTGAAATAACCAATTTAAAATTTTTCACAATGATTTCTTTTGATACTTGTAACATTTCAAAAAAATTCGAAAAATTTGTTTTTTTTTTGCTATTTTCTCTCAATTATGTTTATTTTTTGCAACAAAAATAATAACAATTACAATTTATCACAAAACAAATTGAAATTTCTCAAAGTGATATAGAATTCAAAGTTTCAAGTAATAAAAATACAAGATTGTTGTTTGAACACAATTAAAAAAGCCAAATTTAGCTCAAATAGGAAGTTTTACCATTTCACAATGGATCAAGTCTTTTAAGGGTTAATGACATTCAATTTAAGTATAAGACCGTTCAGGCACACATAATAAAGGAAAGAGATTAAGAGATGCGATGAACTCAAATGGCCATTATAAATTCGGGAGGACAACTTTTCTGTGAGGCAAAGGCAATCATTGTGTGCAGGCATAAATCCAAAGACGAAAAGGCCCCGAGTATTAATTCAAAGCATGCATAATCAAATTCCTTAAAATTGATAGTCACGCATGTATCTTGCAAAAAGCCAATGTTGTTGTTCCACCCTAACGGTCTAACATGGTGCAATACTACTTTTTCTTCAAAGACTTTGTCCTCTTTATCCTAAGTCCACAAAATTTCTCCTTTTGCCTTTGAAAGGAGAAGACTTCAACTTTCCATCGGATAATGTCTTTGTTTTGAGACGCTTGGATTGGGGAGAAAGGTTGACTAAGTCTTCATGGGCTCGGTCAAGCCTTGCGGGCAAGTTCTCAAAAATATCTGTCGTTTGTATCTCGACTTTCATAGACTTCATATAGGCGCGTTCTGGCCTGTGTTCATCCTCCTGACATCCAAGTGGCTTTAGAACGTACTTAAATCAGCATTTCATGATGCGCCATTCTAAATTACGTACCCTTCCGTCAACAATATCTAAGTTTGTTGTAAAAACAATTGTTTAGCACTAACCTCAACAAGTTGCATCAACAAGCAACCATTCTCAAACTTTGAAAGCTCCTTCACATCCTCAAATTCTTCGAGAAGGGCCCTGCTGCCCCTACATCTTGACCATTCCAAAATTAGTGCCATGAAAGCTAGCGTTCTGAAATCTACCTAATTCAAACTCTCAACACATGAATACCTATATGAAAAGCCCCAAAACTAACCTCAAGTTTGTGCAATCTTTGCCATGGCGAACCTGGACATATTCCTCAATCATGGCCAGAACGCTCTTGAATTTTTCATCAAATTTCTTGCCCCACATGACCTGGCTTTCTTTTTCTAAAGAATCCATGACTCCACCTGTAGTAAAAGGGTGGACCATGTGTCTACCAATAATCATTGACTTGTAGTTATTCTATACGACATATCAATGCACTTTCCAATCTCACCCTACAACAAGACACTCCCGGCCTATTACACATGCAATTGGGCATAAATCCTTGAACATCCAAAGTTTTCATGTTAATGCCACTTAAATCAATCAAAAAATAAACCATGGCCAAAAAAAAGGGCCCGTACGTTACTCACCCATCTTGCTAGAGTGAAAAAGTATTCTTGACGTAGTGCAATGAGAATAACGACCAAAGCAATATAGCTTGTAGCCTTCCCAGAAATCTTGACCCTATTTCAAAAGATGACAAATGAATCCTGTGAACCCACAATTGTTTATGTGGATTTATTTCATTTGGATGTGTGTTTGTTAAACTTATTTTGTAAACCGTGTCTTAATCAATGGAGGTTCATTTTTATCTTCCGTGATAAGTAGGCTTTGCACCCTTGTTTATGTGGTTGTATTTGCATTGGATGTGTGTTTGATTAACTTAGATTGAATCACATGTGATGAGGTGGTGGCTCTTATTTAGTTTCTTTGGTTCATTCCGGGTACACTTTTGATTTTGTGGATTTACCTTTGTATCTTACGTGTTTGTTTCACTCAGCTTAACCCCGAAATGACCCTTGAATTTCTTGAGCTTCTAGGATTTGCTCTAAATTGAACAAGAAGCCAACATTTTCATACCTTGTACCAATTCTTTCTGAATTGTAAGCGTATAAAATCAAACTAGACATGTTAGAGTTTACATTAGAAAAGAAAACACAACAATGTCGTGGATGTTTTCTAGCGATAAGTATCTTTACCACCAAGACTAGGGTAAGATGACATGAAATATCGTCCCAGGAGACTCTAGTTGTATTGTTATAAGTTCCAGTTATCCGGTTTTGAGATGTTTACCTTCTTCTCTCTCTTTTTACCCTAATCCTTCATAAATACGGATCCGGTATTTAGCCGGATCGGATTCCGGATTGTTTCCTTTTCGGTTTCCGGTTGATACTCTCTTAGCAATTTGGTTTCGTTTACCTCTGTTTTACCCTCAGAGGGTCCCCTTTGATTGTTTTACAAGGGGTTGGGACTCACCACTTCGTTTACGCAAGGTTTCTTTCTAAAATTCCTAGTCTTCACCAATCAAAAACAAGAAGAAGTAAGTCGTTCTGGAACTACTCTCACAACTATCCGGATGGCCAATCCGGACAGTAGGTCACTCAGAGCCGTTTCCAGCACACCTCACTACAACGACAGAATCAAGGACACTCAAGATCCGTCCAGGGATTCCTCTCTAGAAGGAATAGCTGTACTAGAGACTGGCAGACCTTCCGACGTGGGGGAACTTCCTCAGGCGGTCGCTAATCTCCACACAGAACTCAACCAGTTCAGAAATTGCCTTCTCTCCACCACCACCCAGATTACCGTTCCGGTAGTTCAAACTTCAAAGGTACCATGCTCGAGACCTCGGGTACCACTCTATTCACTCAGTACAAACGTTCACAATACATAGACTTGAATTCCCTCAATTCCGGATTCCCCCTTCTTCTTACTTCCGACTCATCCACCCATACTCAAGTGATCCGGGCCAATGCAACACACTCCCCAAGTAAAAACAATTCAGCATTTAGCACTGATGGTTTAGATTTAGTCTTGATGGAAATACAAAATATAGATAGATAAAAATGCAAGGTTGAAATGGTAGGGCAACAAGCTGCCCGCTCTTAAAACCAAAATCCAAAACAGAAAACAAGCCACCCGGAAACCTAGGCAGCCAATGAAGAGACCCGCCGCGATCCCCGGGAGATCAAACCAACTTCCTAAAAATAACCCAGATCCGGTTCTAAGCTTAGGAACTTGATCCGGTTCAACAAAGTAGTCCGGAGTTAACTCGACTCTGAACTAAAAACTAACTAACCCTTCCGGGTCTTCTTCGATATGCTCGCCAATAAACTTGGTGGCACCTGGGTTGTTGCCTTCACCGTAGTTGTTTCCGGTGTAGACACAGGAGTCATTTTGGTGGTGGCCCGGGTTTGAATCTTCCGGTTCACGGGAGGTGGTGAAACATCCTCATCTGATTCGTTGTCGCTGTCAAACTCCTCCTCCTCCGACTTGCTGAGGATCTTCGTATCATCCTCTTCTTCGTCTTCAGATGAAATCTCTGTGTGGACCGGCAGCCTTGAATCGTGTTGGTCCGGGCTGACCTTCCCCGGATCGAAATCCTCCGGATGGTCCCAAGTCGAATTCGTCTTGGCCATCTGCAGCATTAGATCCATCTTCAATTGGTCCGCTAGTGTTCGGAACACCTTGCTCTGTGCCGTGCTTCTTCCCAAGATTTGGCCAGGGCGAATACTTCAGGAAAGTGTCTCCATGGACTTCCCTTTTCCTTTTTGTCCAGACTCATTACTGGCCCTTCAGCTTGTACGACTTGCCCCAAGTTCCCTTGGTTCCACCACATTCGATAGGAGGGTCGTAAATTCCTGTGTCCCCAAAGGTTGGGTCTGTTTCTGTGTTGGGGTTGTTTTGGTGGTTGCAGGAACTTCCGGAAGTTCCGAAAGCTCGCTGAAGTCCATGGGTTTGTTCGGATCCATCCGGTCTAACAATTGCCGCATCTCCGTCAACGTCACATCCATTCGGGCAGAAAAATCCACCAGCACCGTGATAACTTTTGAGCTGGTCACTGTATCCTTAGTGATCCGGTTGGTGAACAAAGCGGCCCAGTTTATGGTATCCGCCGGTTTCGCCACCAATCTGCTTATCCCCTTCACGAGGTGCAACGCGTCTTTCTCCCTCTACCGGGAGGCGGTCAACTCCCCTTCCAGCCAGTTGACCTTGTTCTGCATGACTTCCGATGCCTTCCGAAGTTTCACAATTTCTTGATCCCGTGCCTCGAGAAGTTCCGGTGAAGGTCGCTTGCAACAACCCGTGGGGGTCACACTGCAACTCATTAGTTGCATTGATGAGGAGATCTGCGTATGCCCGGATATACCCGTTCGCCTTCTCCACCCACTTGGTGCCTTCGTCATAAAACTCGTCCAACTCTGTTCCGGTCTTTGGCTTTTCCGAGGATCATTCGGACTGCTCTCCGTCAGGGGTTTCCAAGATCCCGGATCGGTGAATTTCTGCTTCTTACCCTTCCTCTTATCCTTTAGCGGTTCCGCCCGATCCACTTCCTCAGGCTCAGAATCCCGTTGCTCCTCCTCATGCTCTGACTGAAGCCCGTATTTGAGGAAAGCGCATCCGGTATCGTGTTCTATTATCTCATCCGGATTGAGCACATCATTTTGGTGGTACATGTGGAACAAGTAGGCGCTGACCGGACTCGTTCTTGCCTTTCCGACATTATCCGCCACCTTGTTCACCACTCCTTGGATTACTCGTCCCCAATGAACAGCTCTCCCTTCCAAAGCCCCAAAGATAGTGTTCCCCACTGTAACCATAACCCGGGTTGGCTTTCCTTGATAGAGGATTGGAATTAAAAATTTCAGAACCCGTTTGTGCCTCACGGTGGCACAGTCCGCAATAGCGAACCCCTCCTTCGCGTTAGCCGGATGGGCAAGTTTTTCGGCTGTGAACATATCCGTCCGGGAGGCTAATCCGGAACCCTGTCTCAAAAATCCGTAAACTTCCGCCCAAGCCTCTTCCGACCAAGTTTCTCTCCTGGCTCGCACCGTCAGCTCGTACTGATTAGGAGCTCCGGAAATGAGCTCCTGAATCATTTCTTCATTCTTCAGGCTCCAAGGCCGACGGATCAGTCTGGCGCACCCCATATGTTCTAGGTCTTCGTCCAGCATCTGCCGCTTGCCTTTGTCTTCCGGATAGGATGGCGACACCATACGGGCTGTGGTTGGATGCCTCTGTTGACTACTTTCCGCCATACCAAAAACCCTAACAGTGTGAGCCGGATCCGTGCGGATTCACCAACCCCACCTTTGCGATCACTATCTCACCACTCTTTCTCTCAACTATCACAAGCGCAAGAGTAAACTCCGCGGAGAAAAAGAGAAATGACGGAAACAAGGGACGGTTAAGTACCCAGTGCTCCGAAAATAGTTCCCAACTTAGTAATAAATTCCGTAATGGGGACCTAGTTTCATAGGTCGGACCTATATCTCATAGGTCTGTGAAATCCGGCTTCCGTTGGATTTTCGGATCCGGATTGGATCCGTAATTACGGAAAATCCGTATTTATCCACATGTTTTCGGTATGTCTCCTAACTACTTTCGGAACTATTCCCGTGTCTACTTCTGGATTTCTATTCTAAAATTTTGAAAAATCTACCCTATAACAACACAAACGTATCCTAACTAGTTGCGTTCGCCAAATACGGACTCCGACAAACAAAATCTTTTGAGGATTGAAAGATTATAATGTTTGATCATGAAGGTGTGCAAACTGCGAAAGTGATTTAAAGTATTTCAATCCTCTTTTTACAAGCCAAATCTAAAAGTTGGGACACCAAAAAAATATGAGGTTAAAGTAGTAACATGCATATTAACCCCAATCAATTTATGGCTTCTCAAAATCTACTCTACAATTTTTTGAAATTAAGTTTTTCTAAAAAGACAAGTGGAATTGGCATCCAACCCAAGTCATCTTATTTTTTTTTGGAGCTTTGTGGAAGTAGTTATGAATTTCTGAAGTTGCAGAAATGCGTATTAAAATGGACCACCTCCTCAAATGCAAAGTGCTTGTACATTTCAAAGTCCAAGTCTTTCCTTCCACTACCATGTACCCGCAGTCGCCCAGGTACGACCTGCACTCGCCCCCGTGGGACCCGCAGTCGTCCAGAAGACCTGTAGTCGCTTGGTAGGACCTGCCACAGTCGCCAATCATGCAGTGCCAAGACCAGCAGTCGCCCCGACCCACACGCGCAATCGCCCAGAGGACCTATAGTCGCTTGGTAGGACCCGCTGCAGTTGCCAATCATGTAGTGCCAGGACCCGCAGTTGCCCCGACCCACATCCGCAGTCGTCCCATCCAACAGTGGACCCCACCCGGCGCTGTTGTGTGTGGTGGCGGACCCGCAGTCGCCTGGACCCTTACAACCGACTGGACCCTGTACCCGCGGTCGCCAATGCCCATGACGACCGCGGGTATAAATTTGGAGGTAGGTCTTTTTGGTTACCTTCCTCCGTGGATGACCTCATGACTTGAATCTTTGAAAGAAGCTTCTTGCGTGCGCTTGTGTCTTCGGAGAGCAATACCCTTTTTTGGAGTGGGGCCTTTGTCCATTCGACAGAGGTGGCTAACGATTTTTTTTTTCGAGATATCCTTTTTGATCATCTTTACCCGTAAACTATTTGGAGAGCTCATCGGCAATCAAGGACATGGCATGCCGCGCGGCCACAAGCAAGACAACATCCAGCGACACTCAAAGGGCCACGAGAGACTAGGATCCATGGTTGGCTCTGCAAAGCGGACCTCAATTCGCGGGGAATTCATGGAAATGTGTTTTTTGTGGATGGACCTCCGTTTTTGTACGGAAGAGGGCATTCTCTCACTTTGGTCACGACACCAAGACCATAGGGGAGAAGTGTAAGAAAATGCCATTTGCGGTTTCGCAGAAGTTTCGGAATTGCCAGGGGTTGGTTCCAAAAGAAATGACCTTTGAAGAAATGCAGGGAAAGGTCTCGGGACAGGATGGCAGAGAGGAGGGGGTGGTTCAATCGCCCCTGGCTACCTGTTTGGAGGAAATAGAGGTGCCATGCAGTGCCAATGATGTACAACATGCTGCTCCAGATTCAGTGGATTTGACTCCAACGACGGTGGAGACAAGGAGGAATACCCCCAACATGTCTCCACAAATGAGCATGGACGAGGCCTTACAAATTGCGATGAGACAGAAGTTGGATAAGATGTGGTCTCCCTTTTTTTATGAGGCAAACATTGCATTCAACGTTGTGCATCACCCTGCGTTTGTGAACGCTATGAAAGAAACGTCTGCATCTGGGTTACGACACCAGCCACCTTCATATTACGCATTGCGTACAAAATTGATAGAGCCGAAAGAGAGGAGGTTTCCCAAATGGTCGCTGAGAATACGAAACACGCCATTGCGACTTATGGAGCAACTCTTTGTTTGGATGGGTGGACAGATACGAATAGTCGTCCGTTGCTGAACATAATGGTCACGTGTCCTGCGGGGGACGTTTTTCTAGGATCGGTGGACACCACCGGGAAAAACAAGGACATTGCATACACGACCAAAATTCTTGAAAAATACATAGAGGAAGTCGGACCTCAAAATATTGTCCAACTATGTACGGACAATGCAGCTGTGATGACGGGGACGTTGAAGTCTTTGAATGATAAGTATCCTCACATGTATTTGCAGGGATGTGCAGCTCACGTAATGGACGTGCTTATGGAAGATTGGAAAAAAAGTTCTCGCTTTAAAGGTATCATGAGAAAGTGTGAAGCGATCGTGAAGTTCATTAAGCGATACCAATATACTCTAGCTGTCTTTTGGAGGTTTTCACCCAAAAAAGCATTGCGGATGCCTTCCAAAACGCGTTTCGCAGTGAACTACCTTGTAATAGAGCATTTGGTGGCCTGCAAAGGAGCACTGGTTTGATTGATAAATGAGCCGGAAGACATGGCGTTTGAGAACAATTTGTTCCAACGGAAAAACGGCCATGCATTGAAACTTCAAGCGCACGATGCGCGGACAGACATTCATTCGGAATTTTTTTGGAGTGAGTGACAATTTCTTGTTTTTAGTGGCGCCTGCCGTTGAGGCTCTTTGCTTGTTTGATGGAAAGAAACCAACCATGCCCGATGCTTGGATGGTTATGAAGACCCTTCAAAACCACGTGTATGAGTTGAAAAAGCCTCCTTTTCTTATGGACCCTAACCTCGCGGTTAAGTTCGAGAAACAATTTGAGGCTCGGTGGTCACTGATGCGCACAGACCTGCACTATGCAAGGGCACTCCTAAACCCTTTTTTGATCGACATAACATACCTTTGTAACGATGCCGAGGCTAGGCGAGCTCTGAACCCTGTCATACGGAAAATGAGCGAGTCATTGGGATTGTCAGTAATCGAAGCAATGACAGAGTTGACCGAATTTCAAGAGAAGACGGGCCCCTTCAACCCCCTAGAGGAGGCTCCGGATGTCAAGCAAGGTACTTTGATGCCTCATCAATGGTAGAGTCTTGTGGGTGCCAACGTTCTCTCCAAAATTGCAATGAGAGTTTTATCCTTGACATGCTCAACATCATCTTGTGAAAGGAATTGGAGCATGTACTCGTTCGTTTACAATAAAGTGCGAAACCGCCTAACTGCGTCGAAGGCGGAGTCATTGGTGTATATCTACAGCAACTGCAAACTCAAGCAGAGGAAATGTGGACACCATGCTGCGGAGTTCTATAAAACGTACTTGGAAGACGGAGGCACATCGGAAGAGAACGAGGAACCATTGACTTCAAGATCTTTGGAAGACATTATGGGATCAGTACACCATTTCGTTGAGAAGCGGAAGCGGATAATCGATCGCGTACGTGGCAGGAAGTGGGCAGGAATGATACGTAGACGAGACACTCCTATGGCACAATGGAACTTCGGAAACATGTACACAACCAAGATGGAGGTCGACTATTATTCCGAGCAGGAATCCAAACGTCGACCAGAAAGCCCCCCTTACGTTGTTTGGGCCCATGAAGCACCTCTACCAATGGATTCGGTGCCAGTGACAGCCCACACTCCAAATGATAGCAATGAAGGTGTAGACATTGTAGTGCCTGCAACAACAAACACTGCGACACCTGCAGTAGATTCATGTCCGRTAGCTGCATRTYTGGGCTCCAACGCGGGAATGAATCTTCGTAGCACTGCTTCTATTAMTGAGGAATTGACTAGGCAAGAAGAGCCAATACACAYAGAAGAGATTGTAYGTRAAAGGAGTCCAATCTCCMAAACGCGTAGCACTCCRAYGACRRWGATAGYGGGATAYGATTCAGATTTGYCATTGCAAGCTATTATGACCTTGAATYGCAATCATGCGCCKTTGATTGAAGGTGGAAGTGTAGATGTTGTTAGGGCTATTGATTCTACTCCYGCCSCTTTGCCAAGGGTCACGAGGTCTATTCCTGCCCCTCTGCCAAGGRCCACGAGGTCTACTCCCACCCCTCCATTAAGATCCACTAGGCCCCCCATGCATCGTGGTTCACCTGCAACTGTTGATAATGAAGTTCGTGAATCGGCCCCCCACCCCTCACACCATTCACCGATATCCGGTCCAGGAAGACTTTCAGCGGGTTAACGTGAATGCACGCGTAGAGGGAAGAAGCATTTGAGGAAGACGCAAGATAGGCTACAACGAAATCCAAAACGCACACAACCGGTTGCGCAGCGTTTTGTTATCGGTGAAGCTAATTCCACCCTAAATCCTTGGCAACAAAGCACAGATGACTGTCACCGTGTTACAAACATTGATGGCACCACTGGTACGTTGAGGTTGACAAAACGATTAGTGCAAACGCGAAGTGCGGGCGGTAGTGTGGACACGGAAGTGTGCAATTTGAACTCAGAGGTAGAACATGAGCTGCTTCATCCAGCAATACCACCAAGAGAGGACGACGGCGACGATGAGAAACATGGTGGCAATACTAGCAACGAGGAGTCAGGAGAAGAAACGGACCCCGAGGCCAATGAAGTGCCCAACGATGACACATTCATAGTCTAATTGTATCGGATGTAGTTGAAGATGTAGTTAAGTCATACTGTACGGATTCATCATAATGTTTTCTTAGAGAAGATTTGTGGTTGAATGTTTATGGTTGAATAGCCTTGGAGTTGGTAAGGCACTTGTAAACTTGGAATTTCCGTAGTGATAGTACACGGTATGTACAAGTTACAATAATCTATACCAGCCACCTTGATTGAAAGAAATCAGTCCCAAATCTACAACAGTTGCATTAAAACCTTGAAGGTTTTGATGGTACAACAGTGTGTTATAGGATTTTTGAACACTATTTTGACAACTTAATCCAAAACCACTATCTCATTGTGACTTTGTACGTCTCGCCGCGAAACTACAGCCACATGCTTAGGTACCTGTTGAGTTCACTATAACTGATTCTTAGCAGATTCCAATGAAGGTCTTTTTACGGCTTGGGAAAGTCGATTAAGTTCGGTAGAGGCTCTCTTCACAACTAGCGGAGGTCGCAGAGGTTCCATAGAAAGTCTCTTGACTTTCAGCTTCAAAGAAGATTTTTGTACAGGAGGCAGATGTTTTGCAGCCATATTGAAATCCCTCGCAGAAGTTGGGGATCTACAATCATCCTGTGGCACATTTTGAGACGCTTCAAGCCACTCCGGTTTGTTGAAAAACTTTTGTGTTGCTTAAGAATTAAAAATCTTCAGATCCGACGTTCATCTGGCGTTGTGTTGTTGGACCCCCAATTCTTAGCTTAGGTGCTATGACTCTAGATGGCRTTGTGTTGCTGGACCATCGATTCTCGGCATAGGTGCTGTGATTCTAGACCACCTGTGCTGTGTATCTGAACCCCAAATTACAGGAGGTCAATCTGGTTTCCATTTTGCTATTGTCGGATCCGAATGTGCAACTGCGACAGTTAGCTGGACCCCATGAGATTGTGAATCAATCACGCATTCCAAACCTAATGGGCATTAATTTCTAGCAAATCAGATCCTCATATAGGCAAACCAAAATTGTATGTAGATCCTATCACTTTGTGAGTCTTTGTTTTCATAGTTCTCAATGAGGGTCTCTGTTAGCATTGGTTCGGGGTTGAAATTTCCAGTAGGTCAAGCTGGGACCTCACTAAGGGCCGTCGGATCCGAATGTTCATTGGCACTATCCAACGGGACCTCTCCTATTTGATTGCGTTTAGTTGTGCTTTGGATTATTTGGATGGTGACCTCGAACTTCTTAACATCTGAGGAATCTAGTTTCTCATTTTTGTCAAATTCTGCAAAGGATGATTTTGTGCCTGGGTTTGAATTTCAGTTCATGCATCGAACCTCTCGTTCCTTTATGGCTGAATCTATTGTCAGTCATGCCGTGGAAAGTCACTCACATTGATCTTGACCCAAAATAATCCTCTATTCAATCTATAGATGAATTGATTCCGACAGCCTCGAAGTCTGAGGCCGCATTATTCATGTTGATTTTGCAAATGTTCTTAATTTTTTAAAAAGAGAACCTGATTTCTGAGGTCCTGCGGAGAGCTAGAACAGAAGCCTTGGATCCGACGATCATGTCCCATGTCTTCCCTGGACCCATTCATTTTGGTTCTCATTCAGTCCATTTTTATTGTTGAACTTTATGGCCTTCCATCCTTTCAGGTTTTTTTGCTGAACCAACCGCTTTTTCTCTAGTGTTAGATTGGAGTTCCTACAATTCCTTCCTTTTGTCCAGACACTAATTGCACTCTTGCTTGCCTGAACTATGACCCAAATTTTTTTTCTGTAAGAATACTTAAATATAGATTGTCGTATTTGTAAAGTCCTACGCCCTAGGTGGACAGTTGAGGCTAAGTTCTTAACCTTCGGATCAAACAGTCTATAGGCAAGCATGTGGTAGACACCTCCATGAAAGATATTTTCATTGGCGTTCTTACAAAATCATGGCCATCCACCGTGACCGTTAAAATCTAGTTTTGCTTCCTTTGATGAAAATTACAGTATAATAAACCAAGTGTATGTTTTTGGAATCCAATTTGTAGAATATAAATGTAGTAGTGTTCAGTCATGCTTGAAATGTTTATCAATATTTTTAGAAATAATCCACTCAAAATTCTCTTTTGAAGCAAGTTGAAAATCTAATTGTGTGAAGAGTGGAAGGTACTTGCTTTGATAGATTTCAGGTTTGGCGTAAATATTCTTAGAGAATTGTGGACACTGTATAACTTTGTTTTCATCAATTTAACTTTAAAATCATATTAGAGGCAGCTCATATGACTCATACACCCTTTGTTCTACTTCAAATGAATGATTGTGACATGGCCTTTTTTTTATGACGGTTTCACTGCGTGACGCTCCGAAATTAGGATTTTCTTATTTTATTTTTTGGCCTCAGGAATCGACCTAACAATTGTTGCATGTGTTCATTAAAAATAGGGAGGGCAAATAGGGAGAGCATCATCACCCACAGTTGAGGCTCAACATTTTCCAATTCCTCCTGAAGTAGGACCTTCGAAGGTTTTTAATTCTGGCAAATTCAGCTATGGAGGTCTCTTCTGATTCAAAAGACAAGGAAGGCAAAGAGGAAGAAGTGGTAAGTTTCTATGACATCATGGATGCCGCTGAATGTGCTACATATGCTCTTGAGCACTCGGTTGCGAGTTGAGTGATTGACCCCAAAGTGCGTAGACACCGTAGACATGTGGCTAGATTACTAGAATTGGCTAGACTTAGGACGATAGTCATGTCTCCTGAGAGTTCTGACACGGAATATAGCTCGGAGACTCGGTTTTCTATTACTGTGAACGGTCCACCTGTAGAGGACACATGTCAATGTGTCAGTAGCATTATTTAGGGTAGACAAGAGGTCGTCATCATTCACCTCAGTTCAGACTCGAACGAAGATGTAGACATTGATTGACTCCACGCAATAGGAGTCATTTTGTGGACATATTGTTTGTGGGTGATTGCAAGAAAGGGTGGTACTATTTCCCGTCACAATTGAAGTGACCTTGTTAATTTGCGGTATAACTTTTGAAGCACAAGTCCAATGGACATGAAATTTTTATTGAACATGTCTAACTTTATGGTAATCAGATCCCTTATTTTTTCGAAATTAAGAAAAATCAATTTATATTTAAAAACTATTTTTGTTAATTTGTCACACTTTGAGGTTTAGGGGTTTTTACTACGTTACGAGTCCCCAAATTTAATGATCTGGAGTTGAAACTTTCATGGTATATTTGGATAGTAGGAAATCATATACCCTCTAAAGGAAATTTGAAAATATGCTATTTTATGTCCTCCACATGAGTACAAACAGTACTCTGATTGCACGCCATTTTTGAACATTGAAGATGGTTCTTAGATCATTTTTTTGGTAAAATCTCATCACCATCAACTCTTCCAGAATGGCCAATTTTTAGTTTTTAAGAAAATGTATTTTCCTATTTTCTGTAAATTAAAATGTGAAATAACAGTGACAACAATTAGTTTCATGAAATTTTGCACTTTTCTAGTTCTCCCACTTAGAGAATTTTTCTGTGGTTTTCCTTCCTAGAGTACCTTCTTTATAAAGGTTCATACATGAAACATATTTTTCATTATTTTTGAAAATTGTTTTTCTAATTTTAAAGTACTCCCGAAGAAAAAAATGAGTACTACAGAAAACGCTACGCAAATCGCACGCCTTTTCTTGCAATGACCCTTGTAGACCGTGCTTGTCTAATACATGTGCTTATTGCATACATTTTCAAATGAGTAATGGTGAAATCCTTCATTTTGAGTTTAATGTTCCATGCTTCTGATGTTAATTGTTTTCCATTGTAGCACAAGCAAATTGTTTTCCATTGTGGCAAAGTTGGTTGCAGTGGCCAATCCCGCTCATAAGCCAAAATTCCTGCAGGAGGTAAGCTTCATGAACATACAATCATTGCATGACAATATTTTTGAATGAATTTTAAATTGAGATATAAGCTTTGGATATTTTGGGGGCAGGTGGAGAAACATTGGAGTGCAAATGAAGTCCCCAAGATGATTCTCGAAAAAATTCAAATGGTGGCCACGTGCAATACCACTCTTTTTCACAAGACAAAGTTTTTGAAGTGGTGGAACTCCTCAATGCCTTCACGTGATGCTAGACGTTTTCCACCGAGGCCCGTGTTCGAGACGCTCTTGGGCCCATTTTTGAATAGATGCATCTGGTATGCTGGGGTAAGTCTCTCTGTAATTAAAATTTTTTGTTGAGCTCAAGAGTTTTCAATTACTAGGTTTTTAATTTTCAAAGTTTTTGAGAATATGTAATTTTCCAAAACTAAGTAATTCATGTTTGCTCAGATTGAAGATGCAGCTATCAAATACTTCCAGGACATAGTGAAGAAGGACAACATCAACATCAACATGAATGTTCCATTGCAACCSGAGACATTGTGCAAATACATAGAAGATTGGAGGAGGAAGATCTGGGATCAAGGATTTATGGCGCACCTCAGAGGAGCAAACTACTTCAACAAGAGTGACAATTTCATGACTTATGAGGGCTTGCAGCAGGCGGTTCAAAGGGTGCTCTTTTGGTATGGCTCAACTATTTCCTCAGATTTCGATTCATGATATCTAAGCATTCCAAATTCAGGGATGCATTTGGTTTTGTTGAAAAGAAGTTTTAGAATAAATCAAAACAAAAGAAAGGAACATAAATGGGATGTTCTTGAATTACCTTAGAAATTATTTTTGTATTTGTTAGTGGTTTCAGAAGTGCTTGTTGCATCCCTCATTTTTTTCCTTCTATGTCATACAATGAAACTGTAACCCTTAAATCTAATTTCAAAGTTTGAAGTCTTCTTTTGATGTAAGTAGTACGTGTGACAAAGTTAGCATTTTTGCCTTCTTTCCTAATTGCCAATTGATGTTTGATGTTGTTTTGACTTCTTTGCTAGGAATTTCAAGCACGAGTTGGTGCCAAAAGGTGCCATGGACAGAGATGATTTGCCTGCATTCTTGTAGAACTTTGTGGACCGTAATTTTGCAGCTTGTATGTATACGGCAAATCAACTCCGAACGTATACCACGGCTCACTTGAATAGTGGTGGATGGTACATCGATTGCCCCATTTCATACACGCATCCGTCAGAGGTACAACTGCAACAATCTTTGGAGGGCATTGGGACTATTGATATGAACGTGGATGAGTTCACAAGGTTGATTGACAAACAGAGGGAGAGGGCCATTGTAAGCAGGGAAAACAATGACCGAAAGAAAGCAGCTTGCATCCAAGTTGCTCTAGAAAACAAAGAGAAGGAGGAGGACGAGCGTGTGGCCAAGTTGGCAGAGAAGGAGAAAGAAAAGGAGAAGGAGAAAGAAGAGAAAGCAAAGGCAAAAGGGAAGAAGAAAGAGGAAGGCAAAGGCGGTGTCCTTGCATCATCTACCGTAGACCAAAGCTCTCAAATGGAGGCCGGAGCACGGAGCGGGATGAAGAGGAAAGATGTGCTTCCGGAGTTCATTGAAGACATGGTCACTCAAGGCATGCAGGTGATTGCCATAGGTGACAATGATGACGTTACATCGGAGGAGTTAAATCTGAATGTCTCAATTGTGGATGTTGTTGACCATCAAACCAAAGCTAGTCTGAACTGCTTCGTGGAGGTCATGGACTTTCTGAAGAAGGTAAAAACATTGTATTAATCCATATGATGAAGTTTTATTAGTGAGAGTACATTATCATTCCCTCTTTGTGATTGAGACTCATGAATTCAAATTTTTTTTTGCAAATGGTGGTAGGGAAGGCTAAGGTGTACGATGGAGTAGTCAACCGGCACCTAAGATTTGATCTCATGCTTTTTGACTACTAGGAGAATTTGCTAGTGACACAGGGTGTCTTTTCCGGATACTAATGTGCCTTACTGGAACTCAAATCCAGAGTACAACATGATTTATCAAGCGTTTTTCTTTGCCCAGAAGCATTTGTAGGACCATGGCTGCATTGTGGTGTTTCATTTGTGGAGCATGGACGCAAAGAGCACCATTGCCGGCCTATGTGAGGAGTACCCCAATATGGTGAAAAAGAAAGAGTTCATGCGCATGAATCGGGTGCACTTGACGTCGGCCATAGACGAAACTAGCACGGTATGATTTAATTAGTTCTTTAAATTTTTTACATTTCTCATTTTAGAATTTTCTTGAACTTTTGCTTGATGGATGTATTCAACACATGCTTGCAGACTTTGAAGTTTGGCATCACCCTCTTGGTGAAAGACTTGAGTGCAAGAGGAAAGTCTCAATTCGTCTTCAAGTGCTCCAGGACGATGTTCAAGGCTAAAGTTGATCTCAAGCGCGACGACTTCTTGATTAAATATTCAACTGAGGATTCCATGATAATGAACGACATGGATCGAGTGCGGTGGCGAGGGGCTCGAGAGAAGGACACCCGCTTTGTCCAATTCATCATTGAAGGGACTACCGAGGAGGGAGATGTGGTCCTTGATTGCACAACATCTACAGGTGACTATGGACTTTGGATTTTCACAAATATACTTCAACTCAATCTTGACCATGTCATACAACAAAATTGAAGTATTGATTTGTATGTTGTTTTCATCAGGTGCCTCCATTAAAGCATGTTGCGCAACAGGACGCCATATTGTGGCATTGGAAGCAGATGAGGCTATTTTTTCATTTGTCCTTGAGCCCATGAAGAAGAATACCACTCTTGCAGCAACAACTACAGCTTCCGTAGCGCCCGTAGTTGTAGCATCTTAGGATCCAAATGCCATGACCATAGTACCTCGCAAGGTCGTTTGACGCGATAGACCCAGTAAGTAAGTTTCTACATTTATCAATAATTGTAGTGCATGGTATTTGTAATGCTTCATGATTCTGACCTTGAATCACTTGTGTTTGCAGCAGTGAGGGAGTGATTTCAGCAGATGCAATAAAGAAGAGACGAAGACTTATCTTGAGTCCGGAGAAGTCTTTTGATCTCTCTATGTATACAGAGCAGCTAGCTTCAACGTTTGCGGAGTTAGGTACTCTGGAACGTAAACGTCGTAAACCTTTGTACGCTTTAAATGTGTTGCATTTTATAGATGGATCAGCATCTGAGGGGAGAGAGACTTCAGATTCTTCTAGTGACTTGGAGTCTGCAACAAAGTCTACTGCAACTTAGCCTCATCAGATTAAAATATCTTATAAGTGCACCCACTATGTTTTGATTTTGATTATGACTGGATTTGTGTGTTTTGTGGCTACATGTTGTGTAAATCATCTTCCTCTATTCTCTTGAATTGTTGGTCTTCTGTTGCAATCAGGTCTTGTTTAAAGTGTCCTAAATTCTAGAATTGATTTTTCAAGAAGTACTCATAAATGTACTGTGTTAGAAGGCTATGACCAGGACCTTGAACCCCCTAAAAAAAATTGAACAAGGAATACCTATTCACACCCTGCAAAATGAAGACCATAGAGTGCCCATGAAAAAATCTTTTATATGAACACAACAATACCATGAGAGTAATTAAATAAAACTTGGTTTTCAACAAAACATTACAATACTAGAGCTTTCATAAAAACAAAAGGCGTATATAAGGAAAACTCATGTAAAAAATATTTTTTTTTACACATGCCACATTTAACTACTTTTGGACTTTTGAAAGTCCAAAATTAGTAATGGTCATTGGAAGAAACAAAATGGATTATCGAGAGATAAAGAAAAACATCCAAAAATCTATGAAAACATCAGGAGATCTCTCGATGTTATAATCTGAAGATTTTTTCAATGGAAAATCCAAAATTCATTGAATAGTCCAAAAGTAGTTAAATATGGCGTACACCCTCTTAGGTTTCCTAAATAGGGTATGAAAAAGAAAAACTCATTCACACCATCTAAAGTGTCCTAGTCCAAAAAAATAGGGTGTGGAAAAGAAAAAAATAATTCATACCATCCAAAGTGTCCTAGCCCAAGAAAATAGGGTCTGGAAAAGAAAAATTCTTTTGCAAAATCCAAAGACCCTAAAGCCAAAAAAAATAGGTTGTGAAAAAAAATAATTCATTCACATCATCCAAAGACCATTCACATCATCCATAGACCCTAAAGCCAAAAAAAATAGGTTGTGAAAAAGAATAATTCATTCACATCATCCATAGACCCTAAAGCCAAAAAAAAATAGGTTGTGAAAATAAACAATTCATTCACATCATCCAAAGACCCTAAGGCCGAAAAAACAGAGGTTGTGAAAAAGAATGCTTCATTCATATCATTCATAGACCCTGAAGCCAAAACAAAATAGGTTGTGAAAAAAAATAATTCATTCACATCATCCATCAGGGTTGTCCATGTCCAACGTCTCGGGGGAAAATTGTGTTCCGAAATCGGACGTCCAGACGTCCGAATCCGCGGAACACTCACGTCCGGCGGACGGAATGCGGACAGGCGAACGGCCTGGCAGACAGGGATGGGCGGACAAACTGGCGGACGCAAACAGGCAGACGTGGATAGGCAAACGCGAAAGGCGGACGCGGAAAGGCGGAGGCAAACAGGTGGACGGGAATAGGTGGACGAACTCGCAAAATTCAAAAAATCAATGTCCGCGAGTCCGTTAGCTTGCATCTCAAACGGGCGGACGGCCCCAGTAAACGGCCTAGTCGAATGTCAGGGGAAGTCCAGGGGGGTGCGTCCGCAGACGCCAGACGTCCGGACGCGACTGCGGACGTCTGGACGTCCGGACAACCCTGTCATCCATAGACCGTGAAGCCAAAAAAAGTAGGTTGTTGTCGGAGTCCGTATTTGGCAAAAGCAATTATTTAGAGTAGATTAGCGTTGTCATAGGCTAGATTTTTCAAAACTTTAGAATAGAAATCCGGAAGTGGAAACAGAAATAGTTACGGAAGTAGTTAGAGCACTTCTCGGAAATAGGTTAGCGAATTATGGAATTTCCATAATTACGGATCTAGTCTAGATCCGGAAATCCGGATGAAGACGCATTTCCCAAACCTACAAATTATAGGTCCGACCTATGAAACTAGGTCACCGTTACGGAATTTAATGCCGGTTTTGGGACCGTTGCCGGAGCAATGGGTACTTAATTGACCCTCAATTCCGTCATTGTTCTTTTTCTTTGCGAAGTTTACTCCTACGCTCGTCATAGTTGAGAGAAGAGTGGTGAGATAGTGATCGCAATTGTGGGATTGGTGAATCCGCACGGATCCGGCCCACACTATTAGGGTGTTAGTATGGCGGAAAGCAGCCAGCAGAGAAATTCGGTCACAGCCCGTATGGTGTCGCCGGCGTATCCGGAAGACGACAACGAGCGGAAGTTACTGGACGAGGACCTGGCGCGGATGGGGTGCGGAACTTCGTAATTCGCTAACCTATTTTAGCTCCACGGTCGACTAAATATGTCAAATGTATCATCCAAGTGTTACATTGAACATAATTATTGACAAAAAAACACAAGTTGTTTTATTGAACGTCCACTAAAACGCGTCACAAAAAATGATGAAAACATCACATAAAACACGGGTTTCTTATAGTGTTGCCACCGTTAGTGCGGAAATTTGGGAGAGATTCATGTTGCCACAGTCAGAGCAGGTTTTGAACTCTTGTCGCAGAGATGGCACTTCAGGATGTTACAAACAAAGAAAAGAATAGTTCTTACACGACATCTGTTGATCTTCATAGTAAATTTGCACCTATTGTAAAGAAAGGAGTTCGAGTAGATGAACAGCTTCCGATATCTGAGTTTCTAGCATTTAGAGCATCAGGTGCCACCAACATGGATTTGTGGTTGGACGGCAATCTGTACCCACCAGATCCAGTCACTAGGAAGTCACCGCAGTTTCAAACGTTAAAGACCTACATAGAATTCCTTTGTCACGGTGAATCTGGACTCCTAGGGTACATTAAACACCTTATTAGCACCAGCGATGTAGTGAAAGGCTTAGAACAGGAATTAGAGAAGAGACGAGCGGATTGGCTACGAGAAAAAGCTGGCTTGCAGAATTCCATTGATAACCATGTAGCTGACCTTGATGTTGTCAATAGTAGGTGGGTTGAACGTGAAAAGGAACTTCTCACTGCTAGCAGAGAAGAGATCATTCAATTCAAGGGTGAATTAGATGGTCTAAAGGTTCAATGTGCAGGGCTTGAACAACAATTGTAGAGGAATGAGCTTAGTTACGAGAGCAACCTTTTGACTATAGAACAAGAGCGGCAAGAAGCTATTGATCAACATGAGCAACAACTTCAATCCAAGATGGTTCAGGTAGCCCAAGAGTTGATAAGAGCACATGAAGCACACCGTGAAGAGATTGCGTGTAGGCAGGAGGAACTTGCGGAAGTCTAGAAGGCTTTGTGCAAATTAAAGAAGAAAATGGAGAAAGTAGTCAGTACTCCGTCAGGTGCGCAACTAAGAGCATGCAAAGGGCTGTCTGATTATCCAGGACTAGTGGCGCTGCAAGAGCTCGTGTAGCAAAAATTAGAAGCCTTTTGCAGCCCCGTCTAGTTCAATTTATACAAGATGGAAACAAGGCTTCAATGGTAGAAAGCGTTTGTGTGGCAACAGGGATACACAAGAGGGGATAGGCGATGCCATCGGGCAATTTTTTTCGCTAGGAGAGACCCTGGCCTTGGTGTCAAATCCTAGTAAGAGTTTTGTTGCGACTAGAATGGCCAACATGTACTTCCAGAGAATTGGGGATGAGTTGGGAACAGAAGCAATACTGGCAGCGTGTGACATGACGGGAGTGTCGTAAAAAGGATACGGCGAGGTCTACAAGACAATCAAAGGGCGAGTGTAGCTTGTCGACAAGCGATTGAAGCCAACATTCCGGCCAAATCCACACAAGGTACATACTTACCCCATTTCATGAATTCCAGAAATACTGGGTTTGAAACAAGTTACTTCAATTCAATGACTACACGGTGTTGAGTAGGGGAACAAGGACATTCCATTCACAATGCATGCGGATGTTTATATATTGTATCCTCAGAGCATGCCAATCGTGAATCAAGTGCAATTGTTGCGACCAGAAATGAATTCAAAGTTGAAGGATCTTGTTGGTGACCACTACTACATCGACAGTACTTTGGAGATGGTGGCGCAAGTTCCAGTTACCAATGCCAAAAGAAGGAAGAAGAAATCAAAGATCACAAGAGTTGTATTGACATCCAAAAACAGCTTGTTTGTTGACATTGAAGTTGTGCAAAGGACTATGGTGAAGCTATACGGTTTCACCACTGAAGGTGACTACTTCATCTTCAGATACATTTTGCTGTCATCACTAGAAGAAAACTATGTTGGAACCCACTAAATCATGTTAGAAACTACGTTTAAATCCACAAAACCATATCAGGTGAATTTTGTTGAGTTCCGCGTTCAAAAGGAGAATTCTGCATTGGACTGCATTTTTGCGTTAGAATTCTACAAAATTCTGCATTGGACTGCTTTTTGTGTTGGAATTCTACAAAATTCTAACACGAAAATGCAGTCCAACATAGAATTCTGCATTTTGAAAGCAGAACTCAACAAAATTCACATGATATGGTTTTGTGGGTTCTAACATAGTTTTTAACATGATTTAGTGGTTTCTAACATAGTTTTCTTCTAATGCATGTTTCCAACAGATTTACACTTCTACATCTTTGATTTTTCTTTTCATGAATTGTGGTCATACCTCATCATGGTGCTGGCAATCCATGTGCAGAACTTGAGGACCAACCATTGGTTTTTGTGTTGAAGATGGATGAAGCAAAGATTGTACATGGAAGGAAGTTCGAGAATGTCAGTTTGACCCTTATGAATCGTGCCTTGGACTCCAACATTCTAAAAACCGATGAAAGGTATTTCTCAGTTCAATTTGAAACTGAAATATGGCCTATTGCTTGCTTTGAGGTTGTGAAGGAGTCCCACGAAGTCTTGCAGTGGGTGTTCCAGCAAACTCACTTTCCAGCATTGATCAAGGCATAAGATGGGGGTCAGCTGCAACATGTGGATGGCGTTAGAAACTTCAAAGTAGAGTGGCATTTGTCCACAGATATGAAGACAATCAAATGCTTGTATGGTTGGAAACATGGAGCCAATGTGCTACACTCGTGCATCTACTGTAACCAACAACGGACAAAATTAGTGGTCAAAACATTAGCAAGTGCTACGGCAGAGGCTAGAAGAAGAAAGCATATATGGCATAGAGGTCTTTCTGCTGGTAATGTCCTCTCCGAACCAGTGGCCATTGAGGAAGGATCCCGTTGGGAACCGATTCTGCCCATTCCACTCGTGAGGGTGCATATTTGTACACTACATGCCTTGACAAGGATGATGGAGAAAATTCTTCACCTACACTTCATGTTCATTTGGAACATGGAGAATGAGGCCCATCAATAAGCAGCCATAGAAAATATGGAGAAGACATTGTTAGCAGCCAGACTCCACGGTGGCAACGTCCGCATAATGAAGGATTCTCAGCTCAGCGGTTTTTCCAATAGTGTCCCAATCAAACCCTCCCTTAGTGGCGTGACTGTAGGTAGGATGTTCCAACCATCCACTTGGTCAGGGCAAGATCGAGTGTGAAAGGATGTCTTGTGCTCAGAAAACAACACCCTCAATCAAGGTAGGCAATATCTAGATAGAGTGGAAATGTGGAGAGCTCTGGAGGCAGTATATCTTTATTTGGTTGGCCTTTCCTTGAGTCAAGATCAAGTTGACACTTTCAAAGGCAAGGTTGAGAGTGGGGGTAGCCTTTACGTGAAGTGCATTGGGGAAGACCACGTCACTCACTATATGGTAAGTTCAACTTGTTCCTACAGTAAAAAAAAACCTGAATCGGTTTCATGTTATTGGCTGAGAAGTTTTGATTAGGGTGTTCAATCTGCTGGCTAGGACTAACCTAAGTTATAAATTGCCATTTCGGTTTGGGCATAGGGTTGTTGTGGATGTCAGTCTAATGTTGTTCATTACTGTCTTTGTAGCATAATCTTGTGCGCCATGGTCCATGGTATGTGCAAAAATACGGGAGCCTGGCCGTATGGAACAACCAAGGGATGGAAAAATCAAACCATGCAGCTAAGGTCGTTGATCAACATCACACTCAGCATGGTGGCACTAAGGGAAAAACAAGCGCAATCATCCAGCAATATCAACATTGGTATAGAAACATACAATATAGGTTTGCAAAGAAAGAACGATTGTGTGAATATAGGAACAGCTAGTTAGTGGAAACAGACGCTGCAGTGGCTATGCACTTGCAAAAGAAGAGGACAGCCTATAATTCATCAAGCGGGATGGATGCAGCTAGAAAGTGGAGGGAGGGTAGAACACGAATAGGCAGGGCTTGGGTGAGACTTCCTTTGCAAGAGGGTGTCGAAGAAGAGGGCCACGACTTGTAAGTAGCGGGACTACTGAATTGAAGCTTCATTTGTTGTTCACAACATATTTCAGTGGATAGATCAAATACAAGAACCGCAAGTATTACATATTCAAATTAAAGCGTACAAAGTATATGCATGTTAGCAACTTTGTATGTGCTCAGTGTGTGCGTCAAAGTCATTTGGTAGGCAAATATGTACAACCGCAAGGAAGCTAGGTTGTGCGTCAAAAACATTTGCTAGGGTTCCGATTGATGGGATTGTCCCCCCCTTGTCCAATTCAAATATTGAATTCACTGTCTTCTGATGATAAAGCTGTATCTAAAAAGGTTGGGAAGTTGGTACCACCAAGATTATTGAATAGTATCCCCGCAAAAGGCATTGTCCCTGCATGTCCTTCATTTTCTCAGAATTGTTGGCAACGTCACTCCCGGCTCAGTCTATCATACCGCTTGTCTCTCCGAGACTTGTGCGCTCTCCAACTTCCGAATTCACAGGCGGATTGGGTTCCTTGAAGCCCACACCGCTTGTCTCTCTGAGATTTGTGCGCTCTCCTACACCTAACTTCATAGGTGGATTGGGTTCCTTGAAGTCCACATCTTTGTCTCCTGGCTCTATGACTGCAAGACATACATAGAGCGTTCAATGTTTAGGTACTAGTACTTTTATCAATATAAAGCACAGCCAGCCATCGTTGAGTAACATCATTGACCTTACCTGACTTTAGGGGTACTTGGGCCTCCAGACTTTTCTTCATGCTGGAAACATCTTGCTCCATCTTGGATGAAAGAGGAAACCCAAATTGAGCCATCCACGCTCTATTAAAAGGAGTCTCACAATATGGACATGCATCTTTACTTTCTCCCAGCAAGGCAGCAATGCATATTGGGTGAAATCCACAACTACAAGAAGCAATGATTATAGCCCATGCTACAAATCCTTTCTTTGTATACCCCGCACGGAACTTGGGTGTAGTATTTGACAATGTAGGAAGAGAATGAATTGCTGGATATGCAAAAATAGGTTTGGGTCTAAGAGTAACAAAAGCAGATCTCACCCTTCAAAACTTCTCTGCAGCGTTGGCAACACACGTCCGGGAATGCGCAAGCACCTTTAGTGTCTTGGGCAAAGCCATAGCTTGAAGGGAACGTATGGACTGCGCCGATTTTGCATGCATCTCCCTCATTGAAAGCACTTTGTCTAAGACTTGTCGTCCCTACCTTAGCTTCTCCATTGATTTGCTTCTAAAACCTTCGCGTTGCATCGTCGTAGACTCAACCAGCAAAGTCGTGTACTGCGCAAAAAATACAGCTTCATCTGCCTCTGCGGCACACAGAGCCTTGGATGATTCCTTTAATGCCTTGACAAGATGGTCGTGGGAGGTCTTTGCTTCTTCCGCCATTTTGAGGAAGCCACGGAGTTCGGATTCTGCTTTTTCTACTGCTGCAGAAGTTCTCCGCCTTCTGGAATGTCTGCTGCTGCCATTTTGCCACTTCAAACTGATTGGATCGCTATTGGAAACAGCTTAAGACATAGGACCCAGTCTATTGGTTTGTGGCTTTGAATTGGGAAAGTGATTGCAGATTAAACCACACAAAGTCGCTAATTGTTCTCGCATTGCTACAAGACCTAATTTGTGTTGATTTAGGCTCTTCTGCTCCATTTGCACCTTGCGCCTCTTGACTGCCTCCGTCACCCAATCAACATCACCACCGTGTACAAATGTGGCAAAGCAAGGGGGTAAGAACCGGAGAGAAAACAAATCATTGCATGGTAGGCCTCCATACACAAGCCAATACTGTTCAAGGAACTGTACCACTTGAACGTTGTCAACACACAATGCCATTGGAAACCTATACTTGTCAGCTGGCTATGGCTTCCAGTTCATGTGAATCTCCTTATTAGTAATTGTCGTGGACTCAATTACTTGGTTTACAGCAATGCCTTTTGAACACAACCCAACAACACTACCAAAGAATCGCTTGTCATAAATACCGCCATATCCAAGGAGCACAGGTGCAACTTCGCACATTTGTTGCTTCAATAAGTCCAGAACACTGGGCAGTGGAATTGGTTCGTGGAATTCGTCAAAGCTCATCTACGATGCGTTGTTGTTGCCATCGCCATCATCTTCAAGCTTTGGCCTCTTGCCCACATTCTCTTCAGCATCCTGGAAGGGCAATGTTCCATGTTCATCGCTCTTCCTCCGATTCACGCAAGCTCGGCTGGATCTCTTCATAGCCATAGAAATAAACCGCACCCAAATTGGCAGCGCCTGAACAATTGCGCTAATCGGAGAGGGAAAAATAAACCGCAACACTCCCACAATTCTTGCATCTGCTATGAAAAAAACAACTTCTACAAGTGGGGTTCATAGATCACTTCTCCTACAATTGCCACACGCACACAGCCTCAATTCACCCCTAAACCGTGTTTGGCGATTTAAGAATGGCAGTTGCCAACCCAAAATCCAAGCAGTTGACATCGGGGGTGCATGATGGTGCGCGTTTACTGCCGCAAATCATTGCGGTGACAACACGCAATGTCTCATGAAGGCTGGCATTTAAATGCTGTCTCAAAACACTTAATGGTTCCAACAAGTCATTCCTCTTAGAAATCAACTCAATAGTGTAATCATAGTAATATGTTGTGAATTCATAATTTTAGTAGAAAGTCCCCAAAATTAGAGCATGTAGGGGCAGCATTCCAATTCATGGACCTTGTTTCTACTAGATGTGCAAATTGAAACCATAGTTGCATATGAAACTTCAAAATTAAAAAATAATTTACTTGTCCTTATAGGTTGAATTTTTGTCTACAGATGAAGCTTTGATTCATTCCATTTGGATTAGTCACGTGGAAGTTTTTTTATCATCCCCATTTCTTTTTTATCATCCCCCCCTTTTTTTTAATAGCCCAATTTTTTTTTATCATCCCCATTTCTTTTTTATCATCCCCATTTTTTTTTATGAGCCCCATTCTTTTTATCGTCCCTTTTTTTTTTTAACATCCCCATTTTTTTGTATGGAAAAGTTGAGATTGTTTGCTAAAACAATGTCACCATCAATTCTCATTCCATATTTTTTTCGACCCTTACATCAAATTCCATATTTTTTTGTATGGAAAACACTTACCTTCATACTTTTGCCATTGATAATTTATGTTATTGAGTGAGGGGAGTCTTTTAATTCTCTCTTTCATTATTAAAAATTTGATAACCTTTTTTTATCATCCTTCCTTTTTTTTTATCATCCCCCTTTTTTTTTATGAGCCCCATTTTTTTTTATCATCCCCATGGCATATCCTAGTCTTTGGACTCACGGGGTAGCCTCCAAACTCTCAGAAGTCATCTTGTAATGTATAGTAGTGATGGTAAATTTGTTTCCTAAATAGAAATCTTTGTAGCCAATATTATGAAGAAGTTCAAAATTTTTACCTATTTCATATAAGTAGATAAGTACTAGAAATTAGAGTTTAGGGTTACAACTAAATTCTAAACTATGCAAAGCGTGTAGCCATTGCTAATAATTGTATGTACTTTGTATACTCAATGTGCTAAACCACTACATAATATTTTACAGTTGAATTCCACTGCATTTCCAACTTGAATGTCCTTCATTTTCTCAATTCATTTTCTCAATGAGCATCCATCATAGTACTTAAGTCTCCCAAAGCTAGCATGTCAACTCGCTTCCTTGAGAGTGACATCATATTTGTCCTGCCGTTGCTCTTGTATTCATGAACTCCTGTACTTAACCCTAATCCAGAATGCTTAATTTCCCCCCGCCCTCCAAAATTGCAATGAGCATGCTTCTCAGAGATCAATTTTCTTGCTCTCATTGCGGTTTGTGTCGTGCAGTTTGTTTTCATTGTGTTGTTTCCATCGCGAGATCCTTTCTCCCTTTCTAGTTCTATTCTATCTCTTGCTTCTGTCTACTTCCAACATGTCTTCTAGTGCAAGGGCCTTTCACTCAAAGAGCCTTGTGAAAGGTAGATCTGCTTCTTGTGATACAAAGCAAGTGTCTCCTGGGTCTGCAAGGAGGAATGCTAAGAGAGAGGTAGAGATTGATACTCCACCCTTGTCTGAGTGGGATGAGCCCTTTGACTTATCGGGGTTTCCAGCGACCTTGAAAAATAATTTACTTGCGGTGGCACCTTGCTTATTATGGAGAGAGAATGCAGTTTATGATGCCCAATTCTTTCGTAGGGTGGTAGGACTTTGCGCCCAAGGGTTGTTGCCAAAAGAAGTGACGGACCAGCATGTTCCACCGGAGCTGAATGAAGAACAAATGGTTTGATGGAGACGGTCCAATCAAGTCGAGGTTTCATCTTGACAAGTGCACAGACAAAGTGGCACAAGACTTATTCCTGATGCAGTACCAGAGAGTATATGGCAATGTCCCTGACAACAAGGCAATTAGCTTGACCTTCCTCCGCGCTTGCATATTCTACTACCAAGACAAGGCAAACAAGGTCAATTGGGATGCTACAGCTGCAAAGGTGATTGCAGATCGACGCAACCAAGATGGAAACAACCCTCAAAAATTGGGTCCTCTAGCATTGAGGGATCAGTTCAAGGGCATCGTCAAGGAGTGCGTAAAGTGGATTCGTGAGCACCATGGAGGCAGAGGTGGGAGTAGTGCTGCAGGTGAAGGTGTCACTCAAAGTGGTGACAATGGCGCGCGTATGGTACAACAGCTGATGGAGGAGATCGACAAAAAGACTTGAGCCCTGTCAGACTTTGGAAAAGAACTTGTGGTGGTGAAGGCAAAGAGCGGCAAAGTTGCACAAAGTGGTCGTCGTTTGGAAGCAGAAGATGAGCGGCTAAACAAGTTTAAGGACGATTTGCGGAAGAAAAGCAAGGAGCATGCTTCAGCCAGAGAGCTGAAAGAAGAGACCGAATGCAACAAGCAACAACGACAGGTCAGCAAGCAATTCGCTAAGAACAATGATCAACTGGAGTTGAATCAGGCGACGTTGGCAACCCTAAACCAAACCCTAGAGCATGACATAGCTAAATAGAAGGATCTCAAGGAGGAGGTGGTCACGGCGCAAAGGAATTTGGCAGTCAAGAAATCGGCCCAATTTTCCATGAAGCCCAAGGAACCTGTTGTCAACAAGGTATTTGAATTAGGTGTTGCTCCAAATCTCAACATGGATGCACCGTGTGCATGCTATTTGCTTCTATTTGTCTCTAACTACACTGTGCCATTTTCCTGTGGGTGCCTGTTCCACCCATGGTGCTTGTGGGCCGAACTATTGTTAGGGCGTGGCGTTTGTCCTCGCTGCGACAAAGTGGCCGATCCAAATTGGTTGGAATCTTGGGGGTGTGATGGCTTACCCAAACTGGAATTAGGTTCTAAGGTTACAGGGAAAAAACCTATAGCAGAATCCACCTCGTTTACTGTTCAGAAGAGAGAAGTTGCTGGAAATGCAGAACGTGAACCCCCTCCCGAAGCTTAGTAAGCCCAGGGGCTCAAATTCGGGGCCATCACCCTAGTCTGGTAAGAGCGGAATACATGTCCCCTTGTTGATGGCCCTGACTCGTCCAATTTTGCCATTTGAATGCTTTGCTAATAGGAATTGTGGACATCCCTTCACAGAAGCTGTAGCTGCGGCCGTTGCATACCTAACTCACCATAGTACGTGTTTTGTTTTCCTTGTAAATACACATAGTCACCAGATTCTCGGATTCTTTATTGTAATTGTGGACTAAACCTAAATGTCTTTGTAATAATAAATCTTTCCTATCAACCAGTTTGTTGTAAACGCGGTAGCTTTCCTTCTTAAAACGTTGATGTGTTTTGACATGGTATGCTGAAAACAACTAATAAAACTGTCGCAAAAAGGACTAAGATGGAAGAAGATGCCAATGAAGTACTCAAAGTTGTGGGATCGCCCAAGGGAGCAGTCCCTGAAGTCATTTTTGCTGAAGACTCACTTGACCGTGCACCTGTACCACGTCCACAGATGCGTGCTTCGTCGGATTCAACATTGGAGACGTTATCCAAAGCTAAACTGAATGCCACCATTCATGCATGCTTGACTGAATTAGCCGACTCGTATTAGTGTATAGTTCATTGTAGGACCGCATTGGAAACGTCCATTTCCTGTTAGAAATGACGGTCCCCATTTTTGTGTTTTGTAGTTGCAATTTCTAGTGAGAAGTATGTATTTGCAGCCTCACCAGTAACTATTCAGTAAAATTTTGAGATTTTCCCCACCCATTTGAGTATTTCACGTCTTTTACAGTTGCACACTAACCTTTTGATGAAAGTGTCGAATGTACTGAGTAGCAATGGCAACAGCATCCCGCACAAGAAGTACAGACTGAAATGTGTACTTCAACAACCATGCACCACCAACCCTGTTTTCTTAACGTTGAGAGAACCCTAAAGCCTGAGCAGAAACTTCTAATTTTTTTCCTCTGAATTTCTAATGAAATTGATCAAAAGGAATAGAATGGCAAAGCACAAGAAACAGAGTACGTAGTAAAATAGGCATGTACTAGTCATGCACAGAAGTCACTATTTGAAACAGTTTGCCATTACAGTCTTTCCCCTCAGAGGAGGGGATGTACAGTACCATCCAATAAGTCTTGCAACCCCTATATGAAGTCCTTCAAACTTTTCCTATTTAATTCCATTCAAAGAATATTCTATCAAAACTATACTATTAAATCTATTGCTTTATGGAATCTTAATAACACATGAAATTTTTAATATCCAAAAATAAAAACTCTATTTTTGGTGAATTTAAAAAAAAAAGTTTCACAGGTTTATATAATAATTAGTTTAAAAATAAATGTGATGATTTTTTTTAGTTTTATTGCACACATATTTAAGAAACATCATTGTCAACATCTTTCATGTTACAAAAACTCACACTATGTAGGTGAAATTTTCCTCTATGTGACTTTGATGAGTTTAGCAATTTTCTTTCAAACACATTTAAGGCAAAGGAAAAGAAGCTCATGTATTTAAAAAAGATTTGAACAAAGGTAGTCATATAATATACCATTAGAAAGCTATAGTGTTGTAGAAGCCTATTACAACACAAATTTTACGTTCTGTCTTTTTCACTGGAATCTACATTGAAACAAAGTGGTACATCCACTATCATTTAGTGCTATTGCCTTTAGCTGCTATCACAGCTTCCATTCGAGTTTGCATTGTCGAAATTAACTTTTGGATGCTTTCTTGAGGTATATCTTCCCTTGCCAAACTCACCGCTGTCCACATTTCGCCTATATTTTGGGGTCTATGTCTTTTGTGCACATCATCTTTGAATTGCTTCCATATGTTCTCAATAGGATTGAGACCAGGAGAATTTGCTGGCCATTCAAGCTTTGTCAATCCAAGTTGTTCCCTCCAAAAATTTTGTGCATTGCTGCAATGTACTAGTGCACCATCTTCCATCAAAATGAGGTGCTCATGGTGGTCATGGTGCCAATAATAATGCTCTAATGCTCCCTTAGACACTATCTCTACAAAATCCGCAGCAATGCGTAAACTTATTAGGAGGAAATAACACCAAATGAGACTTAGTAAAGCCAGTGAAAGCACCCCATACCATAATTGAAGTTCTTTGAGATTTGAATGTAGGTGCTAAGCAATCCCAACTGTAGCGTTCATAAACTGTCCGCCACACTCGAATTTGACTTGATTGTTTTCCAACTTCAAATGATGATTCATTTGTCCAAATCACATTGTTCCAATCATGAATTGTCCAAAGCAAGTGTTGTTTTGCAAAGGCCAACCTCTTAGCCTTATGTATGTCATTCAAGAATGGCTTCTTAACTGAAATGCAACTATTAACACCAAGCTCATGAATCTCTTTACGTAAAGTCCCCATGCCCACATGAGGTGTAATATTCTCACGAAGTTCTGCAAGAGGAGCAAGGCGGTTACTGCTAAGATCTCTCATGAACCTTCTCCTACCTTGATCACTCAACTTATGTGGCCTACCGGGCTTATTTGTTGGCTTTATAGAGCCACATTCGTGGTATCTCTTCAAGACCCTTGAAATTGTTGATTTGGATCTCCCTACAATATCTCCAATTTGGCTGAGCGTCAAGCAAGCTTCTCTCATACCAACTATCATATTTTGCACATCATTTTGCACATAACTTCCTGTCATAGTGCAAAGTTTATTGACACCACTTAAAAATTCACAAAATTTGTTAACAAAGCTCCCAGCAACATCACATACACAAAATCCTGCACAAAACATCAATTTTTCTCACAAAAATTCTATGCTATGCCTGCAAACAAACATCACTACAAGTATGCTCACACTCACGTGTATCCTGTCAACCCCAAAGTTGGTCGAATTCCACTAATTCTGATCTGTTGCAGTGAAATTTGCAAGTATAACATCTGACTTATAAATTGAGCTTCTTGTTTTCTAAATGACCCACTTGTCACTAAGAGGGATATCTTCAAAAAGAAAAATGAGTCAGATGAAGAGGATATAACTCAGCTTGTCACCTGTCAAAAATTTCAATAAAATATGTCATATTACCTACCAGCACTATGTGCTAGAAGTACAACATTTGCCTCAAAATTGGAGGTAGGGTTGCAAGACATATTGAAGGCCACTATACATGCAAGTATGTATGTAAAGCTATATCCTTGTAAATGCCAAAATGTTTCAAACCTGAACCAAAAAGTATGTATACCAGTACATCTTCTACATCCCAACTAGCATTCTACTATTTCAAAAGTCTAGGGCGGTAGGACTTGAGCTATTCTATGAGAAGCTTCGTGCCTATGGTTGATGTTTATGTTTGGATGCCCATCTCGCGTAAGTCTGAACCGAAAGTCTTATGGAGTCACCTCGCCCAATGTGATTGAAACCTCTCAGCGAATGTGTGTGAGGTTCCAGGTTCGTCCAACTTCAAACGTTGCCACCATGACACCTTCAAAGAAACAACGAAGAGGCACCATGTCCTCCTCTTGCACTTGGTTGATTGGTTCCCAATTAACACCATCTCGCGCCAAACGCTCCCTTCCGTATCTGAAATTTGAGTACAATGTTGATCTCCCCACATGGTACGTGTGCAATAGCCCACACAGTGAAGGTAATTGCACAAAGCGTTGGAAACATCTTAAACCACATGTGAACTCCAGAGATGTCCCTAGCAATTTTTTGTCAACAAAACATAGTCTTCAAAACCATCCATTGACAAGTGAGAGCCGAAATCAAACACACTTGAAAGTTACAGTGGATATGGAAATTGTGCACTTTACAATATCTTTTGCAAATACGATTTTTTGATGCCAACCTAGATCCATGAGGCTTGTGAACAACTCGTCACTGGGATTGTTAAAAACGTATAGGGTGGATGTCCGCCTCATCCTTACGGCATCTGGTGCAAAGAGGTCCACAAAAACATGCAATGGAACAAACCACTGCAGATGCCCCAAGCGACTCCTGGTAGTGGCCTTAGTTACGGATTGGAAGTCATCCCTAAACTTGGCTCTGAATGCCTCACTAGTATGCATGTCTGGAAGGGGCCACTCGCGATCATTGAATGATGGCAACAGCAATGGCTCAATGCTGCCATACAAAACACCTCGTGTGGGGGGGACATAAACCGAATTCGAGTAAAAGATGTCGTTGTCAAGGAGTTCACTGTAGGACCTTCCATTGCGGGTGGCCTCACTAATATCGCTGTGCAGAACCACGATCACTCCGATTACAGAATCCAGCTGGATCTAATCTTCAAAATACGATTGGTACAGAACTGTTTGCAAGCGGCAAACATGGCCCACACAATTAACAACTATTCACAATGAATGGAAACCAACAGCATGAGAATTAAACATTCTTGCTAGAAACAACAGTTAAATCCCAACTACAATGGCAGCAAATTAAAGTCTTACTACAATCTTACAGTTGCATGGAACCCGATCATGGCGTTCTTCCAGATCTAATAGCACTTGATTCTTTCATAGGCCTGTCTCACCAACACGGATTGTAGTTCGGGCTTGTTTGTGACAACTTTACGCTTGTCTACCTTGAACCGGAAGTCCATGATTTGAGCTTTGAAAGCTCCCCTCATGTTGTCACCTCCATGTTTGCGCGCCTCTCTAGTCCACCCTCCAACTCTTCCTGGATTGAGCCTCACCCACGACAATCTCTCATACCTCTTGGGAATCCACTCCCCATCCTCATTGTGTATTGTGTGCATGGTGATTGCAGTCACTTGGGAACGAGGTTGCCTGTTCTCCATTACTCAGTGCTCTCAACTAAGCTCTATTGTGTGCTTCAGCTTAATTGCTAATTCTGCCTTCTTCGACTGTGGAAGCATACAACCAAGCATTCTGTTCCCCAATTTGAACTAAAGTTGACTTCCCGCCAGAGGTACTGCCATCCATGATCCATCAACCTCATGGTCGCCCCTTTCCGGCTCCACTACTTGTCCGGATGCGGGACGACGGTCTTGAAAGCAGTACAGATGCTTCCAACATCCCATTTTTTATTCCAATTCGGGAGGGCCTTTTCATGATGCCATCATTTTTTATTGTAAACCGCTCACTCGCTGCTAGTGGTGGAACGCCTCCTACATCTGATGTCACCGCCTAAGGTTCCACGGTGTCTCGTGCCATGTTGGAATTTTCTCCCATTTCTTGTTGTACCTTTCCGGATATTACCTAATTTCCAATTTAGGCATCTTTGGAGCCGAATTTTCCTCTAATGACTTCCTTCAATATTGAATCCGAAACCATCAGTGCATGTTGGTTTTAACCTTCTATTGTGATAGTGTTTTGGCTAGTATGTTGCATTTGAGTATGGACGGATGAAACGGAAGTGAGAAGAGGGGGAATCCAGAATAGAGGGAGTTCAGGTCCGTTTTTGTGAGAACGTTCACACTGAGGGAGAGGACGTGTGAAGGAGGTCTTGAGCGTGGTACCTTTAAATTACCGGAACGGTAATCTGGTGGTTAGGTGGTGGAAAAGAAATTCCGGAATTCCGTTGAATTCCGTGCGGAGATCAACAACCGCCAGCGGAAGTTCCCCCACATTGGAAGGTCTGCCACTCACCAGATCGGCTTATGCCTCTAGAGAGCAATCCCAAGACAGATCTTGGGTTCTTGAGTTCTGTCGTTGTAGTTAGGAAGGCTGGAAACGGCTCTAAGTGACCTGCTACCCGGATCGGCCATTCGGATAGTTGTGAAAGTGGTTCCGGAATGACCTACTGCCACATTGAAATACGGAAGTGTATGTGTTCTAAGGTAAAGAGAGAGATAGAAATATAAGTAGTCAGTCCCTACCCCTTTAAAACAATCAAAGGCGACCCTCTAAGGGTAAAACAGAGGTAACACAAACCGAGTAGTAAGGAAAAACATAGACGGAAACCAGAAAGGTAACGATCCGGAATCCAATCCGGATTATTACTGGATCAACGTCTTTGGAACAAAATGGATAAAGAGTGAGAAAATAGAGCAACACCTTTCAATCGGATAAACAAAACTTACAATGACATACTAGAGTCTCCTGGGACAATATTCCGAGTCGATTTACAACATTTAGTGCAGTAAAGGTACTTCTAACTAGATTACATCCACGACAATTGTGAAAAAGAATAATTCATTCACATCATCCAAAGTGTCTTAGCCTAAAAAATTAGGGTGTGCAAACGAAAAATTCTTTCGCACCATCTAAGGTATCCTAGTCCAAGAGAATAGGGTGTGGAAAAAAATAATTCATTCATATCATCCAATATCCCTAAAGCCAAAAAAATAGGTTGCGAAATTAATAATTCATTCAAATCATCCAAAGTGTCTTACCAAAAAAATTAGTGTGGAAAGAAATCGACTATAAATGATGGCGCAAAGTTCTACATTTGAGTATTTTGGTAAGTACCCTAAAATTTGAAAAAATGAACTAACATTTTCTAGAAAAATAAGTTTATTATATCCACGGTCATAGGGCCCTCACTTCTTTTTCTTGTAAATTTTTTTCCCGCTCACAGGCTCACATGCTAGCAACCCTGCCTAAGCATGAGGTTGTAGTTTTGCGGCATGACGTACAAAGTCAGGATGAGATAAAGGTTTTGGATTAGGTTGTCAAAATAGTGTTCAATAATCCTATAACACACCTTGTTGTACCAATAGTATATAGTGCGGGTCTGAGCATGGTCATTAATGTTTATTACACTAGAGGTAGTCAATATTGAGGAATACGCAATAGACTCAACGTCTTAGTTCCTCAAATGTTTTAGAAGGCGCTTCTAGGAGGTTGAACCCAAATCTGTAAACCCTTTGTACATAAAATTTATGTGCGGGAATTTTGCTACGTTTTAGTGACATGATTGCACTGTGTACTACCATCAATTTTTCAACAAGAGGTCTTCACTACGAAGTTTCTATTGCAGATTTTTTCAAAGGTTGCATCTACATCCTTACTTATTGAATACCGTCATCAAAGCCTTAAATGTCTAAATGCAAGTGTTGTGGATTTGGGACTGATTTCTTTCAATCAGGGTGGCTGGTATAGATTATTGTAACTTGTACATACTGTGTACTATCATTACGGATGTTGCAAGTTTACAAGTGCCTTATCAGCTCCATAAACTTTCAACCACAAATCTTCTGTAAAAAAACATTATGTTGAATCCGTACAGTACGACTTAACTACATCACAACTACATCCGATACAATTAGAGTGTGAATGTGTCATCACTGGGCATTTCATCGGCCTCGGGGTCCGTTTCTTCTTTTGACTCCTCGTTGCTAGTATTGCCACCATGTCTCTCATCGTCGCCGTCGTCCTCTTTTGGTGGTATTGCTGGATGAAGCAGCTCATGTTCTACCTATGAGTTCAAATTTCGCACTTCCGTGTCCATGCTGCCACCCACACCTCTCATTTGCACCAATCGTTTTGTCAATCTCAACATATCAGTGGTGCCATCAATGTTTGATATAGGGTGTCGCTCATCTGTGCTTTGTTGCCAAGGATTTAGGGTGGAATTGGCTTCACTGATAACAAAATGTTGCGCAACCGGTTGTGTGCGTTTTGGATTTCGTTGTAGCATGTCTTACGTCTTTCCCAAACGCTTCTTCTCTCCATGCCTACGTTCACATGCACCCACTGAAGATCCTCCTGGACTGGAAACCGGTGAAGGTTGAGTGGGCTGGGGGGCCGATCCATGATCTTCATTGTCAACGATTGTAGGTGGATTGCGGTGCATGGGAGGCCTAGTGGGTCTTGATGGAAGGGAGGTCGTAGACTTTGTAGCCCGGGTGAGGGGTGGGAGTAGACCTTGTGGCCCTTGCCAAAGGGGTGGGATTAGAATCAATAGCCCTAACAACATCTACACTTCCACCTTCAATCAAAGGCACATTGCGATGGGTGCTCATAATAGCTTGAAATGGCAAATCTAAATCGTATTCTGCTATCTCCGTCGTTGGAATGCTACGTGTCTGGGAGATTGGACTCCTCCTACATATAATCTCTTCTGTGTGTATTGGCTCTTCTTGCCTATTAGTTTCTTCAATAATAAAACATTCATTCCCTTGTTGGATCCCGGACATGCAGCTACTAGAGCTGTCGCATTGTTCGTTGTTGCAGGCACTACAATGTCTACACCTTCATTGCTTTCATTTGGAATGTCGGCTCTCATTGGCACCAAATCCATTGGTAGAGATGCTTGACAGTCCCAAGGAAAGTTACGGGGGCTTTCTGGCCTATGTTTGGATTGCAGCTCGGAATAATAGTCCACCTAAATCTTGGTTGTGTACGTGTTTCTGTAGTTCAGTCGTGCCATAGAAGTGTCTCATCTACGTATCATTCCTGCCCACTTATTGCCGAGTAGGCGTTCATTTACCTGCCTGCGATTCTCTGCCAAATGGTGTATTGATCCCACAATGTCTTCTGAAGATCTTGAAGTCAATGGTTCCTTGTTCTCTTCCTCAGTTTCTCTGTCCTCCAAGTACTTTTCATAGAACTCCGCTAGATTGTGTTCACATTTCCTAAGCTCGAGTTTACAGTTGCTGTAAATATACACCAATGACTCTGCCTTCGATGCAGTTAGGCGGTTTTGCACTTTATTGTGCACAAACGAGTACATTCTCCAATTTCTTTTGCATGTTGATGCTGAGCATGTCAAGAATAAAACTCTCATTGCAATTTTGGGGAGAACGTTGGCACCTACAAGACTCCACCATTGATGAGGCTTCAAAGTACCTTGCTTGACATCCGGAGCCTCCTCTAGGGGGGTAAAGGGGCCCGTCTTCTCTTGAAATTTGGTCAACTCCGTCATTGCTTCGATTGCCAATAATCCCAATAACTTGCTCATTTTCTGCATGACACAGTTCAAAGCTTGCCTAGCCTCGACGTTGTTACACAGGAATGTTACGTCAATCAAAAAAGGGTTTAGGAGTGCCCCTGCATAGTGCAGGTCTATGCCCATAAATGTCCAATGAGTCTCAAATTGTTTCTTGAACTTAGCCGCAAGGGCAACGTCCAGAAGAAAAAGAAGCTTCTTCAACTTGTACACGTGCTCTTGAAGGGTCTTCATAACCATCCAAGCATCGGGCATGGCTGAGTTTTTCCCATCAAACAAGCAAAGAGCTTTAACGACGGGCTCCACTATGAACAAAAAAATGTCACACTCCTTTCAAAAAAATTCCGAATGAATGTCTGTCCATGCAGCCTGAGCTTGATGTTTCAATGTAATTCCGTTTTTTTGTTCAAACAAACTACTCTCAAATGCCATGTATTCCGGCTCATTTACTTCTACTTCCTCCAAATACGCGGCCAGGGGTGATTGAACCACCCCCTCCTCTCCGCCATCCTGTCCTGGGACCTCCCCCTACATCTCGTCAAAGGTCATTTCTTTTGAAACCAGCCCCTCGCATTTCTGAAACTTCTGCAAAACTGCAAACGGCATTTTCTTACACTTCTCTACTATGGTCTTGGTACCTTAACCAAAGTGAGAGAATGCCTTCCGCACAAAAACGGACGTCCATCCACAAAAAACACATTTCCATGTATTCCCCGTGAATTGAGGTCCACTTTGTAGAGTCAACCATGGATCCCACTCTCTCGTGGCCCTTTGAGTGTCGTTCGAGGTTGTCGTGCTTGTGGCCGCGCGGCTTGCCATGTTCTTGCCAATGACCTCTTAAAACAATTTACGGGTGCAGATGATCAAAGTGGGTGTCTAGAAAAAAAAACAGCCGCTAAGCCACCTCTGTCGAGTGGACAAGGGCCCCACTCCAAAAAAGGGTGTTGCCCTCCGTAGACACAAGTGCATGCACTAAGCTTCTTTCAAAGATTCAAGTCATGAGGTCATCAATGGAAGAAGGTAACGAAGAAAGGCCTACCTCCAAATTTATACCCGCGGTCCTCATTGCAACTTCATAGGTGACCGCGGGTACAGGGTCGAGTCGGGAATGCGTCAAGGCGATTGTGGGTCCGCCACCACAGATGACAGTGCCGGGTGGGGTCGAGTACAGGATGGGGTGACTGCGGGTCTTACAGGGGCTACTACGGGTAACGTTTAGGCAACTGCAGGTGTGGGTTGGGGTGACTGCGGGTCCTGGGAGTGCAGGATTGACGATTGTAGGTCCTATCGAGGCGACTGCGGGTCCTCTGGGCGATTGCAGGTAATATAGTCAGGAAAACTTTGGAGGCGACTGCAGGTCGTACCTGGGCGACTGCGGGTATTGGAGATGGGTTTTAGGATACCCCAAGGGCAACTTCAGGGCCTATTGGGCAACCAGGGATCCAGGACGGGCAATTGCGGGCCTCTAGGATGGGTTAGAGGTCATGTTGGACATTGAACTAGAGGCGAACGGGTGGGTCTTGGGCGACTGCGGCTGTGGAATGCGTAAGGTAGGAGGTCCTGAAATGAAGCGGGTCCCCTGCAGGAAAATGCTTTGGAGGTACAATTTGCACTTTCAAATATACAAGCAGTCTACATTTTAGGAGGTGGTCCATTTTAATGCCCATTGAAATGCACTTTTCTGCAATTATAAAAATTCATAACTAATTCCACAAAGCTCCGAAAAAAAATAAGACGACTTGGGTTAGATGCCAATTTCACTTGTCTTTTGAGGAAAATTTACTGAAAATTATTTCAAGCAGTTTCTTCTTGCCAAAATTCAGCTTCAACCATTAGATGGGCTGTTCATGGACCTCCTACCTTAAAACAGGGCTTGTTCTCTGGATTCACGCAACCAACAACAACAAATCAAAACATTCATGGACACACAGAATTCAATTCAGCAAACAACAATTTGGGCAATGCCGTATTAGGGTTCTATAACAAAAGAAAGGTAAGCCCTTTTTATATATACATGATTCTAAGCTTACATAGTCCTACAGGGCTACAAGATATCTAAATCATGCACCTTTTGTCATGCGCTTTGCTTCCCATTTTCTTCTATCGGCTTTGATTTGCGCTTTCGCCAATATCTCTTCCTCCTTAATGAAGGCAAAGACTTTCTTATTCATCCTATTCTCAATCCAAAAATTCTTGAAGAATTTACTGAGATCCAGGCGTATCTTTTCATGGCTTATGGTCCCCTCCAACTTCTGTTCCAATCTCTTCACAAAAGCTACCTTCTTCTTTAACTCCGCAACTTCCGATGCGAACGTTACATGTACCACTCCCACATGCGCCTCATTTGAATGATCAAACCGGTCAAGAGGGCCATCATCCTTTACTTCATTCAAGCGATTTAAATTTGCCCGTGCCTCCTCCATACTTCTCTTTTCTCGGCTGAGGTTGAACTCTTCCATTGGCACTTCTCGATGACTGTCTGAATTTGCTCGGTTACAAAAAGGTTGGCATGTGAGCTTGATCCTCCTTCTCCACTTTTATAGAATTTGAGGTATAAAGCCTCAAGCTCCTCCATTTCTCTCTTTTGGGCAGACAAACAAATTTGTCCACTTTCAATAATTTCTTGGAGGGTGACAACACCATCAACTTAGACATCCAAGGCCTTATTTGTTAAATTGAGACAAACTGGCAATTATGAGACTTTTAGAACTTGACTTGTTGAGATTTATTAAGGCAATAGTTGTTGAACTCAAGGATGAGTAGTAAACTTCAAGGATAAATAGAGTCACACTTTCAACTGTAATAGAATGTATTGAACATGTCGCGTGAAGTAAATGGATTATGAAGTTGTATTTTTTTTCTAGAATATGTGGAAATGGAGAGTCTAAATATGCATGAATCCCTGTCCTCCTCTACGAATGTAATTTTTAAGTATTTTTAGCATGCTATCAATAGTAAGTGATGTTCACAAGCGGGAGGGTTCATAAATGCATTGCCTAGACTAAGCATCACTATTGGCTATACAATTGCTATTTGCTGCCTCCATGGCTTTGAGTTTGGCCAGACCTTTAAAGATATCCTCGCGTCGGGAAGGATAGTGCGGCCTTCTTCCATTATTGAAAGCACCGCATGAACTTCGTCTCTGAGATCTAGTGTCCTTGCGCTTTGGAATGCGAGTGCTTTCACGGAATTCCAAAGTGGAAAGAGATCTTGACCCTCGACGAGGCGGCCTTGGTAGCGAGGGTTTCTTACTATCTACGTACGGAAGTGTAGTTTCCATTGAATTGGAGTCTAGAGACCGTCGATGGTCTCTGAAAATCCGTTGGCAAAAAATCTTGTCAGCGAACTTCATGTGCCCAGCTCCCGCGGAATGCGAGGGCTGAGGCCGCTTATCCTCGAGCCGAGGTAAGCGGGTAGCAGTCGCATGCCCAAGTAACAAACTCGTAGTCTTGTCTTTGAGCTCAGACAGTGTTGCCTCCAAGTCCGGGCCAAGGATAAGAACAACAGGAATTGGAGAGGGAGACCGGGCAGCATCCTCGAGACAAGGATGTTCCATAGCTTCTTCAATAGGGAGGTCCTGTTTGCGACTCGTGGCGGCGTCCGCCCGCGGAGACGGCGTAGTCGATCGTCCTCGACTCAAGGATGCCCGCTTTAGCGGCGACAGGGAGCAGATGGGAGTCCTTCCATGTCCGTGACTTGGAAAGTTGTCCACGATGCCGTCCTTGATGTTCCCTTTGGCATAGTCTATGGCCGCCAATGCCGCATCCGTCGCCGAACGCAACATGTAGGGTTTAAAAAAGGGCGCCGTCCCGCAGCTCCCCCCTTTTGATTCTGATCTGCTCCATTGAAACTTTTCCGATCCAGAGACAATAGTCTTTGTCAGCTTTGGCCTTTTGGCTAGTTCCTTAGAAGGGTCACCTCCGACCTGCCAGAAGAAAATATTATGCTTGAAGACACACACATGATTCCTATCTCCATCCAACGGTTGAATTTAAGGATGGATAAGAAGATCGAGTTCCAAACAAGACAAATGATGTATGAAAGTATCCAAAATAGAGATGGAGAATTAGCTGAAATAGGAACTCAATATATTATTTATAGAAAAATGTTGCATCAAAATTCATAAAATGCAGTCAAAATGCCTAGGCTCCTTGGATGCGTGAATAGGGGGATTTCTACTTCCTACAGCAGTTTTGCTCTATGACTAAGCCCATCGCGGGAAGTTCGAATCGTGTTCCCATCACCTCCGCGGATTGTTGCATTTCCTCTAGGATATCCATGGTCCAGTAGTTATGGCAACCATATGGGGTGTTGCCAAGCCGGTTCTCATCAACGTACTGAAGCAGCCCTCCATCCGGACAATTGGAGTGGAGGTGTTGGAGCCATAGGAGGAATTCGCCCATGAGGACGTCGTCCCTCTGCTTGACGTGACTCCATGTGTCAAGGAAAATGGCGTTCCCATTCAAATTGCAGATGCTCTTGTCACGAGTATCATCAATCAGAAGTGTGTTGTGCCTCTGAAGAGAATCCTGATCACCACCATTTGACATAAGCCTGTCGGAAAGAACTTTCATATAGTGCATTTTGTGCGCGTGATGAAAGAATTTTTCGAGAGCGACCTCTATCTTTGTGCACTCCTCCTGACCTAGGATATCGTACGGGGCCCGACATCCGCTGAACAAATGTCCAGCAATGGGTTCCGCATTTTGCTTGAACATTGTCGTCCAGACGACGACCCTGTTTGCAATCGCTGAAACTTGTCAGAGGAATTTGCCCACATTTTGCCAAGCAAATACCAACTTGGGTCCGATGATCGTCGGATTTTGGTGGCAGAGAACATTGTCTTCGAGTGAATACGTTCTAAAATTTGCCACATACAACTTGAGCACGCATTGACATAGTACGCCGTTCAAGTCGAAGACAATATTCAACCACTTCCGCCGAGGGCCAGGCACTACGTGGGGCACGTTTCACAACACGACCTCTCTTCCTTTCTCCAATTCTACCTGATCAAAGCATAACAACAAAGAAATGAAGTTACATGTTTAAATGCAAATGTAGGAGAGCCAGACAATGGGGGGAAGCATTGCATTCCACAAATTGACTGGGGGCTCCTCTTAGCATGAGCTTTCAATGGCATCGGACGGTGCACGCTTTTATGTTTTTTGAACTGGACAGCAGAACATGGAAAGCATGATCCAATTAGACCGATGCATACACGAACGTATAGAAATGCGCATATATTTTATTTACATAGATTACATGATACACTCAAAAATTGTTTCTTCAATTTTGAGCCGTCAAAACTGTATACTCAAGACTATGCTACACTAGACTACACGCATCAATGAATTTGCCGTCAACACCATCCAATCAAGGAGTGGCCACACCATCCTGTCAGGCAGCATGAGTACCAATGAGATTTGAAAACTACCGAGACGAGTCCCCGATACTAATCACAGAAGACAATCATGAAGGTCTCCAGGTTCTTCAACTCAATCAAAATCATATGGATCAAGAAGTTGTACTTGAGCAGATTCAATCGTTGGATGATCATTCCGATCCCTTCTTGCTTCAGCGATGGGCACCTTGTCGCCCTCCTCAGGGACATTGTCCTGCACATCATCTTCACTGACCTCTTAGTCCACCCTCTTCCTCAACATGCGAGGAAGAGCAAAGCTCTACGTGGACATCGATTGATGTCTCCAATGTTGGAGCATCTGTCGTAGGAGATTGGGTCGCAGACTCTTCTCTGTCCTCGGGATTATTATTGACTCGATGATAACTCCCTACTCCTTCCCTGACATGCATGGTTGGAGTGATCTTTGAAACTTGGGGGATGACGGTCTGAAATGCCCTTTTGTCTGGAGAGAGGCATGTCTACAGTTGGGATGCAGGCGTGCAAGCCACAACATCGGTACCTGGCGGCAGTGATGTTGCGTGGTCGTTGTTCTCGACTAAAAGATGAGGTAGCCCAGACACCAAATGTTGCACTCCTTGATGGACCGGAGTGCTGGTGGATGGATTTGGAGTTGGAGGTGGTGGATGAGAGGGAACAACGACTAGGCTGGTTGGTTGACTTGATTGGGAATTGAGGGCCTTAATGAGCATCACCACTTGAGACAATAGCTTATTTAACTTCACCTTTGATTCTTACGAGAACTTCCCCAGTTAGGCATTGGCCTCAGCAATTTGTTTGTCCTTCTCCTCCCTCTCTTTGTCCTTGGCCTTCCTCTCCGCTTGGCAAGCAATCCTCCTCTCCCGCCTCTCCTTTTGCCACCAATCCTTCTCGACCTTCACGGTGACGCCGAAAGGCGCAATCACAAGTTTGTATTCCATGATCTTGAGAATGCCTTTGTCCTCTTCGTCATCATCCGACTCGCGCGGATGGTTAATCTCTTCATTGTTGCTAATAAAGATGATGACCGGAGCGCCCACAGGAGTTTTCAGGGGTACGAGTATAGGCTAGGGTTCCTCRAACACGGTTATGTCATYCACGTCAYCGGCATCAATCACGGGCTRTTCTTCTTCTTGCGTGTCTTGGTTTGCTAGGACTGCCCGCTCTTGATTCCGTTGTTGTTCATTTTCAAACTCCGTGTCTGTCTCCATACCATCGTCATCAGCAATCTCAACTTGCGAGACGATTGGAGTCGCAGTTGCTAGAACAGACGGTGTCGTAGGTGTAATATAGTTATAAGTACCTTTACTGCACTGAATGTTGTAAATTGACATGGAATATCGTCCCAAGAGACTCTAGTATGTCATTGTAAGTTTGGTTTATCTGGTTCAAAGATGTTGATCAATTCTCTCACTCTTTCCACTATATTTCACTCCGGTTCAAAGATGTTGATCTTGTAATTATCCGGATTGGATCCGTATTGTTACCTTTCTGGTTTCCGGTTACGTCTTTTCTTATACTTCGTTTTGTGTTACCTCTGTTTTATCCTCAGAGGGTCGCCTTTGATTGTTTTAAAAGGGGTAGGGACAAACCATTTTAACTTCTCACACTTTTTTCTTCCTAGAATTCACTAACATCCACCAAAAAGTATGCAACAGTAAATCAATCCGGAACTACTTTCACATCTATCCGGATGGCCTATCCGGGTAGTAGGTCACTCAAAGCCGTTTCCAGCTTTCCTTACTATAGTGACAAAACAAGAAAACCCAGGATCTGTCTAGGGATTGCTCTCTAGAGGCATAGACCGTTGTGGTGACTGGCAGACCTTTTGATGTGGGGGAACTTCTGTTGGCGGTCGCTGATCTCTGCACAGAACTTAACAAAGTTCTGGAATTGCTTATTCACCACCTGACTACCGGATTACCGTTCCGGTAATTTAAAGATACCACGCTCAAGACCTCTTTCACGACTCTTCTCCCTCAGTACAAACGTTCACACACAAACAAGCCCAAACTTCCTCTGTTCCAGATTCCCCCCCTTCTCACTTTTGTCTCATCTGTCCATACTCAAGCGGATCATACAAGTTGACACACTTCCACAATTGAAGGCAAAAACCAGTACTTACACTGATGGTTTTAGATTAACATCGAAGGAAGTACAAATAGATAATAAAAATGCAAGGATGGAATGGCAGGGCAACAAGCTGCCGCCCTTAAAAACCAATAGCCAAAATGGAAAACCAGCCACCCAAAAACCTAGGTGGCCAATGAAATTACCCACCGAGATCCCCGGAGGATCAGACTCCCAACCTAAAAATAAAAACCAGGATCCGAGCCCAAGCTCGGAAACCCGTTCCGGTTCCACAACTCAATCTAGAACTAACCGGATTCTAAAACTAACTACTCACTAACCCTTCTTCGGCTTCTTTGACACGCTCCCGAGCAACTTGAAAGGCACCCTAGCTGCACTTTTTACAAGAGTCTTTTCCGGTGTTGAGACTGGAGTTGTCTTTGTCGCTGCTCGGGTTTGAATCTTCTGGTTTGGAGGTGGCGGTGAATCCTCATCACCCGTGTTGTCGCCACTCTCAAACTCTTCTTCCTTCGATTTGCTGAGGATCTTGTGGTCATCCTCCTCTTCCTTGTCATTAGAAGAAATCTCTGTCCGAATCGTCAATTTCGTCCTCTCCTGATTCGGCGACTTTCCCAACTCGAAATCTTCTGGACTAGTCCGAGCCGGATTCAACTTTCCTATTTGATCCAGGAGATCTGTCTTGACTGGATTTGCCGTTTGCTTGAATTTACTGCTTTGGGTTCAACAACCTTCTGCGGGTCCGGCCGGAAGCGCATTTCCGGATAGAATCTCCATGGACTTCCCCTTCCATTTCCGTCCCGACTTAACACTTGCTCTTGAACTCGCTCGGTCARGTGTAGGCTCCCTGTCGTCCACCACATTGGACAAGAGATCGACAAACCCTTCTGCCTCCACGCCTTGAATCTTTGTCTGTGGAGTCTGCTTCTCCACAGCTACTAATTTGGAGGTGGTATGGACTTCCGGAACTTCCGGAAACTTGGAAAAGTCCATTGATTTGTTGGGGTCCATCTGGTCCAACAATTGGCGCATTTTCGTCAAGACCAATTCCATCCGAGCAAAAAAATTGACTAGGATGGTGATGACCTTGGATCTGGTTACTGGGGCTTCCTTGGCAAGTTTAGAACTGAATACCGTGGCCCGGTTGATGGTCTCTATTGGTTCTGTCACTAGCCGATTCAATCCTTTCACCAAGTGTAGAGCCCAGGGTTGTTTGCCCTGACAACTCGACAACTAGACGAACACGACACGTTTGACGTCAAGTAAACCTCTTCGTCCGTCTAATAAAGTCAATGTCAAGTTGACTGCCCTGAAAAAACTTGGACCCTGCCTGTTCGCCACGTGTCTACCAGTTGGCAACCACGTGGCAAAAACCTGGGCGCATTCGAATAAGGGCGACCTCAGGTCCAGGCGACCGTGGCTGTGGGCGATCGCGGGTTCAGGACTACAGCACTAGGCAAATTCGGGTAAGGATGAAGGCGAGTTCTAGTACCCACAATCGCCCAACCAAACCACGCGCGCCCTCTGGTACCCGCAGTAGCCCCACTGTTTACCCGCGGTCGCCCTGCAGTACCTGAAGTTGCCCAGCAGAACCCGCGCGCGCCCTCTCCGATTCGAGGTCTCCACCAGCGGTCACCCCAGTTGCACGCACCTAATTGACCCGCACTCGCCCGAGTTATATATGTAGTCGCCCGTGCCCTTTGGACTCCACTTCATTTACGGTTTTTGGCTTGTATCCATCCCTTGGTGTCTACATGCATAAACCTTGCTTAAACTACATCCTACATTCATCCACAATTGTGTTTTGGACTATTGGAAGTTCGAAGCAAGACTCTTGCGACTCGCAATTGATTGTCAATCATGGCCATTGGAGGCAACAATGCTGGGGCAATACCTCTTTCGGACGCTGCAAAAACGACTGGGGCATTACGGAAGGCTGCTATGGACAAGCATCGGAAGCGAAGGGGAACCATTCATCGAAAGCGCTTGCACGTGCTAAACAACGAAAACCACGTGGCCTTTAAAGGTTGGAATGAAGAACTAGAGCCTTGGACACTACAAACTTGTGAAGATTTCATCGAATGGTGCCACATCAACAAGTGCTTCCCAGCGTGGCGCCATCATCACAACCGCTACACCAACAAGGCGAACTTAAAGTATTGCAAAAATTTGGATTTTCGCCAAAGATGCATCGAATTGTGGTAAGTCTTCTACAAAACTGCCTTTGTCGAAAGGAACGAGGTCCCTTTCTTCCTCGCCAGAGGAGCATACGCCGAGGTCACACTGAACAAGCAAGTCGATTGGAGCACGGTCAAAGAAAGTACGTACATAACACGTCTAGAGAACAGTATCATTTCAAGTGGTGCTTTACAGTTTCCGGAAGGTGGACTTGGAGCTATTCGAAGTGCCTACAGAACTCAAGACCCAGCTGAGTTTGAAACGGAGGAATTTGAAGAAGATGACGACTCTGATGGTACGCGGGCCCCAAAGACAACAAGATTTGTAGGGCATCTTTCGGTCCCACGGAAACCCAAAATGAAAATGGAGAGGAAGCTACAACCTCTAGGGCACAAACCAAAAGGCCAACTTCTAGTGGTCGTCGTTCAATCTCAAGAGTCAGACTTGCATCAAGCCCAACGACCGGTTTGAACGCGCCCTTGCCACGGCAGCTAGCGAGGGACGTCTTCTTCGAGTTGCACCGAGGCTCATGGGCAAGGGTCTGCAAAACGAAGGGAAGAAGGCATTCTTCTTCCAATGCCTAGGTGGATATTACAACACGCACTCCGGAACCTTCAAATGGGGTCGGCATCCGCAAGGGCATCGTTGGAATTTAGAGGGGGAAAAAGTGACCGATCAAGACGAGCATGCCTCTGTGGAAGACTTAACTGACATGGCCTACTTGGACTCCACGTACGGACCGTATTACCAAAGTTAAACACTCGATTATTTGTTGGAAGTTCATTCTCCGCAGACTAACAGGACACTCCGATATCTTGGATTCTATTTTGAATGCGGACGGACCGGCTTCACGAACGCGTGCACGGCGAAGGCTCAAGGTTGGAGAATCATCGACCTACGAACGTGGAGAAGGGAGTGGCTTTCAGACTGACCCGAGTCTAATAGACTAAACATGTTTAGAAATGAATTGACCTCGCCACGATCATTTCTTGTAATCCTGCAAACCAATGTAAGGCTTCAGTGATTGCCTACATCATGTATTTTCTGCTATGAGAAGTAAAATTTGGTGTTTTGGTTTGTTCGACTTGTTTGACTTCCATGGCCTCCTATCGTACTAAATGACTTTTGTACTTGTCTTTCATCTTGCATGAATTCGAATTATATGAAGGCATCTATTGGTGGTTCCCAATTGGAGGTTTCATACTATAAATGATTTCGAGGGTCAATTGCATTTTCCATCATTTGAGAGGGATTGAGGATATTCAAAAGTCATACAAGTAGTCCGGAAACTATTAAAGACCATTCATCACTTCATTCAATTCTCGTGAAGAATTACATATATATTTTCTAAACAATCAAGCATTCAATTTCTAATAATCACAAGCGTGGAAGCGCTTCGCCTCTAAAAGATGATAAAGCCTTTGCATAAAGCGGTGTAGGCAATCAAATTGCATTTGGTCCACATACCACATATGCTTCTATTGTCCTAAACAAGAGGAATTCCCATCATGTTCTATTTGTGCATTGTATGCAACAGCGTATGTGCTGGTACATCATGTTTAATTTATCAATCAAATGAATGAGCTTCTTGAAAAAACATCATAAACCAAACAATAGAAATTCAAAATTTCTTTATATACACAAAATTGTACAACATTTGCAAGCATGGGCTTGTTAGAACGCCATCAAGAAAAAGCATGTTGACACTATTCATTCGCGGCCTACTTCTAAGTGCTTTACGATTCGTTCAAGTAGTTCATCAAAATTGGCTCTGGCCCCACTCCACCTTCGGGTGCTTCATTGAATCCTATGATAACCCTAAACCACTTAGAGCAGTCCGCATAATACTGTGCTTCGGCCTGCAAAGATTTGAATTTGATGATGAGCACCGGTAGTTTCATCTTGTGGAACTTCACCAAAGTCCGAAGCACTGATAATTCTTCACGGCCTTCACCGTACTCGGATGACGAAGCCAACTCCTCCAAGTGCGGTGCATGTTGTACAGCAGCATCATAAATTTTTTTTTCTCTCTGCGTTATTTCTAGATTTAAGCAACACCTCTCTGACTCCGCTTCAAAACGTCTGCGGGAAAGCGTATCTAGCTTCGAATCCCACAATACCCAATCATCCATGGCCTGCAGTTTCCCACGTTCGAGCTTCTTCATGTAAAACGCTCGACCTTTGTTGCAAACGGCGTAGGCCCTGTCGTTCTCATCGATGGTGTTTTGAATGGCCATTGATTGTTGCCGCAAAACATCTACAAAAGTCGGATTCTGTTGATGGTCTTTCAACATCTCCACTTCCTTCTTTTTTCCTTGCAGAGCTAAGCTTGCACTTTCTATTTATGCACGCAAAAGCTCCAAGTCCTCTTCCGAATCGCCCCCACTATCAGTTTCGTCATAGATACCTATGTCTCAGTAGAATTGATCCACATCATCTGGTAAAGAGGCTTTCAAAAGATCTTCGTCCGAGTTTGGCAATGAGATGGGATTTGCTGTTGTCTGTCCATCTTGCATGTCCACATCTTCATTGTCGCTATCAAAATCGTAGCCATCGTACTCATGAGTGTGTTTATCAGAGCTCGAATTCGATGACCATGCTACCTTTTCATTGGGAATTAAAGACTTCTTCCGCATTGGTTTTGATAGCATCTTCGTCACATCAACGGGTACATCCGGCCTAGGAATTTTAGGTCCGGCCAGAGGCAATGCGTGATGGGTCTCTGGGAGGGTGCTCCAATCCACCTCCTTCTTCAATACTATCTCCGCGTACACTATTCTCACAAGAAACAAGCAGAAGTTGTTGTTGCGGTAAGTTGCTTCCTCCAAATACAACGCATGCCACACCTCGCAACATCTACGCTGGAACTCGGTGTCCAGGCAATACACGAGATTCACCTTGTTCTGCTTCACGTGCTCTTTGTGGCGACACCACGGAAATACCTTGTCGATGTGGCACCAATCCACATATTTGCAAGCCGTTTTGTAATTCCAAGGCTCTGGTCCGGTTTTCCAACCCTTAAAAGCCTTGATCTTTGGATGCATCAAAATGGGTGCTCGCTTCTTGTGAACTTTACCGGTCTGTTTTCGACCCTTGTCGCGATTCACTTTCCGCTCTCGTGGTGCCACTGGTGCGGGATTTGCAGCTGCCGGTGCGTTGGGCTCATTGTCCATCATGCTTGCTTCGTGACTCTACCACAATTGTGAATAGTACGTCTATAATAAGAAACTAAAAAAAAAGATAAAAACCTCCAAATATGTGCTCAGGCTTCTATGAAATCATAAACAAAAGCCCGGCGCATTTACATTTACAATGTGTTCTACGAAATGTTCTCCACTATCACGGTCCATCAAAATTGGAAACGCCTAAAAAGGGTAAAATACTTTCTTAAATATGGCAAACTTTATTTCTAGTGCATGCAGCCAGACACAACGAGGTGGATGGCAGTCAGTGTGCGGAGACAAAGTATGGAGACTGCGGGTGGGGTCAGACTACTTAAGTACCCGCAATCGCGATCTCTTCAGGCTCCAGGGCGCGTGCGGGTCCAGACAGGGGAGTGCGTGCAACTGCGGGTCAGGGCGACCGCGGGTTCACAGTCCTGGGTCTAGGCGACTGCAGGTCCAGAGTGCGGGTGCTGGTCCACTATCTTGAGACAACGTTGCCTTCAACGCATCAGTCTGCCATCCCATACCCCTTGACGTAGTGCAATGAGAATAACGACCAAAGCAATATAGCTTGTAGCCTTCCCAGAAATCTTGAATCCTATTTCAAAAGATGACAAATGAATCCCGTGAACCCAGAACCCGTCTGAAGAAATCGTTTGAAGATGTTCTAGAGGAAGCACTCCAAAGAAATATATGGCAAATATTATAGTATCCACTTCCAAAAATAGACGTATTACAGACCCTCAAGAAGACCAGATACCCTAAGCCTTCTTTGTCAAGAATATTGTTTGACGAAATCACCATATTGTGGATGAAAACCATATTAGACATCCAATGTGGAAAAAAGCTGTAATTCAGAGCACCACTATGACATTTACGGTCGACACTGTGGCACTTCATAAAAAAGAAGGAAACAAAAGCCATGTCCAAGAATTCAGAACTGCTGGGAACGCTAGACACGCAGTTGCCCCACACCCGCGGTCGCCCGAAGGAACTTCAAAATCTTGAAAAGCGAACACAGTCGCCCTGGACCCACGGTCGCCTTCCCATTGGGCGACTTTGTTGGGGTGTGTTAGTGCTGGACCCAAACTCCCTGTTCTGGAACCCGCAGTCGCACCGGACCCGCATGCGCCCCTTCCCGCACGCGCCCCAGTTGACCTCGGGTATTTAAAGCGGGGCCTGTAACCCTAGCGCTCCATTTCCAATGCCGCGCCTCGTCTTTCATCCGCCTCCAAGCGTCTGAATGCGTGCCCGATAGTTGGAATTTTGGATACCAAACTCTTGCAGGTGTTTTTCAGTGCCCCAATCTTGTGCCCGGAGATCTGGTGTTTGTGAACATGTACTCTGACATGATGGATCCGCAAAAGAAGAACAGAAAGAAGAAAGGTGATTGTCAGAGCAAGAACCGACGCATTCTTTTGGACGCGACTGCGCACGCATACCGCGGCTGGTGGAGTGTGGACTCCGTTTGGACCCTAACTACTTGCAAGGCATTTGTGGGATGGTGCCATATCGACAAGCTATTTCCTCACCATCGACACAAGATAAATTTGAAGAACAACAATGCGAATCTTCATTGTTGTCGAGATGATGCATTTGTCCAGCGTTGCATTGAAGTGCATCGTGCTTTGTATGGAACCTTGAGAGTACCACGGAGCAAAGCATCATTGGGCATATGCCAAATGGTGTATGCGGAGCTGAATTTGGGGCGAACCGTGGATTGGAGGACCTTCAAGACTTCCAAGAAAACCACARTTCCAACGGACATGGCTATTCCAGCCGCGAGTCTAGGAAATAACCCACGAGACGGGCTCGGGCCCCAGAAGAACATTATCGAAGGATTGGCGGATGAAGATTACACGTGGTCACCGTCATCTTCGTCAGAAGACTCGGACAAGGAAATGATCCCGGAACGGAGGGCCGAGCTAGAAGATACTCCAATGGAAGAAGATTTACCATTGGTGGTATATGGAGAAGGAATCAAAGAAGGGGACATGCCAATGTACCCTCAAACCCTTCTATCCGTGGAACCACTCGGGGCCCGTCATCCTGAAAATGATGAGGTGATGCGGCATGTGTAGGCCCGCTTGCAAGAACTAGCGGAGGATACGCTAGGTGGTGAATTTGAGACGGAGGAGGAGGTTGCTCCGGTCTTGATGATTTTGCCACCGCCCTCGGATGACCCTGCAGAAGTTGTCGGAGTCCATATTCGGCGAACGTTACTAGTTAGGATACGTTTGTGTTTTTATAGGGTAGATTTTTTGAAATTTTAGAATAGAAATCTGGAAGTAGACACGGGAATAGTTCCGGAAGTAGTTAGGAGACATTCCGGAAACATGTGGATAAATACGGATTTTCCATAATTACGGATCCAGTCCGGATCCGGAAATCCGACAAAAGCCGAATTTCATAGACCTACAAAATATAGGTCCGACCTATGAAACTAGGTCCCCGTTACGGAATTTATTACTAAGTTGGGAATCGTTGCCGGAGCACTGGGTACTTAACCATCCCTTGTTTCCGTCATTTCTCTTTTTCTCCGCGAAGTTTACTCCTGCGATCGTGATAGTTGAGAGAAAGAGTGGTGAGATAGTGATCGCAACGGTGGGGTTGGTGAATCCGTACGGATCCGGCTCACACTGTTAGGGTTTTTGGTATGGCGGAAAGCAGTCAACGGAGGCATCCGGCCACAGCCCGTATGGCGTCGCCTTCCTATCCAGAAGACAAAGGCGAGCGACAGATGCTGGACGAAGACTTAGAACGCATGGGGTGCGCTAGACTGATCCGTCGGCCTTGGAGCCTGAAGAATGAAGAAATGATTCAGGAACTCATTTCCGGAGCTCCTAATCAGTACGAGCTGACGGTGCGAGCCAGGAGAGAAACTTGGTCGGAAGAGGCTTGGGCGGAAGTTTACGGATTTTTGAGACAGGGTTCCGGATTAGCCTCCCGGACGGATATGTTCACAGCCGAAAAACTTGCCCATCCGGCTAACGCGAAGGAGGGGTTCACTATTGCGGACTGTGCCACCGTGAGGCACAAACGGGTTCTGAAATTTTTAATTCCAATCCTCTATCAAGGAAAGCCAACCAGGGTTATGGTTACGGTGGGGAACACTATCTTTGGGGCTTTGGAAGGGAGAGCTGTTCATTGGGGACGAGTAATCCAAGGAGTGGTGAACAAGCTGGCGGATAATGTCGGAAAGGCAAGAACGAGTCCGGTCAGCGCCTACCTGTTCCACATGTACCACCAAAATGATGTGCTCAATCCGGATGAGATAATAGAATACGATACCGGATGCGCTCTCCTCAAATACAGACTTCAGCCAAAGCATGAGGAAGAGCAGCAGGATTCTAAGCCTGAGGAAGTGGATCGGGCGGAACCGCTAAAGGATAAGAGGAAGGGTAAGAAGCAGAAATCCACCGATCCGGGATCTTGGAAACCCCTGACGGAGAGCAGTCCGGATGATCCCCTAGAAAAGCTATAGACCGGAACGGAGTTGGACGAGTTTTATGACGAAGGCACCAAGTGGGTTGAGAAGGCGAACGGGTATATCCGGGCATACGCGGCGGATCTCCTCATCGATGCAACTAATGAGTTGCAGTGTGACCCCCACAGATTGTTACAAGCAATCCAAAAGCGGCCTTCACCGGAACTTCTCGAGGCACGGGACCAAGAAATTGTGAGACTCCGGAAGGAATCGGAAGTCATGCAGAACAAGATCAATTGGCTGGAAGGGGAGTTGACCGCCTCCCAACAGAGGGAGAAAGACGCGTTGCACCTCGTGAAGGGGATAAGCAGATTGGTGGCGGAACCGGCGGATACCATAAACCGGGCCGCTTTGTTCACCAACTGGATCACTAAGGATACAGTGACCGGGTCAAAAGTCATCACGGTACTGGTGGATTTTTCTGCCCGGATGGAAGTGACATTGACGGAGATGTAATGACTGTTAGCTCAAATGGATCCGAACAAACCCATGGACTTCAGCAAGTTTCCGGAACTTCCGGAAGTTCCTGCAGCCACCGGAATGATCCCGACGCAGAAACAGACCCAACCTTTGGAGACGCAGGAATTTACAACCCTCCTATCGAATGTGGTGGAACCAAGGGAACTTGGGGCGGGTCGTATAAGCTCAAAGGCCAGTAACAAGTTTAGTCAAAAAGGTAAAAGGAAGTCCATGGAGACACTTTCCGGAAGTATTCGCCCTGGCCAAACCTTGGGAGGGAGCATGGCACAGAGCAAGGTGTTCCGAACACCACCAGACCAATTGAAGATGGATCTCATGCTGTGGATGGGCAAGACGAATCCGGCTCGGGATCATCTAGAGGATTTTGATCTAGGAAAGCACAACCCGGATCGACACGATTCAAGGCTGCCGGTCCGCACGGATATTTCATCTGAGGACAAAGAAGAGGATGATACTAAGATCCTCAGCATATCAGAGGAGAAGGAGTTTGATAGCGACAACAAAACGGACGAGGATGCTTCACCGCCTCCTGTGAACCAGAAGATTCAAACCCGGGCCACCACCAAGACGACTCCTGTATCGACACCGAAAGCAACTCTGGTGAAGCCAACAACCCGGGTGCCACTAGGTTTATTCCAACCTTGAATTTTTATCCATCTATTTTGTATTTCCATCAAGGCTAAATCTAAACCATCAGTGCTAAGTGCTGAATTGTTTTCACCTGAAAAGTGTGTTGCATTGGCCCGGATCACTTGAGTATGGGTGGATGAGTCGGAAGTAAGAAGAAGGTGGAATCCGGAATTGAGGGAATTCAAGTCTGTGTCTTGTGAACATTCATACTGAGTGAAGAGAGTGGTAACCGAGGTCTCAAGCGTGGTACCTTTGAACTACCGGAACGGTAATCCGGGTGGTGGTGGAGAGAAGGCAATTCCGGAACTGGTTGAGTTCTGTGCGGAGATCAGCGACCGCCTGAGGAAGTTCCCCTACACCGGAAGGTTTGCTAGTCTCTCATATAGCTGTTCCCTTTAGAGAGCAATCCCTGGACGGATCCTGAGTGTCCTTGATTCTGTCCTTGATTCTGTTGTCAGTGTACTGGAAACGGCTATGAGTGACCTCCTGTCCGGATCGGCCATTCGGATAGCTGTGAGAGTAATTCCAGAACGACTTACCGTTACTTATTTTTGGTACATATGAGGACTAGTGAATTTTAGGAAGAAACCGTGTGTAAACAAAGTGGTGAGTCCCAACCCCTTGTAAAACAATCAAAGGGGACCCTTTGAGGGTAAAACAGAGGTAACAAAAACCAAGTTGTTAAAAGAGTACCAACCGGAAACCGGAAAGGAAACTATCTGGAATCCGATAGGGATAAATATCAGATCCGTATTTGTAAAGGATTAGGGTAAAAAGAGAGAGAAGAATGTAAACACTTCAAAACCGGATAACCGGAACGTGTAACAACATAACTAGAGTCTCCTGGGACGATAACTCGTGTCATCTTACCCCATTTTTGGTGGTAAAGATACTTATCGCTAGATAACATCCATGACAGAAGTAGAGGAAGCACGTGAAGTGGTACGTCCGCGAAGCACATCTTGACAAATAAAGAAGTATTACAAAGCCGAGTTGGAGATGCTTCTAGCTCAATTGGCAGAAAAAGACAAGGAGGTCCAAAGCCTCCAAACTCAGACAACGAAGGATGTCAAACTTGATGATGTTGTCACCCTCCAAGAAATTATTGAAGCTGGACAAATTTGTTTGACTGTCCAAAAGAGGGAAATGGAGGAGCTTGAGGCTTTTTACCTCAGATTCAATAAAAGTGCAGACGGAGGATCAAGCTCAAATGCCAACCCTTTGGTAACCGAGCGACTGCAGACTGTCATCGTGAAGTGCCAAACAGAAGAGTTCAACCTCAACCAAGAAAAGAGAAGTGTGGAGGAGGCACGGGCAAAGTTGAACCGCTTGAATGAAATAAAGGATGATGGCCCTCTCGACCGGTTTGTTCATTCAAAGGAGGCGGATGTGGGATTGGTACACGTAACGTCCGCATCGGAAGTTGAGGAGTTGAAGAAGAAGGTAGCTTCCGTGAAGAAATTGGAATAGAAGTTGGAGAAGTCCATATGCCATGAAAAGATACGCCTGGATCTCAATAAAGGGTACAAGAAGTTTTGGATTGCGAATAAGATGAATAAGAAAGCCTTTGCCCTCATTGAGGAGGAAAGGAAAATAGCGAGAGTGCAAATCGCAGCCGATAGAATAAAATGGGAAGCACAGCGCAGGACGAAAGGTGCATGATTTATGCATCATGTAGTCCGTGTAAGACTATGTAAGCTTAGAATCATGTATATATAAAAAGGGTGTACCCTTCTTCTTTTACAACACTCACACGGCCATGCCCAAATTGTGGTTTGCAGAATTGAAATTTGCCATGTCCATGAATGTTTTCATTTGTTGTTAGTTGGTCGCGTGAACGCTTAGAACAAGCTGTGTTTGATGGTTTAGGTGTGCATGAATGGCCCATGTAATGGTTGAAGCTGAATTTTGGCAAGGTGAACCCGCTTGAAATAATTTTTAGTAAGTTTTCCTAAAAAGACAAGTAGAATCGGCATCTAACCCAAGTCATCTTATTTTTTTTTTGGAGCTTTGTGGAAGTAGTTATGAATTTTTGAAGTTGCAGAAATGCGTATTAAAATGGACCACCTCCTCAAATGCAAAGTGCTTGTACATTTCAAAGTGCAAAATGTACCTCCACTACCATGTACCTGCAGTCGCCCCCGTGGGATCCGCAGTAGCCCAGAGGACCCACAGTCGCCAATCCTGCACTGCCAGGACCCGCAGTCGCCTAGACCCACAGCAGCAATCGTCCCTGTAAGACCCGCAGTCGCCCCATCCAACAGTGGACCCCACGCGGCGCTGTCGTTTGTGGTGGCGGATCCGCAGTCGCCTGGACCCTAAAACCGATTGGACCCTGTACCCGCGATCGCCAATGCGGTCGCCATGACAACCGCTGGTATAAATTTGGAGGTAGGTCTTTTTTGATTACCTTCCTCCGTGGATGACCTCACACTATAACAAAACATGGTAAAAAAACCGCGCACTCAATTGAGTGCGGGTTTTTTTTCCATGTTTTCGTGCGCATATTTTCATCTACGATGTACATGTAGTTTTCAATAAAACGAGCGACTATCGTTTGTTTTTTTCGCATATGAATTTTTTCGTCCATGATTTTTCTTAATGGAATTAATATAAATATTGCACTCCTACATTTTGTAGTGGGAAGCAGTTACTGAATCATTCAATCCAATGCGCACACATGCAATAGGTATTCAAGTATGCATGCATGTACGTATGTAGTGAACATATAAATCCAATGCGCACACATGCAATAGCTATTCGATCAATTACTTACACCTATCTCAAATGCATGTGCGTGTTCGTGCAAGCGTGCATGTGCGTGTTCGTGCAAGCGTGCATGCACGTAAGTAGTGAACATATAAATAACTGACAACTGCTTCACATGCACGTACAATCAATGGAGCGCATATATATCCCAGTGTCCCACAGAACCACTACGTGCACAATCGACTTTTTTTGCAATATTTGATTGCAATTTTTGGAATCTTAAAGCGTGTAATATACCATTGAAAAGGTACACCATTCAAGACCTTTCCAACAGTATATTACAAACCCCAAAATGCTAAAAATTGCAATCAAAAATTGCAAAAGAAATTGACTACGCACGCATGCTTTACAATAAGAGAATAAGTGCTTGCTTGCGCGCACACTTGCAATAAACAAAGCACTTGCGCGCCCGCACTTGCAATAAACAAAGCTCTTGTGTGCACACACTTGCAAAAATGGAGGGCTTAAATGCACACTTGCAAAAAATTGAAACACTTGCGTACACGCATTAAGATGCTTTTGTACAAACAATTGATTTCAAGTTGTCAAATCATCCAAATACAAGGTCTGGGTTTATGTCGCGCATGCCAACTTCCAAAATACCGCTTTTGATTCTATAAGCTAGAGAAAGTAGGCGCACATGTGCTTGCAATAAGTGCAACGCATGAACGCATGCATGAAATTAATGGAATGCTTGCGCACATGTAGGTACGCACATGGAATATAACACTTGTGTACGCGCATGCACAAACGCACTAGAATGGAACGCTTCGGCACACATTTGCAATAAAGCACTTGCACGTGCACACTTGCAAAGTAGAGCACCTGCACACACATGCAATGGGTTACTTTTGTACAAGAAGTTGCAACAAACTAAGCGCTTGCGAGCATGCAATTGCAATAAATGGAATGATTGCACGCATGTACACACAACAAAATTCAAAGACCGTATACAGACATGCACAATAGGGAAGAGGTTTCACTTAGTACATCTACCTATCAAGTGTTGTGAAACACGTCATTGCATTACTTTGCACACATTATTTACTACTTCCACTAAAAATAAGCATGCCTAGAAATAATTTGTGTATGCAACACAAAAGCCTTGCCAACTTTTTTTGCAATATGCAAAGCAGTGTCTACTTGGCTATAAATTGAGTGTACACTAAAGGCCAAATTCAATTTGATGATCATTAAGACTTGTACTACGCAGTGGCAACATCATAAGAAAATATCTAGACGTAATGAATTCAAGATTCCAAGCTTGGAGTGGCTGTGATTTACAATACCTGGTAACCATGATGGAATAAAGGAATAAAAAATGATGTCTACGTATTCCTGCTACTCTGTATCATAAGAGAAACTATGAAGACAATTTGGAAGATCTTGTGTAAACAAGCATATGACCCTTGAGTTCATAGCAATTAGCAAATTGGGAATGGAACAATCTTCTTGTCCTGCATTAAGAAAACACCTATTAGCCGACCCATAAACTCTAAAACCATTCAACTTATCAACATCAACACACACATGGCATATAAATTTCCAACATCTAGGTCCCTCACATGTAAGCGTATACTGTATTAGAAATATACTAGGCAATTGAAAAGTAGGAATCAATAAAATTGAAGTAAGAAAAATAGATTAATAGAGGAGCATTGACAACAGGTTCAGACAGAATCCTTACATCAATATCATCCAATGTGGGCCAAGTAGGTTGCTCCTTCGAGAGTACTAGGCATTTAGGTTGCTTACTATCATCTACAAACATTTGCCATAAAGCATAGACTGGATATACAAGGTACAAATATTAGCTAATCACCAACAACTAACCGGATATTCTACGTGATTTAATGCTACCCAAATACAATTAAAACAGAAAGATAAGTAGTATGATAAGATCAACAATCCAGTCTAATGTATTATTGACAAGAACCCAAGGAATACATTTTCTACGGTTCTAGTGATATAGCAATTGTAGATGGAACTAGTCTCTACCAGATCTGAGGAGTGTGCACTTCAGCAAAAAAGTATGCATAGTGCCACAGTATCAAGAAGCTGTAAGGAAATCCACCAAAGAGGGTTACCACATACCCTGGATAATGTCTTAAGACGGTTACATCTTCTCGAGGACGTACTGAATAAACTATAGTAAATTTACTACAAGCTAAGATGAAAATGGATTGTTGGATAAAAGATGGTTAAATATTCAACTAGAGTATTAGCATAGGCTAAAAGTAAATTGACTGCAAATAATTACTTCTTGAGGAAAAACTTGAAAATACGAAGCTTTCAAGCATTGCTGAAACGAATAAAAGAAGCGGATGATAAAATATTGTACAACGTGAGCAAAAAATAGGCCTTAGAGGAGACAAACTTCAACAAAACAACCACAAGAGATGGACCAATTAAAGAAAGTATGTCTTGCCGAAGCAATTGCAGCGAACCACGCATGAGGAATTTGAAATTTACTTGAAAAGACGTTGACACAATCGCCTAACATTGAGAGCAACTTTGACATCTCCACTGATTAGTGATGGATTCAACATCACCATCGCCCTAGCGTGTCATTCCAACACCAGTGCTCAAATACAATCGTTAGTACAACTGCAGTTACATTTAATTCCCAATCGAATTTGCATAATGAGGGGTGAAAACTTACAGGAGTGTCATCATCCCTACTAAGAGTGTCATTAATACGCTCAACATTAGGTAGACCTTGATGATCCGAAGTCAACAATACCACAACTTCATCTTCATTGGATACAGGCCTTCGATTGTTCAGGCTGCAAATCTGCAATTTGTTAAAGTTCGACATGAGTTTTAATTTATTCCTATTTTTAGCATAAATTGAGCAAGCTTCAGAGTCGCTTCATACAGAAAGACACAGACCTCAATGCAGTGTTCACAGTCCTTGAGTGTTCGTGTCTACTTGTTATTGTAGTGCCATTGATTTATTTCCGGGCTCACTCATAAAACATATCAATGTCCAAATCAGTGTTTATCCAAAGTGGAGATCCAATTTGACCCAAAGCAGTAGAGCATACCTTTTTTACGTTAATTTTTTTCCTCTTCTCGAACTGAATTTGCTACCTTTCTCTCTCCAAAATCCATTTTGAATCTGCAACCAACATATATCCAAGAAATGTAAATCATAACAGCTACAACGCGGGGCCCCACACCAATCAAGCTATTCTCTCTTATACCCAGTGATAGCCAAGAAATCAATAAAAGTGAAATGAAAGTCATTCTTTCCAAGTCTGTCATGATCTCAAGCTCCTTCATTGCCAAATAGCGACATCCGATGCATTAATTGTCATGCAAATGTTGGCGTCTTGCACTTGTCCAAGAAAAAGAACATGCTCACCATCAAGCCATTCATACTTATAAACAATGATAGCCAAGGACTTCATTCATGCAGATGTTGAGTTTTTGCAATTGCCCAAGCAAAGATAAAGTCTCAGCCAGAAAAGATAGTTGAGGACGAGAACCTGCAAGAGAAAGCTAAGACTGAAGCCGAGAAGGGGAGTCAGCAAACTGACAACGAGACCATTGAATCTGAAGAAGCATTGTTTTCAGCTAAAATCATACTACTTCTCTAAGAATTTGCTTCACATTCTAAACAACGATATAAAAGAAAACAGAAATAACACTTAAGAAACACATCTTGCTTACCTATAAGGAGCTTCACCACAATTTTGACAACTGGAGATTGCAAGGATAAAAAACTCATTAGGAATGATCTTCCTATTTTAGAAAAAAACAAATCTGAAGTCAACATTCCTCATATGCTTTTTTTCATCAAAGCGCTCTTTGTAACATTAGAGCCATGTGAAACTGCCTCAAGCCTGCAAACCAGACATAGAAGCCAAGTAAACATTATTCATGCAAAAATATCACCATCACCTTTAGCAATTCTAGGCATTACAAAAGCTGACACGCCGAAATTCTTCTAATGTCACATCTTGCAATGTACTTATACAAAATTTATCTGCCGGCTTTTTGTTTTTGTTTTTGAAACAAGCATGTTGAAGAACCATTTGCCGGTTATTACCAACATAGTTCAAAGTTGCGGAAATAGATTGGGTAGAGGGAGCTATTCCCGCAATTTTCAACTGCAAACTACAATAAGCTCCCTTTTACTCTTGGGAGTAGCTTTAGTTTCGGAATTTCTTGAGACAGCTCTGGGAAGGCTGCTCCCCAGTCTAACCATGTTTGATAACTGTTTTTCAGGTATTTAATTGGATTACGGTTCAGGGGAGACCACCATGACGGGGTAATCTTCATGGCAGTATGAACTTCTTGAGCATGATGCACTTCATCACTCGCCTACCCAAACCAACATGGTATGAGTGATAGATACTCAAATAGCTCAATCCAAGCAAACATATTGTATTCCCTTTACTACTAAGTTAGTGTCACAAAGAACAAAAATGTCTAAAACTTAAACTCTAACTGTCACGGATCAGGTGCATACTCGTCTGCTTCCTTGGTCAGGGTTTAGGGTTTATGGAATGCAAGTCTTGCATCTCGACAACCCAGTCTCTATTGTTCAGATAGTGTGCATCCGCATAATCATTTTCTAAATTACTGGGTTTCACACTAGTCAATTTCATGAAGTTCATTGAGCAGGGAGTTTCATATTTCATTTAGTAGGGGGTCGTTTCGGGATTAGCTACCTTACTAAGAAGAATACTTGAATGGAAACCCTAATTCTTTGTCTTCACAATGATTTGTGTCCTCGCAGCTCCTAGAATGTGTCTTGGCAAAGAAAGTACTTCCCAACCAAACCGCCACTCCCGAGGACACCCTATATAGCCCCAAACGCGGCACAACGGCTGTAATTGTAACCTCCCTGGATGCAACTTTCTACGACAAACTCCGCAGCTTCTACTCGGAGCTTCCAACCGAGGGCGAAGATCCGTCCACGCCCCAAGCAAGGAGCTGTCCCAGCAATATGGTTTCGACCACAACAAGACGGCATGGTTAGACATGTACATCCTCTCTCTGAGTGACTCTCTGGTCACTAGTCCCTGGTCTACATTTGGTGATGTCGCCCACGGATTGGCAGGGAGCATCCCTTGGATCCTCACCAAGACTCCGAATGCCGAGTCGGCTCTGGAAACGTTCCAAGCACAGGGGTATTGCAATCAAGGAGTTTTGCTTGAGCCTTGTTTTCATGCGGCTCCAGCATTGGAAGGGCAATTTGAAAGGGCAAAGAGCAAAATCAAATTTGTTGCGAGGACATGAAAATCTTAATACACTTCAAGCTATGCTGGTTTATACATTCTGGTTTCCATCAAAATTTCAAGAAAATTACCCAAATGTACATATGGAGGGGCTATCAGCAAAAATTTACATCTAAGCATTCTAAGGTTCTCGTCCAAAATTCCGGAGAAATTTCAGAGGTCAAGTGGCAACTCAAATTGTAGCCTTCAGAGTCGCATACCCGGGTGAAGTTTACAAGCTACGTCCAATGCAATGCGCAGTTTAGAAAATACGGTAAAGTGGTGAACCCATCTCCAAATGGAATGTGCCCAAACATACATGGTTTGGAGGTCGAGAGCTGTAATTTCTGTTGCTTCAAATTGTGAGGCCAAAGCTCAGCTCTACGCCTAAGAAAGCACACCTGGCAAATTGTGACATATGATTTTAGTAATAGTAAAATTTTGAAAATATTGATTAGAGATTTTCAAAACATCGGTCAGTGAGGATGATACGTACAGACTGTTTCACCAAGGGTTTTATATCTTAAGGAGGTCTACTTAGTGTAGAAAACATTTACGATTAGCCACTTGTTCAATTTCATTACTGGTCCTAAACTAACCTCTCGTTAAGGATAAGAGAACCGGTTTTCTTTGAAAGAAGATATATCATGTGGGTGAACTCTGTATCTACAAGTTGGTGAACTTACCTTTTCAAGTCAATCATTGCTCGAACTTTATATTAATTAGTGGAACAATTTGCTGGAATGATTCTTCTACACGAACCTCAGCATTTTAATCCTCATCGAATTGGGCAAGGAAGAGTTGCTCCGAGGTCTCTTCACTACTGCGATTGGTGAATTTAGATATTGTCCTGGAGACCTTGCACAGGTCAAATGTAAACAAACAAATAAATCACTAGTAAAAGCTTTTTGACGTTCAAGGCGACTGGACTATGTATACAAGTCCAAAGTTCATGGTCCTCCACATTCAAAAATCGGTGGTAAAGTTCTCATGCTCGTTCGACAACATACTAGTGAATATTATCGAGTGGCCCTTGCAGTTCTAGAAATTTCCTATGAAATTCAAAACGCCTAAGAAATAGATTGTGGAGTTTTGTGAGAATACCTTGTGAAGGACGTCTACATTTTCTGCTCTGAGATGGTGACGAGAGCCTGTTTGGACTCCCTCCAGTAACAGCTGCAACGGCACCTTCTTCAAGGATGGCGCTCAACCTTGCCTCTGGTTTCAGCCGTGGTTCGGCAGGTCTTGTTTCAAAAAATACATTACGTAAGAAGCACGAAATACTTCCAGATCACGAACAAAACTTGTGCATACTAATGGAGCTTGAGCAAGTAGCTCTCTGTAAGTAAAATCAGCACATAGTGTTCGAAATTACACTCTTCCGGTGCCTACAGTTTTTCTATGCAACATATACCGCCAATACTGAATCCAACTATATGCCTCCCTTCGGATGTCCTTAATCTTCTCGGCTCAAAAAGGCTTCTCTCTACACCCATATTTGGTTCTTTGTCTCTTCACAACGGGGTATCTCCCATTTTAATGGAAGAAGCCCCCCATTTGTTTGGCCCCATTTCCTATTGCTTGCTTTAGGCACATTTGCTCCCTTCTAAGCGTACATCTTCATCTCTCTTCACAATGGAATGCAATAGAGATAGTACCACCAATAATGGTCCATTCTCATGTACCTGGAATTGCTGCACTACCGATTCAGTAGCATTTCTATCAATTCAATATGAAAGCTACACTACCGATTCAGTAGCGTTTCTACCAATTCTGTACACAACGGATGCCCTTGGTTTTGTGATATGGTGGCACATCAACTAACTCTGCAAGTACAATACTGAAACGGTGATTACATGTGCAAGCTAGCTTTTCAAAGCAACTTGAGTGTTGGAGGTCCGCCACTGGAATCTCAGTTTTTGAATTCACTCTAAAATCGAGCCATGTGCAAGCAAAAATTTAGGATCCGGAGCAACGCGTCAGGGGAGGGAGAGCGGTGCCTAAGTTAGTGTGGGGCCGCGCCCTCACAACTAGCTCGTTTAGGGTTTAGTTGCAACTCACAACCCTAGTCTTCTAAAAAAAGAGCCTGACGTGGATAAAGTGAAGGTCCACGCAAGTGCACAATGTACAAGGTTTTAACATTGCATTGGCTGTCAGAGGGTGGGAGTAATTGCTTTGCGGATTTTTTGCGTCCGCTTTGAAAAAGTGATTTTGTTTTCTTTTGTCTTCAAGTGAAAGGAAAGTTAGAATTCATTGCAAGTAAGACAATTTTACAAGAACTGGTTGAGGGAATGGAGCTCTGACAGCAATTTTGGAATGGCGGACAGAGAACACTTCAGGAAGGTTCACCTCCTGTTGCATTTTTCTTTGCTTCTTGTTGTCTTTGCTTCTTGTTGCCTTTCTTCCTCCAAACGTTATAATTTTTGCACTCCCCACAGTTTGATTATTATTTAGATTCCAGAGCCGGAGATTATACGTTACGCTTGGTCAGTGAGGGTGTAATTTGAAGGGCATGCAATTTGGTTTTGCATGTAAGCTCCTTCAGTTGATCCTTCAATCGCATTTTCTGTCCTCATTCCTTCACCCGTGTTGGGAATTTGCGCCACTTGCTACGGAGGTCAGCTTTTTGTAGGAATTTTTACTATATGCGCAATAAATTCGAGAGCTCAAGATTGTACGTGATGCTTGAGTGTGTTAAGCTCAGGATTGCAATTTCAAGGGTTTTGTGGGTTCCTTATATCGAGCATTCTGTTGCACTTGCTCCGCCTCAGTCATTTCCGTCATCCTTGTCGTGGATTTGCACTTGAAATCTTGCCCTTTACTAGTAAGTTTTGATGTTTTAATATTTTCATTTGAGAGGCTTCTTCATTTGGGGTCATGGTTGATGTGTGTGCAAGTGACAACGTTTGTTGAATGGCCTATTTGATACCTGAAGCAAGTTGGGAGCTTTCAAGAACCAACTTCGTGACTTCTTGATTTAGTCCAAGGAGTTTTTAGCTCAGGTAGGGATCGTTCTAAAATTCTTTTTGCCAATGGAGGAGCACCACCTGGAGTCCCAATTTTTGGAGTCCCGATTTGTAGCGATCTTCAACAAAAACCATACTCACTTGCGAGGTTGAGACTCCGCAATAGAAGCTCTTGTGCACACTGTTTTTGACTCTCTCTCTTTTCAATATTATTTGTGGCGGAGTCTCAATTTCTCTTTCATATTAGTGCGTCCTGAAATGTCTTCTTAGTCTTCAGTGTTAGTGCAACTGTAGCGGGTTTTTTTTGTGGCCAACCCTAGACACAGATTGAACTTTTATTTGGCAGTCAAACACGACTACCACAACTAACTGTGTTGCGACACAATGCTGGTTGGAGGTATTTTGAGCAATGTCTTTCTGGCTAGATTGATCGAGAGGGACGCCACAATTGTTTGCTCAGATGCTTTTGTTGCAAGCTTTGTGTGGGATGTCATTTCTTCCGGTGTAGTTTGTTCGTTCAAAATTGGGATTGTTGCGTTCCTATCTTTTCCTCAATGCATCTGTAGAAACATTTTTTTTTGGCAGAATAAGGAGCTGCGGATGAAGGTACCGAGGGAGGACTCCAATTTCCTTGGTCTCTTAAGCCAGGTAAAGTGTCTCCTCTTACAGGATCGTTGCAATTGGGTAGTACTGGTAGTATTTGTCACTATTCTGAGCTCTTGGAAATTCTTGTAAAGAATTGCAAATGACCGCTTTGCATGGAAGACAGATTTGTTTGCATGGCAAAGTGTTTCTTGGTAGAATTTCTGTGACAAGTGACGAAGACCATATAGATTGGTAATTCGAGAACAAGCCGCATAAACGTATCTTTTCATACATGTTGACAGATTTGTTCATGTCATTAAAGATGAGAGAGCAAATTACTTAGAGTAAAATCTGTTTTATGACTAGCAAACTCACATCATCTAAGCATTGGGTGTGGAAGTTACTGAATTTCAAATTTTTTATGAATTTGAAAATTTGAAAATTACTCTTCCTTTATTTTGGCTGTGGCAACGACACAGGGCACACTAGCTGTGAATTAAATTGAGTTTTGAAATAGTGATTAGAGCTCCGGGTTTTTATAACCTTGGATCAGTTTCTAAAAGTTCTGTCGAAAAGTTCTGTCGTGATATTATCAATATTTACAGACTCCGCCATGATACGCGACTTACAGAAATTGAGTTCCTTCCCATTGGGAAGAGGTTATTGATTTTTTGGAAGTCTATTTCGGTGTAAATATTGATTTACAAGTTTTGTTTTCAAGAATAGTCCAGCTCTTCCATCTGAGCAAGCAACCCATCCTGAAAGTCCTGTGGTGACCGTGTTTTTGTTGGCAATGCAACGCCCTGCTTTTTTCGCCAAAACGATGCAAAGGTATTTTGACTACCCAACAACTTCAATTTAGAACTTATCCAAATACTAGTCAAGTCTATTTTCAGTTTAAAAGAATCAGGTAACCTCTACTATCACAAGTGTACGTATTTATTTAGACTCTTTATTTGTACTCATTCACAGTCTTTATTCAAAATATTATGATTTATGGTGAATTTCATTAAAATGGCGATATTACGGTAAAGTGGCACAACATTCAATTAAAATGGTGCAAAATATGTCAAAAATTGCATGACATTCCATTTAAATGGCACATAATACTTCCATTTTTGGTGCAATAATACCACCAATTTAAAGAAATTCACCATATTTCTTCTAGTGATTGATTCTAGGAGAAGAGGTTGCAATAGCTTTAAATCTTGAGATATACAATTTACTGAAATAAGATAATACCATTATTTCTAAAATCCATTCCTAAGTCTATATTAAGAATGCGTATCTATACATGGAGGAGGAGGAGAAAGCCATCCAATTTGTACAACTCATTGCAAAACTTATTAATACAATTATTTTGATACTAGATGTTACGAAATGATGCATGTCTTGTTCTTATGTACTCTACTGTACCCCGGGTCTTTGATGCAGGGGAACCATCGCGAGCTCCAGCAATCCATTCAATTTCATTTCGAGTGAGGCTCCATATTCTCCATTGGCAGTCCCACCTCCCTACGAAATTGCTAATGAACAATGGTATGAATTCCAACACCCCAGTTGGGCCTTTCCTGCGGACCCAGCTAGTATGGGAGATGAGAACGAAGCTGCTAGACTCCAAGGCTTCTGTGCTTCTAACAAGTCAGATGGACTTTTATCGAAGAGAACCCGTGGACCTGATTTTAGAGATGAGGAAAATGCCTGGGTGTTGCCAGCCAGGTTCCGAGACCCGTGGGAGATTACTGAAAAGATTCGTTTATATTTTGCTCCTTCGGTGGGTAGGACAGCTACCTGTGACAACTTACTTGCTTCCGGGATGAATAGGGAGATTTTTAGGAGGGATCCCAGCAACCTCGTGAATCCCGACACTGTCTCTGCTTTTGTGAAGCGCGTTGCGAGACAAAAAAATGATTACAGGAGGAAGGTACTTTGAGCAATTCTTCTTGGCTAGACTTATCGAGAGACACCTGGAACCCTGAGTCACTGTGGAGGATAGAATCAAATGCTTCTGTGAAGCCTGCCGCTTCTGTCCTCTAGCGTCCGCTTCGCTGCTTCACTACTCAGTTCTATTGCTAGGAATTGGAATCACACCTATCCGCAGTGAGAATGCCTTGAATCGTGGAAAATCAAATATAACATGCAAAGAAGGGTCAAGCTGGCTTCACGAGTGCAGAGCTTCATCAGATGCACGTTTGATCGGAGTCAGTGTAATAAATCAAGGCAAGCTTCGACAGTCGTGGCAACAACAATTACATGAGATGAGATGCTGGGATGGCAACATAGTCGCCGCTTACTTTGGCAATATTTTTGCCCCTCTCAAAATTGCAGCAGTGGCAAGCAGCATGGAAGATGGCTCTATTGGCCGGAAGGTTTCTATCCCCAAGCTAAGGTGGATATACATACCCCAGAAATGGAATGTTTATGTATGTCACACAGCTGCTGACCGTGTCCAGTACATTCTGATGTAATGAAACGAAAACAGCATTCCCACATGGTGCTTCTCCTGGCACTCGTACACAAGATTTTATTGCACCACCTGCAGGCATGAGCGCAGAATGGAGTAAATCAATTCTAAATTGGTAAACTGGAAAATCTTCAGTCAGTCTTTTTTTATGTTTTTTTCCCAATTTGAGGCTCTTTAGGTAGCAAGTTTAAAAATTGTGGGGCTCACTGTCACTGTCATAGATGGCAGACCCATCTACAGACATCGCACTGCTTCTCTTTGCACACATACGTAGGGTCCTATTTGTACCACCAGGAATCAACACCTTTTGGAGTAAACTGACTCGAAATTGGTAACTGAGCTAGAGAATTGGTCAAATCTTAGAGGGCTTCAATATTCGGTTGTTATAAATGACAGACCCATCCATGATATTCTAGGGTTAATCGTTATCATTTTTTGCTTCTAAACCTTTTTCTGTCAGTGCAATGTGTGTGCTTCCCCTACTTGTTCAATCCCTTCAATTTCAGAAGACTAGGATAAGTGGCATTGAAAGTTGGTGCATCAATGAAGTAGCCAGGGGGAGAATTGTTGTCACTTACTATTTTGTCTAATTAGAGTGATTTTTGGGGGAGAGGCAAGGTGAACTGAAAGATGCCTGATGAATAATTTGATTTTAGGGAAAGTTGAGATTCACTAATTTGTATCTTAGTTATTACCTTCTAAAGTCAGAGCCTTTGAGAACAAGCCCTGATGCGTTACATTAGAGCCGCTAGGTACTGTACAGTACAGTTGGGTGCAAGCCAAGCAGATACTCAACCGTAGGAGAGTCCTAAAAGTAAAGACATTCAGAATGAGGGTGCTACCAAAGCAAGCAGCAGCACTCTGAGATCAAATGGAGATAAGAGAACTCCGACTGTTGCAGATGTCAGGAGTAAGCTTAAGAAATCATTGCCTACGAACTTTAAGTTACATAATATGGACAATAAGCAAGAAGTAGCTTTGACCCGAAAGAAGAGGGAAGAGGAAGTCAAACAGTTTCTGGATGCAACGGAGAGGCAAGGTAGTGGCGTTGATGAGCCAGCAGAGGGTTCCAGTCAACCGCCTTCTACTCAGAGGAGGAGGCGTACTGGTTCACCTCCACCAAGACCCAAGACGAAAAGTCGACAACTTTTTTCTGGAGGTATTTTCACTCATACCAAGCTGAAGAACTAATGGTTGAAACATGGCGATAATTTGAATCAAATAAAGTTGTCTTATGATTTCTGATACATCAAGTGCTTGTACATATATTTGCCGTTAGAAGTATACATATCTTAAAATCATGAATATGCATGGCAGATAGCAGCAGTGGACTGGATGCTTTAGCAACTATAGCGGCTTAGTCACTGGAGCTGAAATCTCTGGATTTCGGTGAGTAATTAAATTTTGTTATCAATGATTGAAGATTCTTTCTCCATATGCTAGCATAACTTTGAAATTRTTTACGCACCAAATAGGTAGTGGTTAACAACAATACAAATCCTTCAAGGTTTTAGTGATGTGTATGTCTGCTTCTACGTTTTGTTATTGAAATTCTGGTTCTTTGCCTTATTCTTTGATTGGGTTGGCTATTCGACCTAGAAGCATGGCAGTTTCACTTTCTATTGTTTTGAGCGTTTCCTTAGCGTTCTGTATTTATTACAGTAAATATTCTTTTAGATGCTGCAGCTACCTTTGAGTACAAAACCGAGGGTGCGGATATCAAGGTTGGGAAGCAGTCCAGCCCAGAGGTCACAGATTCGAAACATGATTTGGAATCCCCATTATCGTTGTGTTCTTGAATCACCCCGTCATTTGGGAGGTTTGTAACACCCTGCAATTTAGTACCTTAGCTAGTCGCTTGCAGTTGCTTCTTCACCGCCACACTTTCGTTTGAACTACTTTGAGTCGCGCCACTCAAAGATTCACCAATTTATTTTCTCTTCTTTGCTCCACCGATTGTGTGCAATTTACACTTGGATTCCAGCCATGCGATGACGCGCATTAAGTCGACGTCGCCAGGTTCTTGCAAGCGTTCTTGGAGGTTCTTGGAGCTTGCGCGTGGTTGAATTCCAGCAGGGCTGGTGGTGGTTAATTTAGTGCGGGCATTTAGGTGACGAATGAGGAGGGCGGAGTGTTTGATTTTCTTGTCGCGGAGGAGCGGCGGGTGCTATGGCGGAGAAGCTGTTGGATTTCAACCAGCCTTTTGATGTCAGACTTCTTCATGCGACTGTGACTGTATTTTATGGCACCGGTTCCAAAGACGAGGTAATGTTATTATACTGGTCAAAGAGGTTTGAACATTCGCTCCATTCTTCGGGCTCTGTGATCGTGATTGATGAAGCGATTTGGGAGGAGCAATAATTATAACGTATGATCTTCTCGTTAATGGTTCTCCGATCTCTGTTGCTGATTGTATGAGGGACATGAGCAGGCTGAATTACTTTATTTTTGTCTGAAGTTTGTGCCCTAGAAGCATGGATCCTAAAATAATTTTTTTTTTTATCATTCCTTGAAATTATCGCCGGGTTCTTGAATCACCCCGTCGTTTGGGCGATTAGATCAATTTCTGACATGCATTGTGCATTGAGTGACGATGCGCACATTGCTCGGCGTCGTTTCATTATTTCTGCGTTAATGCACATTGTTTAAGTTGTTTCAGAAGTAGTACTTGCAAATTATTGGTGTGAGCTCGTCTACGACAAAGCCCTTGCCTTGGAGGGTGCCGTTGGAAGTGTGTAGTCGTTATCGTCGGTTCAAGATCAAATTCTGGACCTGCTTGAATTGTTGTTAGTGGGTCGGGAAGACTGGGATTGTATCCGAGCACTCTGGATGCAATAGTGATGAACTAGTGGTAATCCGGAGTAGTCAAGAGCATCGCACTGTGTTATCTTGGAGCACAGACGGTTTCCTAATTCAGCAATACAAGTTTTTTTTGTCCTTGCCCCAGCATTTCCAACTTACACTGAGGTTTTTAAATCCAGCTTATGAGGATTAGGTGCATCGTTTGTTGTATCGGGCTCTAGGTGTCATCATGTAGATGTCATGCGTTTGGTCGGACGTGGAAAACACGTTACGGTGCGTCGCGTCTAGTTTGAACCAAATTGTCTTTAAGCCTTACAGCTTCAGGTTGTGCTTCCTCTATCATATTAAAGCGATTCGCGTGTGATTTTGGACGTCCTTCATGCTCAAAGTGATGGGTCTTTGCATTCCATCGAGGACTTGAATCCTCTTACTCGTACTCTCCAATTACTGATAAGTGAAGCTTACTGGACTGCCAACGGGCATGCATGTTAATGTAGCAAATGTGCTAGAATAGAATTCAGAAATACAACTGTGTCGAAGGGCTTAAGCAGCGTGGAAGCAGCTGACTGATCGATCTCACTTCAATGCAGAGAGTTGCTGTTGAAAGGGTGTTGAGGCAGTAGCAAGAGCATCCGGATACATGGACCTATAATGTCACCACCTGTGCACGTAAGTGGACTTTATGTGAATTCAATGTTTTAGAGTTTTAATCCGTTGTAGTTTTCCTTGAGAGATTTGCGCTTGTTCTAAGGTGGTGGGTGCTTCTTGCCAGCTGATATGTGCGGCAGCTACAATAACTTCAATTGGCTGGAAAAGTTAGACTAGGTTAATTTCTTAACGAACTCAGATAAATAGGGTTTGCAGGATGTTCTCACGCGATTCAGAAGTTAAGTTCATTGTTTAGTGAACATCAAAACATACTTTCAGCGTCTGAAGTTTTTTTTCAACATTTTCTTAACAAGAGCAAAGGTGCCAAGCCTTTCGTTTTGTTATTTTTTTTCTACGTTTACGTCAAATGTGGAACTTTGACCTCAAATTTCCTCAAACGTAGGAACAGGAATCTCTTCGTGGGTTGCAGGCTCGCTTTACAGTGAAAATTAAATGCTACGTAGTGTAGTCTGTCACTTGGTGGATATATGGAGACTTTGGTTTAGCCGTCATTTTTAACCTACTTGGATCCATGTTATATGTTGTAGGTTGAAGGCGAGGAACTTTTAATTCGGCAACTTCCAGAGCTCAATGACGAACTTGCACCACAGCTTGTAGAGAACTGCACAACCGTCACTGAGGTTTGTATTGTTTAATTATTCTTCAAAATTGGTTCCCTATTGTTTCTGCAATTGTTATAGTGCTCAAAGTCTGTTGTAATCCATAGGCTTTACTGAGTCCAGCTTTAAAAATCTTTATATTATTACTAAAGTGTTGAAAAAGCGTGACATAACTTGTGTTAAGAGTCTTGGCAAACCTCCAGTATGGTGCACTTTTCCATAAAAGGGTTTTGCTTGATTCTTTGCCAAGTATTTGTCTGTACTCTCAATGAATGGGTGGATCAAAGAATTGTTGCTTTTAGGTTTGGTTATAGTCAAAATTTTGGGGATAATTGGTGGTTGAACATAGAGTTGAAGGCGGACCAGTCCATGAAAGTTGCGATGGGAAGTTATAGCAAAGAGTGTGATGGGCGACAGGGCAAGGCACTCAAAAATGATCGGACAAGCGGCCTTTGAAGGTAGTGTCTTTTGTCATTGAGGTTTAGGAATTGTTGTGCTTTCCTACAGAATTCGATTACAAAATACTGGTGTTGCTTTAAGAGGGTTTTGTTCTTGCAATCCATGGAATTTTTTATTTTCTACACTAGTGAACTTGATTAACCAAGTTGTTTTTCCATTTAGTGATAACAATTTTTCATCTAGTTGATTCTTTACATCATTATGTCTAAGCCAGTGGTGGATCTTGAGTGAACAATGTATGAAGATTCTTCTATATTCACTGAGATCCAATGACTTACTCAGGTAAGAATGAATTGAGTTGCGCTTTTGGTTTATTTTGAATACATATCAAATTCTTATATATGAAGGATGTAGATGTTGGAAATTTTCATGGCATGTGTGTTGATGATGATGTTGATAAGTTGAATGGTTTTGCATTTTATAGGTTGGCTAATAGTGTTTCTTTCAAGCACGGCATGAAGATTTTCCAATGCCAGTTTCCAATCCTAGTTTGTTGCCTATCATTAATAAACGCTAGTGAATGTGTGCTCATTTGACTAAGTTGAAAAATGTTGAATTCAAGTTAGAGTGTGCGCAAGTGACATATTGAGTACGCGGACGTTTTCAGCTTGTGCACTTGAGTGCATGCGCATGTTTTAAGCTTGTGCACTTGAGTGTACGTGCAAAGCACTTGCACTCGCGCGCACTTGCACACACACGCACATGTTTTTTGCATGCATTAATCAACCCATACACTTGCACTCGCACACATTAATCAACTCATGTGCACTTGCACTTGTGCACTATAATCAACTCGAGCGAACTTGCACTTGCGCACATTAATCAACTCGCGTGCACTTACACCAGCGGTATGCATTTGCACTTGCAATATGCATTTGCACTTGAGATATGCATTTGCACTCGCGATATGCATTTGCACTCGTGTGCATTTGCTTTTGTGCACATTAATCAACTTGCATGCACGTGCACTCGTGCTCATTGATGAACTGAAGCGCACTTGCACTCACGAGCACGCACTTGCACTTGTATTGTGTGTGCGTGTGCCTTCTTCAATTCTTCTTCATCGTGTAGCTAACACATGCACATAACATAACTGAACCCTAAACCCAAAACTGCACGCGCGTAGTTGATTAATTTTGCACAAAAGTTATAGTACAGTTGAATGTGTCTACGGACATCACTGACATCATTGAAGTACATCTCACTAACCATTGAATATTAATGCAAAAACAAGACTAATTTGTTTTTGGTTGATTGTCAGTCGGCAAATCGAGTGACTACCAAGAAATTTTGGGTGCCTAAATAGTGGATTTCATTGACACAAAAACATGGAAAAAAAACCCGTAATGGATTTCAGTGCGCGGTTTTTTTTTACCATGTTTTGTTATAGTGTCATGACTTGAATCTTTGAAAGAAGCTTCTTGCGTGCGCTCGTGTCTTCGGAGGGCAACACCTTTTTCTGGAGTCGGGCCCTTGTCCATTCGATAGAGGTGGCTACCGTCTTTTTTTTTTGAGATATGCACTTTGATCATCTTTACCCGTAAACTATTTTAGGAGCTCAACGGCAATCAAGGACATGGCATGCCGCGCGGCCACAAGCAAGACAACATCCAGCAACACTCGAAGGGCCACGAGAAACTAGGACCCATGGTTGGCTCTTCAAAGCGGACCTCAATTCGCGGGGAATACACGGAAATGTGTTTTCTGTGGATGGACCTCTGTTTTTGTACGGAAGAGGGCATTCTCTCACTTTGGTCACGACACCAAGACCATAGGGGAGAAGTGTAAGAAAATGCCATTTGCGATTTCGCAGAAGTTTCGGAATTGCGAGGGGTTGGTTCCAAAAGAAATGACTTTTGAAGAAATGCAAGGGGAGGTCCCAGGACAGGATGGCAGAGAGGAGGGGGTGGTTCAATCGCCCCTGGCCGTGTGTTTGGAGGAAGTAGAGGTGCCTTGCAGTGCCAATGATGTACAACATGCTGCTCCAGATTCAGTGGATTTGACTCCAACGACGGTGGAGACAAGGAGGAATACCCCCAACATGTCTCCACAAATGAGCATGGACGAGGCTTTACAAATTGCGATGAGACAGAAGTTGGATATGATGTGGTCTTCCTTTTTTTATGAGGCAAACATTGCATTCAACGTTGTGCATCACCCTGCGTTTGTGAACGCTGTGAAAGAAACGGCCGCATCTGGGTTACGATACTAGCCACCTTTGTATCACACACTGCGAACGAAACTGATAGAGCCGAAAAGATAGGAGGTTTCCCAAATGGTTGCTGAGCGTACGAAACGTGCCATTGCGACTTATAGAGCAACTCTTTGTTCGTATGGGTGGACAGATACGAATAGTCGTTCATTGCTGAACGTAATGGTTACGTGTCCTGCGGAGGACGTTTTTCTAGGATCGGTGGACACCACCGGGGAAAAAAAGGACATTGCATACACGACCAAAATTCTTGAAAAATACATAGAGGAAGTCGGACCTCAAAAYATTGTCCAACTATGTACGGACAATGCAGCTGTGATGACGGGGACGTTGAAGTCTTTGAATGATAAGTATCCTCACATGTATTTGCAGGGATGTGCAGCTCACGTAATGGACGTGCTTATGGAAGATTGGGGAAAAAGTTCTCTCTTGAAAGGTATCGTGAAAAAGTGTGAAGCGATCGTGAAGTTCATTAAGCAATACCAATATACTCTAGCTGTCTTTTGGAGGTTTTTACCAAAAAAAGCATTGCGGATGCCTTCCAAAACGCGTTTTGTAGTGAACTACCTCGTGATAAAGCATTTGGTGGCCTGCAAAGGAGCACTGGTTCGATTGATAAATGAGTCGGAATACATGGCGTTTGAGAATAGTTTGTTCCAATAGAAAAACGGCCCTGCATTGAAACTTCGAGCACAGGATGCGCGGGAAGACATTCATTTGGAATTTTTTTGGAGTGAGTGTGACAATTTCTTGTTCATAGTGGCGCCTGCCGTTGAGGCTCTTCGCTTGTTTGATGGAAAGAAACCAGCCATGCCCGATGCTTGGATGGTTATGAAGACCCTTCAAAACCACGTGTACGAGTTGAAAAAGCCTCCTTTTTTTATGGACCCTGACCTCGCGGCTAAGTTCGAGAAACAATTTGAGGCTCGGTGGTCACTGATGCGCACAGACCTGCACTATACAAGGGTATTCCTAAACCCTTTTTCAATCGACATAACATACCTTCGTAACAACGCCGAGGCTAGGTGAGCTCTGAACCGTGTCATACGGAAAATGAGCAAGTCATTGGTATTGTCAACAATCGAAGCAATGACAGAGTTGACCGAATTTCAAGAGAAGACGGGCCCCTTCAACCCCCTAGAGGAGGCTCCGGATGTCAAGCAAGGTACTTTGATGCCTCATCAATGGTAGAGTCTTGTGGGTGCCAACGTTCTCTCCAAAATTGCAATGAGAGTTTTATCCTTGACATGCTCAACATCATCTTGTGAAAGGAATTGGAGCATGTACTCGTTCGTTTACAATAAAGTGCGAAACCGCCTAACTGCGTCGAAGGCGGAGTCGTTGGTGTATATCTACAGCAACTGCAAATTCAAGCAGAGGAAACGTGGACACCATGCTGCGGAGTTCTATGAAAAGTACTTGGAGGATGGAGGCACATCGGAAGAGAACGAGGAATCATTGACTTCAAGATCTTTGGAAGACATTGTAGACATTTCGTTGAGAAGCGGAAGCGGATAATCGATCGCGTACGTGGCAGGAAGTGGGCAGGAATGATACGTAGACGAGACACTCCTATGGCACAACGGAACTTCGGAAACATGTACACAACCAAGATGGAGGTGGACTATTATTCCGAGTAGGAATCAAAATGTCGGCCAGAAAGCCCCCCTTATGTTGCTTGGGCCCGTGAAGCACCTCTACCAATGGATTCGGTGCCAGTGAGAGCCCACACTCCAAATGATAGCAATGAAGGTGTAGACATTGTAGTGCCTGCAACAACAAACACTGCGACACCTGCAGTAGATTCATGTCCGGTAGCTGCATGTCTGGGCTCCAACGCGGGAATGAATCTTCGTAGCACTGCTTCTATTACTGAGGAACTGACTAGGCAAGAAGAGCCAATACACACAGAAGAGATTGTATGTGAGAGGAGTCCAATCTCCAAAACGCGTAGCACTCTGACGACGGAGATAGCGGGATACGATTCAGATTTGCCATTGCAAGCTATTATGACCTTGAATTGCAATCATGCGCCTTTGATTGAAGGTGGAAGTATAGATGTTGTTAGGGCTATTGATTCTACTCCCGCCCCTTTGCCAAGGGTCACGAGGTCTATTCCTGCCCCTCTGCCAAGGACCACGAGGTCTACTCCCACCCCTCCGTCAAGATCCACTAGGCCCCCCATGCATCGTGGTTCACCTGCAATTGTTGATAATGAAGTTCGTGGATCGGCCCCCCAGCCCTCACACCATTCACCGATATCCGGTCCAGGAGGATTTTCAGCGGGTACACGTGAACGCACGCGTAGAGGGAAGAAGCATTTGAGAAAAACGCAAGATAGGCTACAACGAAATCCAAAACGCACACATTCCGTTGCGCAGCGTTTTGTTATCGGTGAAGCTAATTCCACCCTAAATCCTTGGCAACAAAGCACAGATGACTGTCACCGTGTTACAAACATTGATGGCACCACTGGTACGTTGAGGTTGACAAAACGATTAGTGCAAATGCGAAGTGCGGGCGGTAGTGTGGACATGGAAGTGTGCAATTTAAACACAGAGGTAGAACATGAGCTGCTTCATCCAGCAATACCACCAAGAGAGAACGACGGCAACGATGAGAGACATGGTGGCAATACTAGCGACGAGGAGTCAGGAGAAGAAACGGACCCCGAGGCCAATGAAGTGCCCAACAATGACATATTCATAGTCTAATTGTATCGGATGTAGTTGAAGATGTAGTTAAGTCATACTGTACGGATTCAACATAATGTTTATGTTTTCTAATTTGCTTACAATTTAGTTTCCTTTATTTGACAGTGGGCTCTACATACTCCAAAGCCTTCAGTGTCTCACTTCATTTGCTTCATATTGGATGGTCATTACTAGCAAGCCTGGGTCTTTTTCTAGCTATGACTCTAAGGTTTTTCAAAGGTGTTCGGTATACTCTGCATGACTGCGTGTTTGTGAGATCGAGATTGTCAGAGCCAAGTCTTGGCAAGCTCATGAGGTTGTATGATGAGCGTGGTGTCAAGAAGGTGCACATTTGGTGGTTCATCCGATTTGAGGAGATTCCACTTTGTGTGAGGAGAGTCACTCCTCCGGGTAATGTCAGGAAGGAGGTGTTTATAGCACTAGGGAACATCAAAGGAGTTGAAAACGAGAATGTGGTGGAAGTTTTGCTTGGGAAGGCAACTGTGCTCTGCACTGCTAAGTGTTGAAATAATCCTGTGCCATTAGAACTTCATGTGGAAAACGCTCATCAAGTTTTCAATCGAGTTTACAATGCCTATGAAAAGAAATTTCTCAAGATGGATAAAATCGAGAAATCTCTCTGTGAGACACAAACTTCAATCCTACTGATAGAACAATGCATGCTCTTGATGTGACTTATTTAGTAATTAGGATGTTTGTTTGGGAATACTTTGTTTTTAGATTGTTACTTATGGAGATTTTTAATTCTTAAACAACACAAAAGTTTTTCAACAAACCGGAGTGGCTTGAAGCGGCTCAAAATGTGCCACAAGATGATTGTAGATTCCCAACTTCTGTGAGGGATTTCAACATGGCTACGAAACAACTGCCTCCTATACAAAAATCTTCTTTGAAGCTGAAAGTCAAGAGACCTTCTATGGAACCTCTCCGACCACGGTTTACTGTACGGCATGGGGAAGTCGATTAAGTTTGGTACAGGGTCTCTTCACAGCTAGCGGAGGTTGCAGAGGTTTCATAGAAGGTCTCTTGACTTTCAGCTTCAAAGAAGATTTTTGTACAAGATGTTCCCTAGCGCTATAAACACCTCCTTCCTGACATTACCCGGAGGAGTGACTCTCCTCACACAAAGTGGAATCTCCTCAAACCGGATGAACCACCAAATGTGCACCTTCTTGACACCACGCTCATCATACAACCTCATGAGCTTGCCAAGACTTGGCTGTGACAATGCAGATCTCACAAACACGTAGTCGTGCAGAGTATACCAAACACCTTTGAAAAACCTTAGAGTCATAGCTAGAAAAAAACCCAGGCTTGCTAGTAATGACCATCCAATATGAAGCAAATGAAGTGAGACACTAAAGGCTTTGGAGAATCTAGAGCCCACTATTAAATGAAGGAAACTAAGTTGTAAACAAGTGAATATACAAAAAATATCCCCCTTTGGAGCGGCATGCTCAAATTTTGACAAAGGTGAACCACAACACTCTTCATACCCTAAACTGTGGTCGCGCCTCAACCCGCAGTTGACCCCTGTGCCTGCAGTTGCCCAGTGTTTGGACCCGTAGTCGCGCCCTCTTACCCGCGGTTGCCCCTACCCGCGGTCGCACAACCCGCAGTCGCCTATGTAGACGTGGTTTGGGCTTTCCACGTCGGATGAAAATATCTGCCCGTCGAGCGGAAAATTTCCAAAATTTGGGCGACCGCGGGTGTGGGCGCCTTCGAATTTGTTGCGCATGTTTGACACTCGACATACTCGACATGCGACGTCAGACAGACAACTGGACACCAAAATCCAAAAACTCGTTCGACAGAACAACCCTGATAGAGCCTCCTTCTCCCTCTTCCTGGATGTTGACAGTTCCCCTACCAGCCAATTGACCCAATTCTAGATCTCTTTCGTCTCCTTCTGGATCTGCTCAATCTCTCGGTCCTGCTCTTGTAATAGTTCCAAAGATGGGCAATTCCGGATGGCCTGCATTAACTCGCTTGGGTCGCAACCCAGCTCAGTCGTCGCCTCATTGAGTATACCCGCATACGCCTTGATATAGTTCTTCGCCTTTTCCACCCATTGAGTTCCGGATTCACAGATCTCATCTAACCGGGTTGGTGCTGTGGGTCTTTCCGAACCGTCATCCGGACTACTTTCCATCAGAACTTTCCGGGAACCCGGATCAGTAGATTTCCGATTCTTCTGTTTTCACTTGTCCTTCAACGGCTCAGCACGTTCGATATCCTCTTCATTTGATTTGCGTTGCTCCTTCTCGTGTTCCGACTGCAGTCCATACTTGAAGATGGTGCATCCGGTTTCATACTCCACCATTTCCTCCGGTTTGAGCACCTTGTATTGGTGGTACATGTGGAACAAGTAGGCGCTGATAGTGCTCTGTTTTGCCTTTCCGAAATGATCCGCCAACTTGCTCACAATCCCAAAGATCACTCTTCCCAAATGAATTGCTCTTCCTTCCATGGCCCTAAAGATAGTGTTTGCCACCGTAACCGTAACCCAGGTTGGCTAATCCGGATACAGAATCGGAATCAAGAATTCCAAGACCCGTCTGTGCCTTATGTTCGCGCAATCCGCTATGGCAAAGCCCTCCTTCAAGTTGGCCGGATGGGATAACTTTCTGACAGAGTACTTATCCGTGCGGGAGGCCCATCCGGCGCCTTGCTTCGGAAAGCCGTATACATCTGCCCACGCTTCTTCCGTCCAGGTTTCTTTCCTAGCCTTGACGGTCCATTCATATTGATTAGGAGCTCCGGAAATCAGCTACTAAATCATCCCTTTGTTCTTTAGACTCCACGGACGGCGGATCAATCCGGCGCAACCCATCCTCGCCAAGTCCTTGTCCAACATTTGCCGCTCGCTGTCGTCCTCTGGATAGGTCGGCAACACCATACAAGCCGTGGCTGGATTCCTCCGTTGGCTACTTTCCGCCATACTAAACCCTAACAGTGTGGGCCGTATCCATGCGGATTCACCAATCCCACCGTTGTGATCTCCATCTCATGACTCTTTCTCTAAACTAACACAAGCGTAGGAGTAAACTCCGCGGAGAAAAAGAACAATGACGGAAACGAGGATTGGTTAAGTACCCACTGCTCCGGCAATGGTCCAAAAACTTGGCAATTAATCCGTAACGGGTACCTAGTTCCGTAGGTTGGACCTATAATTCATAGGTCTGGAAAATCTGTCTGTCATCAGATTTCCGGATCTGGACTGGATCCGTAATTACGGAAGTTCTGTAATTTGCTAACCTATTTTTAGGAAGTGCTTTAACTGCTACCGTAAACGTTTTTGTTTCTACTTCTGGATTTAAACTTAAAAAATTGAAAAATCTAGCCAATGACAATACTAATCTACACTAACTAATTGCGTTCGCCAAATATGAACTCTGACAGATGGTGTCTATTCCGTCGGCATCCACGGTTGTATACTGAACGTGTTCGTTCCGAATTTGTCGATTTCCTCGACGCCAGGGTCGATGCTGACATGTGGACCCACTGCCTCCCTCTTTTGGTTCGTGAGATCTGAGATTTCAGCAGACGAGTCCAATGTCATGGGCGGCAACGGAGGCAAATTCGAATTCACAATCACAGGTCCACAATGAGGTGGTGGCACGTACGAAAGTGAATACGGGGAATTGGAATGCATGAAGTCATTCTTATCTAGCTTGTCAGCTAAATAAGCAATTTTATTGAAGCCTTTCACTTTGTTCCTCTCCACGAATCCATAGAAGAAGGCACCAAACATCTACATAAAAAATTGGCATTGAGTTAGTAACCATGATTGCAAAACAAGAGAGCTATCCTCGGGTCCACGATAACTTCCAGAGCACAGACTCAAATAAACAATCATAAGATATCATGATTGGAAAAGGCCGCATAAAACAATGGGTAGACAACTTGAAATACTATTATCATCGACTTAATGATAACTTAGGCCACGATCGCTCTCATGTCGTGAAGATGAAGAAAGAGTCACAAATTACCTTTGCAGCCAGCATAAACTCGGCCCCCGTATAGAGGCCCAGGACGTTTCTTTCCAACGTTGCAAATGCCTAAAGGATTTCAAGGTAGAATTCCATCCGCAGTTCCCTTGAACTTATTCTCCACTTAGCCTCTGTATTTCTGGACACATTCTTGTAGTAGGGATATGTCTTGAACGGTGCCAGATATTCCGTCTCGGCGCAAGCTTGGACACTTGCTGCAAACTCGTTCTCTTTCTTGAAAAGAAAGAGGAGCGGGACGTCAAGCTTGATCCCCCTCTTTGTGACGTTGTTGAGTATCTCTGCATCGCAAGGGATGTACTTAGACTTCAAGGAATTGTATTCTGCTAAGTTTTGAGCTGCAAAACACGTCACAGCAACCATGTCCTTGTTGCTTTCCAAAATAAAAAGCCAGACATTTGGCTTAGTCATATTCAGCTCTAACTTATCAGCTAGAAAGTTGAGGAATGGATCAACTGCACCCTCGTTTTCAGACGAAAGCGACCTAGGAATGTCCCTTGTATCCAAGACGGCAAGGTTGAGGTCCCGTGAATGATACTTGTAGAGCTTTCTTGTTGCAAGTGCTTTGGCCACGGTGTCGATCCCCCGAATCTGCACTCTTCTGGCAAGCTCTGGCAACCTGTACTTCAACTTCATGAAGCGGTTGAATATGTGGTGCACCTCAGGAAACTCCTTCTGTAGATCCTTTGATCTCTTCAACCACGCATTGTTTCAAAGGCGTCTTTTGAAGTACTCGGGCTTCGGGTATGTCAAGAGGAAATCCCAACTTGCAGATGTAAAGCGGTGCCTTGCTTTCCATGACCTCCACGTTGCGTCAATCACATCCCTGCCGTTGTTTGTGAACTTCAAAGAGGGTTTTCATGAACTCCTGAAGCTCCTGAAGCACGACTTTTTTCCTCTTCCTGCGCTTGATCCACTCAACGTTCGTCATGTTATCCATGAAAGGCACTCTCAAGTTTGAGACTAAGACTTTGGGGTAGGGAGCCCTTCGACCTGGAGTAACACCAAGCAAATGCTATGCAAATACTCCAAAATCGTGGTTTGTAAAGTGACCTACATGTCTGAAGAACTCTTTCTTTAGTGCCGTGGATTTCAATCGATAATTCTTGTTTTCTTTATAGTATGTTTTGGTAACAGGGTCAATGAGCTCGCCGTTCGAGTGCTTTGTCAAGAAGCTTTGCCAGTGCTTCCACAGCTGGTCTCGGAGGGTAATTATCTAAATCTTGTTCTTCAGATCCGAAGGACCTTTGATTGACGCCCCTTCCTTATTTGGATTTATATTGAGGAAGGGGTCAACAACTACGTCAGTGAAATTCTGCAGAATACTATTAAAAATAAATGTGAGAAATGATCTTTGCATTTTTGTATGTAGACCACATTATTGTCAACTCAATGATAATGGCAGGGCCACAAAGTGCTTTAAGGTCATGTAGTAGTTTCTTGAATAACACAATTGCAAAAAACTATTGAACTACCTAGCACAACGACTGTTATCATCAACTCGGGGATACTGTGACTGAGTTGATGCTTACCTTGTAATTTATAAGACTATACACAACCTTATTTTTCCTGATTGCATCCTCCGTGCGTACATCAGTGGGACGTCTGCAAGCACGCCAGATGTTTTTGCAACTGATGACTTGGTTCCCCCACGTCGGTTGTGCGTGGTCTAGATGATTAGTTGCATTGTAGTACCTAGATATGTTCCTCAGCCTTGTTGGATCCAGAGTCCACACAATGAATGCCTCCCACCTTTGGAGTTCCACTTTCCTCTCCTCACCACAGCCTTTCTTCTGAAGCTCTTTGGAAGCAGTTATGTTGTGCTGGCCATTCATTATCATAAATTGGCCTTTCTCAATCTGTTTCCACTTCGTCGGCTTCTCTTCGAGCACATTTTTGTTCGCATCCATTGGCGTCAAGCACACTCTCTATCGTTGTTTGATGTCGATGAGTTGGACAAGTTGATCCTTGACGGAATTTACCATGTCGTCCTGCAATGCGCGAATGATGTACTGCTCTCGTGCCAGTATGCATTGCTTGATGTCAACCGTTACGGGGTTTTGATAAAAAAGAAAGCACCCCTTGTGCTCTTCCCAGAACTGCCTCTAGAGGATTGCATGTTTTGGGAAGTCCTCCATAGGCTCTTCAAGGGAGGCCATCTCTAAAGTTGTTAATGCTAACCCTGAACTACCAGCACCTGCAGTACCTGCTTGGGTACTTTTCTTTCTTTTCTTGCTGGATTCAGCATCACTAGAATCTGTGCTACTGAGTTTTTTGGCTTCACTTGACTGAGACCCTCTTGATGTTTCTCGCGTTGCTCCAGACGGTGGGTTTAGACTGGCAGTCGAAGTTCTTCGCTGCTTATTGGCATTTCCACCCACCAAAGGTTGTTGCTCCACATGTGCAAGGGCGTATCTGTCCAATGTCTGGAAGATGAAGCTAAGCTTTGTTGCATTAGCTTTTGCCATGCCATTCTTCCATGGAACGTACCCATTGTCTACAAATTGCTCATTCAGGGATTCAATTTGTAATCCCTCCAGGTATGTCATGAGGTTTTCTAGGTCAAACTTTCTGGCCGTTGAGTTCATGTTCATTACAATAGAGTGGCAATGCTTTCCTGTCTTCCCAGTGTCATCTACTTCTCGAAGGACGATGACAACATAGTCACGCTAGTGAGCATCGATAAAGACCACTTTCTTGTTTATATTCCAGGGTAAGTATCCTGGCTGGTCGTCCACCTTGTAGCAAAGGAAGACAAATTTTTTCCAGCGGTTTACGCCAAAACTCCAGCTCAAAATGTGGTCCTTGAACTGCCAAAGAGATCCATAGGTGTCTTCCATTTTGGCAATGAATGGTTTGTCTTTCAAGGGGTTCACGAAGGGCTGAAGGTGGTGCTTTGTCGCGGAATAATCGTAGATGTCCTCGGCTTCCATATTTGAGATCCTAAGAGCAAGTGATGAGCAAACTGCTTTAGAGATAATCATCGAGTCCATGATAACACATTTCTCAAATCCAAAGGTTCATGAATATTATTATTCTTTTTCAAAGACGTGCGGTCCTCATGGTGCGAGGCTGCTTGTTTTCAGGACCCGTATCGTCGACTCGATGATACGGGACTCTGTGGTTGTATTTGTGCTTTTCAATACTTCTCTAACGCAAGGCAATGAGGTTTTTTAGTAGGATGTATTTTTGTCATGTTCCATGTGTACTTCTGGACAATTATCATCAATTCGAAGATAACTTTGTTTTCTAATGATGTATTCATATTGATGATAGTGTCAATGATAACTTTGACTCTATTGCGGTTATCATTGAGTCTACGATAAATGGAAATAATGGATGACATACGGCCTTGTTCATTCTAAAACCTAGTTTTACTTCAATGTGCTAGCATACAGTTTATCATTTGTTTCTTGTTTGTCAGAACTTCTAAGCAAGAAATCACATAGACTTCAGTGTTGTTTGGAAGTTATCATTGACTCGACAATATCTAGGATAGGTGCTGACAAGCAGGGATGGAGGTGGAGGACGAGCAAAGGAAAAGTTTGACACTAAACCCTAATTTCTATTCATCAACTACCGTACATGTAAGAACTGCTTGTTAGTTGGACATTTCTAAGCAAGCAATGACAAGTTGATAACTACTATTTTCAATAAAACAAGATGACTTATACTTACTTGGGTTGTGCAACAAGTTCTCTATCCTGTAATTGTAAATTGAAATGCTCAAGACACCCTCCAAGTTCTGCAATGACATTCACATTGAAAGAACTTCAGAGAAATTTTGAAAAAATAGGACAAGTAGTGAAGAATGCATACATGTAGAAGAAATTCAAGCATTGAACCCTAAACCCTCAAAGTTCGGAAACTTTTAAACAATAAATGTGACTCTGAAACAAGGATTGAAACCCTACACTTGTACAAAGTAACGTGTGCAACAAACAAAGGACTTGCAAATGATTGTATACTAGACACATAAAACCCTAATTAACTTCAATTGAAAGGAGTTTCTTACTTACTACTAACACATACAATTCAATTTACCTTATAGAATGAGCAGTGATGTCAATAGAAATTGAAGAGTTCAAAGCAAGAAAAAAACCTAGACAAACAGCAAAATGTTCAAACCCTTACCTTGTAATTGGCGCGCACAAATCTTCAGCAATGAGCTTCTAATCGGCCCGCACAAATTTTCAGCGACCCAACTGGTAATCGGCGAAGCAGAAATCTCCAGCGACACTAACTCCAATCAAAGCKCAACCGAAGCTGAAACTCACTCCAATCAAAGCCCAATCAAAGCTCACTCCAATCGGCAACAATCACTGCAAGCTTAGCTTAAAGTGAAAATCCAAGCGGGCCACACTCCAAGGAAAAACCCACTCCAATCAAACTCAATCAAACTCGAAGGCTGACCAACAGACTTCAATTCCAAAACTTACGGCGCAAAGCACAAGCATACGGCAACAAGAAAAAAAATTCTCCAAAATACACAACATACATTGCGCGAAAAGTGGCGTCGGCTTCTGAGGAAGACAACGACGGCCCAAGGCTAACGCCCGACCCTAGCCCAAGCCAATTCCAAGCCAAACCCAAACCCAAACCCCAGCCATCCCAAGCCTAACCCAAACCCAAAACGTAGCCCAAGCCACAAGCCTAACCCAAACCTAAACCCCAGCCACCCCAAGCCTATCCCAAGCCACAAATGAAAATCCAAGCCATATCGCCAATCCAAACCGCAAACACCTCTACACACTCGAAGCCCAGCCCATGACACGAACCTAGAGCCGAACGAATTTGCCGACCAAAACCCAAGGCACTTTCACAAACCAAATTGCCAATCCACAACCTTACTAGTGTTTTTTTCTCTGGCCATTTGGTGCACCACTATGACATTTAATATTGCCACTTTGACATTTTTGTGGGAAAAATAAAATACTGACTCTCACAAACCCCATGCCGAGAAGGCAAACCTAAATCTATAGGAACCGAGGCTAATAGAGCCACCACACTACTCCCGAATACATAAACATAAACACTAAGTTGCATTTTGGTCTTGAAAGTGACAATGTCAACCCTTTAAGGTCTAGGCGTCCACAAAGTGTTTGTTGACCTCCATTGCAATTTTTAAAATAACAATTTTTTGAAATTTCATTTGGACTAAGGAAATTAAGTCTAGAAATTTTTGTTTGTATTTTATTTTAAAGTTTTGAAAAACGTTTAAAATTAAAAAAGTGTTGCTATTGAAAGCTCCATAATTGTGTTAGAATCCAAATAACATGATATGGTGGGCTTTCAACATGACATGAATTGTACTTGTAAACTAAAAAATTATATTTGTCATTCTACCATTCATTTATTATAAAAAATGAAAAATATTCTAAAATACTTTATATTATATAATTTTATTTCCACTTTTAGCCTTCAAAATTCACAAAAATTTGAATTTTCCGTCAAAACTACTGTAAAAATATAACATAAAAAGAAAATACAGTTTAGCCAAAAAAAAAAAATTATACATCATACTACTAAAATCTTAACTCCCTTTGTAATTTCACAAATGCTACCATTAATAATTGGGGCTTGTGCTTGCTATGCAACGCATTCATTGTATCACATGTTAGTAAAAGTTTGATATATTTGAATAGAATGCATGATAATGATTTCAAAAAGTCTTTAAAATCATTATTTTAAATATTTTTCAAGAATATTTTCAATCATGTATACATAGAAATTGTATTTTCAGACAACGTGATATTACAAAAATAGAGTAGCAGTTCGGAATCACTTTTGTAATGTCACTGTTTACAAAAGGTGATATTATAGAAATAATGTAGTTGTTGCAATTAAGGTTATACTAAAGACAATCCACAAGATGATATTTTAGAGGTAGCAAATCCATTGCTTCTCTTGACTTTACACTTCTTTGCACTTTTATGATTTTGTGCTTTTGTGAGCTATGAGCTTACATGATTTTAAATTTCTATTGCTACTACCAAATGATTTTGAGAAGTTCATTCAATTGAAGCAATTTTGGATTCCACAGCAATTAAGGTGTTCACAAAGTTTTTGAAGTTTATAAGTTCTTTTCAATGTCTGTTTGAATACAATTTCAAAAGGTGAATTTAGTGTAGACAAAAAGTTTGACCATTTCACAATCATTAACACATATTAACACTATCATGTTCAAGATTTGTAGTGATCCACAATATGAAAATTTCACCAAACATCTTTTTTTGAATTTGAATTCTCTAAAATATTAGAAAGCTTCTAAACCCTTGAAGCAGGCAAAATGATTGCATTAATGTGCATGGTATATTCACATTACATAACATTCCTATAGCAAGTTCCAACTTATTATCATAGTKCACAAAACAATGTGCAATATTTCCCATCACCCAGTATTAATTCTATTTGGGTCTTATAGTGAAGCAGGGAGTCCACTTCTAAATATTATGGGGACACAACTAAATTAGATTACCACGCTCACTATTGGAGGCTTTTACTTGTATTACAAAACGTTTACGCTACTATATTTTGACAAGCATGGGCTAGATTATATGTACGCTCGTTAGGACCTTAGTTTAAGGCTTCATTGTTTGAGGCCCATGCATGGCTTACAGGTCACTTTTGGCTTTGCAAGAGCTACGGAAACTCTAAATTCCACAAATTAACTGTAAAAAAACCTATATCATATAATATTGCATTTTGCAAAATGTAGGTGGTGTAGAACCAATTTGAGGTCATTTGAACATACAAGTTGAATACTCCAATACTCTTTTGTTGAAGAAAGCTAATTGAACTTTCATAAAAACACATTTACATGAAAAATTCAAATCCAAATACCTAGTACTGAAAATTTTCAAATGAAAAAAAACACGTAGAAGATCATTCTAAATAGAAACAGAAATCATTCAAGTAAAAGATAGAAACATTGATTTGAAGTAAAAAACTCTATCTTCTACATTCATTTGTAAAAGGTAAAATCAAAAAAAAAAAAAAAATCAAATTTATGGTTGAACTAAAACGACTATAAATCTATCATTTGGAAAATTTGCCACAAATTATGTTTGGATTCTTGACAGTGGTCCAAGACACCAAAGTACATGCAATAGGTCACCATGGAGCCTTATTCTAAGTGACATTATGCACAGCAAGCCACATCATGTTTCTTTTGGGGTTTGAAAGCTAAATCATCAATTATAGATCGTGCAAAAATCTAATATTTTCTCCATAATTATCTTTTTATTTTGTTGAACCAATCAAGCTCAACACATTTTTCAATTGGACAAAGTAGTGTTTTCATTGATTTATTGGAATGTTGAATATTGTTGTTTAAATAACTTTAGAATATAAATGTACATGACATTCAATGACATTCAATAGTGCTTCCATTGAAAGTGTATCTTGTACACATTATTTTTTCATATGAATAGTAAATGACATTCAATAACGTTCAATAGTGCTTTGATTCAAAGTTTAACTTGTATACATTATTTTTTCATACAATGATATATCAATGGATGTGTACTTCTAAACTAACATTAAAAAAAAATAAAAAATAAAGGTACATATTTGTTGCACATATATTTAAAGAAGCAACTGAGGGCACCCAATGTTGCTCCTACGATGTGTCGGTATTCAATTATGTTTTACAACTTCTAACTCTATAAGAAATATTCTTACTTTTGTATTCAATGTTACTAATTGATTATGATAATTATGAGAAATCAACTTTGCAGAAAGAGCACTGAACATAATTATTGATTAATTTACATTAATTTAATTTGTATTAATTAAAAATGAAATCACTTGATTGCATTTTTGAAGATTAAAATTTTGATCTTACAACCTATACTTCTAGTAGCAGAATTTTGAAATACTTATTACAGTTTCAACTTGCATGTATTCAATTGTAATAAATTTAGTTTCTTTTCTAATGCCTACAACTTCATATAAGAAACAAGTAATTCACATTAGTAGAAGAATGTGAACAATTGAATTGCTTAAAATATTTCACGGTTATAAAAATAAGAACTTATAATAAAGTTAATTATGTATCAAAAACAAAGAATTACCCCTAAAACCCCTGGGGTAAGAAAACATAATTTATAAATACAAAGACTAAAAATAATAGCAAATAAAATAAGCGTATGACTATGTATTATATTCTTGACACCTTCAAAGGTCATTATATGAAAAATAAAATAAAACTAGCATTCATAGAATTTTAATTAAACAAAAAAYCAAAATCATACAATATTGAAGAATACTTTTGCAAATTTTGTGATTTTCTTTTGAAGAATTTGCTTGCAGTCAATTTAAAACTTCCAATAGAGGAAGATGAAAAACCCAAAATCTTAAAAAAAAAAGAACCCTAAATTTGAACTCCAAACATTAAACCCTAAACCCCGACCCTAAACCCTAAACCCTAAGGATTGGACAACACACAACAACTAAATTTCATTGGATGCTTCCCAAATCAGGAACTTCAAAGTGCTGTAAAAGTCAAAGACATGCACATGCCTCGAAATAGACGAAAGAATCATTTCGTCAACAATTATTGAACCCGAGACTTTTGGCACCCAAGTATCAATAAAGTTCCAAAAAGCTCGCGATGCTGCCAGCAAATTGCATGAGAATGTTGGGATTCTTCCGGGAGGCTTGTTGAAATCGATCTTTTTGCGATTATATTTTCCCACCCCAACGCACCACAGCAACTTCGTCTCTCTCCCCACACCTTGATGTTGGAACTTTACAGAGTGCACTGAACGTGATTTTATTGCTGTGCCACCACTATTGCACATCGCTCCGCCATTTTGCTCCGCCGCCGCCAAATATTTGTGTCCTTGTTGAAGACTTCTAATATTGTCTTTGAAGTTCGGGCATTGTGAGCGCAGACATTGAGGTTTGTTGCTAGAATGATTTGTTATGCTTTTCCTCCATTGTTGCAGCAGGTGGTACTTGCCATTGATGTTTTTCCATGACTGCAAGCGTTTTAGATTTTGTGATTCTTGGACAGGATTCATTGATGTGTACTAGTTTTATTGCTTATCTGACCGAAGCAGAAGATCGTTTGTTGAAATGTGGTGTTGTAGACGTACGTGAACGTCCGACATTTGCGACAAGAATTCCAGGATAGAATCATAATTACTACACGAAATTCTTCTTAGATTATTGTCGATTCAATGATACACTATAAGAAACCTGCGTTTTTGGCGACAACGTAGGAAAACGTGTCACTGCGTTGAATTTGACGTCACCACCCATCATTGTTGATGTTGTCCAAAATGCATTCTTTTTTTAACGTCCAAAAACGTGACAAATTTATCTGAACGTCAGAAGAAACGTCCCAATTTTCGGTGACATCAAGGCAAATCCGGCCAAACCAAACGGCTCTAAGTGTGGCACGTGGAGGGGTCTTGAGCGCCACCTCACCTTTTTCTGAGCAGTTTCTGCCACGCGGAATTTTTTGCAAAAAAAATTGGTCTGCCCGAGGTAGTGACATGAACCCACTAAAAAATCTAACGTGGACCAAAAAAAATCTGACATGGCTCTGCCACGTTAGGTGCCAAGTGTCAATTTCGATGACGCTTTGGGGTTTTGGGGCTTGTTTTCCGCGACGTCACGTAAAACATCACAGTGTTCCCCGTGACGTCAATACGAACGTCACGTTGTCATGAGAGATGTCATGGAGGATTTGCAAAAAAATGGGACGGTTGTTTCCATCGACATTTTCCTGGTTTAGGGAGATGTGTACTTTGCCATGTCTGTTGACATCGTTGACATTCGTCATTACATCATTCCGAGCATTTTCCATGATGTTCGTGTAAACATTGACGACACATTCGTTTTGACGCTTGAAACTGTTGTTGTGTGTGTATGGAATGACATCAAGTACTCCGATAATACACCGTCGGCGAGACACTCGGCACACATGGCTTTACTGTCAACACCTTCACATACCGTACATAAACTAATACTCAATCATTCATAACGAAATGATAATAACATCATGCAGAATAATATCGGTGTCCATACCATAGACGTTTATCTGGAAAAACAGGATGACATTAGTAGTTACAAGGAACATACAATGAGTGTATTGTGCAAAAACACAAATGTGCTACATGAAACGTATAAAACCAAGAGTGGAAGGACATGTTGCTTCCGCAAACGTCTCCTTGAATATGTACATTAATGAGTGGAATCGAAGTACTATAGTGGGATTTGATGTATATCCTTCCCCACCCTACTTGCGTTCACTGTCCCACTCCCTAACTGTCAACCTCGACATGATTCGAAATGTCTCTGCTAACGTACTCGACGTCTGCAATGACATGGAGGTCAACATGAGCAGTCTTGACGTATGCGCATCACTTTTTTCGGGCTGGTGATCTTCTCCCACTAGAACCCTGCATCACCCCCAGCCACTGCCATCATGAATGCATTGAAATTGCAAAAAGGGCTTTTTGAAAGGAAGTAGTGCCCATCGTGCAGTCACCCAGCATAATTTCAATATCCTAACACGACTAGCACTGGAATCAAAAATGTAACTAGATGTCATCGGACTTCACTCACTTTTGGGCCAGATTGGACTGCCTTTGATACACCGGTTGACTTGGCTGCTGTTGCTTTCGGCACACTTGTCTCCGCCTAGGGCTTCACAACCTTCTCGGATGCTGTCCACACTGTCCCGCGACGAAGCCTACTTGATAAATCGCATGGGGCTTCAACATCCTTATCAAAAGCACGAGGACACACTCATGTCATCCTCTACAGCACTAGTAGAAAAAAACGCATCCTAATCCACTTAAAAATCAACTGGTATAGATTGATTAGGATGTGGATTTAGATAGCTAGATTTGGACACCAATTAATAGCTTTCACTTGATTTGAACACTAATCCACAACTTTCAATTGGTTTGGATAGCAGAAATGTGTTGATTGTCTGCCAATCCAACAGAGAAAATTTTAAAAATTGCCAAATCAACACAACTTTGTAGATAAGGGTAGGCAATTCTAGTAGTGCAGGTTAAATAATGCGTCTAGTCAACTTACCAAAGACGTTCGCAACGACATCTGGCATAACGGGGATGTCATTCTTCAGCGTCTTCAATAACGTCATAGAATATAAGACTGCAACATCACGGCATCATTGCAAGCTTTGGTCGCCACACTAGTAGGAACCGACATGACCTCCAGACATCCATTACCAGTTTGAGCGTTCGGGATTCAGATCCACCGCCTTGTACCACAGGCTGCACTACTGCGACGGTGTCGAGTTTGTAGGCATCGTCTTCTTCTTCGATGCCTGCTTCTTCCTCAGCCCCCTCCGTGACATCTGCGGATTTTGAAGCCAATGTACAGACCGGGTCTTAGACATCTTCCGCAACATAGGTCTCTGCAACATTCTCATTAGGTGCAGAGACATCTCCACCAACGTCTGACTCAACGGGTATTACGTCGACCGAGACGTCGCCTGGGATCTCCTGTGCATGGGTGGCCGGCTTCAACATTGTCATGAGAAAATTTGGTTCAACTGTCGCCCACGTTGCTGCTCCCTATGACATCGACTCCACTGCTGTTGGAACCTGCGCAAACAAGGAAGGCTCTACTACGGCATGTAATGACTTTGGGCTCGTACCAAGTTTCAATTGTAGTCCCTTCAACATCTCCTCCACACGCTGCTGTGATGATTCAAGGCGGACCATGGAACCCTCCAACTCTGACATGCACGTGCGCAACTCCTCAAGCTCCTTGCCATGATCTTGCCGACCTCTAAGCTTTTCTTCACTAATTCGCTTTAACTCCTTCGCTACTTCAGCGTCAATCTCCGCATCATACGATGATCGACCCAACGACAAACTCTACATCAAGATGAAGTCAATAGTGTCAATCCAAGAAATGTGGAAGTTTCCGTCCATATTTGCAAACTTTGTCATATTGCCACTACAAAAGACAGAACACCCTAAAATGAACAAAGGAACAAGAAGACATCTACAAAACCTGTGAACACTCTTCATGTAGCATGGAACATAGCATGTCCTTCAAAACGTCCAAACAAGGCCATATGTTTCTAAATACGTCTACTACGACATCACATGTCCTAAAACATGTCTTCCATAACATGGACTGTCAAACATGGTAGGACAAATACACGTTCAAGGCATGCAAGGAAATGAATACAGAAAGGAGTGAGAGTGACAGTCACTCACCAAGCGTGACACGACTTGCCTTTCAACGGTTTTTGTTTGTGTAGTGCCGGTTCTTTTACTCTTGGAAATCGCACGCATGTGTGCAGACTTTGCTTGGGCCGCTTTGGTAGACCGTGCATCCACAAGACCCTTCCAATACGTGTCATTGTAATTCGGAGGCCTTGGCAGATCGGCATCAATCATTTGGTTCAACTTGAACTGCAAGGTGATGAGTGACTTCGTGATCACGGGCCCAAAGAACTTCTCACTCACGCACTCGCTCAGACCAATAGGCTCCTCATCTGCAAAACGTTGTCGCAAAGTTTGCGGTCGGTCCAGAAAAGCACGGGGCTTCTGGCTGTGGTAGTGCTTGTTTGTAAACCAAAAACAACTTTGACCAAGAAAACCTCAATTCCAACACCAACCCAATTACAATAATTTACCAAAATCCATTTTCAATAATACTTACTTTAAAGTAAAGACAATTTTGCTATTGCTTTAGCAAATTCACTTTCACCCACAACCCTCATAATATATTTTTCTATAATATAATAATCTCAATTTATTTTTCTATATCAGAATCCTCTAATTTTCCTCACTATTGCCTTTATATATTGATTTTAGCTTATTAATAAAAGTAAAAGAAAACATAAAAATAAAACCAAACTAACAATTAACTCTAACTTGCAATTATAGAACTAATATTAAAATAAATAAATGTCTATTTTTAACTAATAGACGGCCCACATCACGACAACGTGTTCATTCATTAGTTCTGGTACAAGCCTCCAAGATTGGTGTGGAGCCATGTCAAAAAACACTTAATGTGCCGCCACAAAGATGAAAAAGACCTTACAGTTTAGGCAGGTATGTGGGGTTGGAGGCATTGACATGCAATGAAGTATGTACTAAAGTGTGCAGCGTCAAAGATAGTTAAATGAAAATAGAACGTTAACCATAATGTCACATCAAATGTCATAAACAACGTCAACGACAGCGTTGCCAGAGTTTCAGGCAACGTTGTCTGCAACATCATTGACGGCAAAAATAGAAACAGAAGAGTTTAGTCCAACATTCCAGTAGGTTTTAGAGAGATTTGAGTACAGTCACTGAAAAAGTGTCCTCCAGAGCTCCTTCGGCTGGCCCTCCCAGCTTTTCGTTGGGTCAAGGGACTTTGCATATTTCACAACGTCTTTTGTCAGGGGGTCCTTCATTGCTCCGTGCGGCTCTCCATTACTATCCAATTCAATGGGTTTCTTCATAGCAGTTTCAAATGCGGACTTGCTCTTCTTCTTCGTCTACACTGCCCCAATAGCATTTTTTGTGTTGCCCTCGGAGTTTTCCCCGCCAGTACCTACCTCATAGCTTCTATCGCAACACATGCTTTTATAAACTTCAGTGAGTGCAGCAAGAACATGTGGGACCACATGCTTGTTTAGGAATGGTGGCACAAAAGAACAAGCAAACAAATGAGCTGAAATGGTTCAAATCGGATTGGTTACAAGACGTGACTTCACATAGTAAACGTAGTACAGGGAACTTGTTTGACGTCAATGTAAAGAACCCGGACATGCTCAATGACATCAGCTGGGACATTGACAGGTACACAATGACGTCTCCCAGCAAAATTGCAGAGGGTTAACACAGGGTGCCTCGAAAATCTCAATCACCTGAACCACGACATGTCAATATAATGCAACTGTATTGCGACTATTCACAAACCCCCTCTGTCCTAGCGTTCGCATCTACGTCCATAGTCACGTCACCAAACACGTCATTAAGTCACTAGCTACGTCTTGCACTTGCGTTGGCTCCTACGTCCACAGTCACGTCACAGAATACGTGACGACGTCACTGACTACGTTTTGGGAAACACAAATGTTAAACAATGTCGAGAACGATGTCACCTTAGCGCTTCGTGGTGACGCGTCCCGTTTCTCCAGACATTGTACGAGACATTGAGGCAACATAAGCAACTCTCAAAAAATTATGCTTACCTCCACAACTGCTCCCTCAAGAAGCCGCTGCCGTCACCGTCTTCATCTAATTCGTTCTCTTCCTCCTCGTACTCCTCATACTCTTCCTCTTCGCTCATCTCAATGACCATCTGCTTCCTCGAAGATCTAGCACCGGACTGCCGCGCAGTGCCCTTCCCTCGTCGATCAGACACTGAACAAAGCTCCTCACGCGCCTTGGAACGTCGCTCAAATTCACCACGCATGTGCTGGGGTGCTAGAGAGGCCTCCTCCGGCGAGGCACACGCTGGCGGATTCTTACGTTTCCCAGTCATTCCCCTTGCCTTGGGCATGGCGCTAATCCCCTCTCTCTAGTGCACAAAAAAATTCCCTTCCTACGCAAACAAGGCACGCTAGAGCAAATCAAAATTAGCACGGGATGAAACTGAGGTTGAAGTCCCGGGGTACAAGGAGGAGCAAAACGGCAAAACGGCAGGATTTTTGCCAGAAGCGGCTCGGCCTGGACGGGTTTTCGCCTTGCAGTCCGTGACTCAGACAGAACGTGGAGGAGAGGCGCTCCATCTGCACCGACCCACGCGCGACGGCTACACGCGAAATCACTTCCGGGCTGCATACAAAAGGAACTGCGGAAACCATAAGTGCGGAAACAAAACCCTGCCACTCACCTGAGCACTGAATTGCTCCCAAATTTGACACCTAAAACGAATGCAACTGCAGGGGAGAACACAATCAGCAGTTCCGAGGCAAGGCGTGCAAGCGAGGGGGCCGCAGCCAATCAGAAATTTTAAAAACCAAGCACGCAAAGGCGGGGAGGAGCAAGACGTCGATAGAGACGAAGAGAACACAGGGTGTCACGGCAGGCTTGAATTTGCCCGGGTAGGGTACCCTATACCCACGGTCCCCACCCTATACCCGCGTCCGCGTGGAATCGAGCCGCGTCGGGTGATTGGGGGTGAGCAGCGCAGGGTCTAAGGTTTCATTGCCTTGGATTTGGCGATGCGCTGAATCTTGGACGGTGACCCTGCAATTCCCGAAAGCCAACAACCGCAGCCGATCTGAAGGTCAAAAAAAAAAAATTGGACTCACTTGTTAGACAAGGTCGATTGAGCCCTCGTCGGTTGCACAAGGCAGTGCGATGGAAGGGCTTTGCAGAAGCGGCTCCTAGCGCTGAATCCCCATTGGCAAATCTCTCTGGACACTATCCATTGCTAGTTTTTTCATTATACTCCTCCGAGGAGGACGCCCTCCACATTCACTCACTAGATTGCTGAGGACCACTGCAGCGTCGAACTCCGCCACCTTCACAGGTTGCGCTTCCCCGGCATTGTCTGCAAATCAAACAAACTTAGTGCGGGCGGGTGCCACGGAGGTCAGTGCCATATTGGTAAGCAACATCCTAAAATGAATGCAACTGCTTAGGTGTGTAGTGATTGAAGTTCATGAAACCCTAAGGCTGTAGCTCCGGTTTCTTTGACTTCACTCTTTTTGCAATCATTGACGTCAGACACATGGGGTTTTCCAATGATTGAAGTACGAATATGCGTTTTCTATGGCATGAGAAGAGACGTTGTTGGTGACATCCACGTGTTGCAACGAACGTCTTCGACTCACAGACCATGTCTCGTTTTTGAAATTTATATGGAATTGCAGGCACGAGAAAGGCATTACAGAAGCGGCGATTTTGTGGAACACTGTTGTTAACAATTGTCCACGACGTGTCCACGAATTTGTCACAACGTAATTCCATTTGAACTGGTAGACCAAGAAGCACACTAAGGTAATTCAGGATAACAAAATGTATTAATATTGGGAGATAGTGTTTGCTGTCACTGCCAGTGAAAGAGAACGTGCGGGGTCCTCGTAGGAATTGCACTGAATTCTTAGACCCATGTTCATGGAGAGATTCACGTGAATGTCTTCGTGGACGTCGTCAATGACATCCAAAACGTCGTCACTGACATCAAAGACCATGTCATTGATAACGCAAGAGATTCAGTTACATGTGTTTGCAGATGTCCAAAGTCTAGAAGTACCAAACAGGAATGCGTTCAGATGGTGTCTCTCCAAACTGTAATTGCAGGATCTTTGTGGAAAAGTACCCTTGACCTCAAAATTCGAACATTCCAGCAATTTTGCAAAAATTTTCTTTCTTCTTCAATGACATTCAACTTTGTATTCTAGAACTCAACATGTTCTTTTTTGTGAAGGGTTTCGGGCGGACCAAAGGCTTACTGCACAATTCCATGCTTCAATAGTTGATGTGAGCATGGCGGCACGCATGAATTCCTCATCCAGAGGACGCGGCACCACCATCCGCATCACTGAGGACGGGCGTACACTCCGCCACATACCGGTCGTTGACTTAATCCTCCACACTGAGCTACGAGTGGCCACCGAGAAGAACGTGCGCCCCTACAGGTATCTTTGTAGGAATTGCAAGGGCGGACTCCGCAAAACCATACAAGTGATACGGCAGCACCATTCCCTTGCGGGTCAAGATCCATTTATGAATAAATCGTTACTTGGTGGGGATCCCCTAGAGGGCTATCCAGCTGCAGGAATCTGGATGGAAGACGTTGCTTATGATGACAACGTCGTTCACAACGTCACTGAAGACATCGACGGTGACCCTGCTGGTTTGTTAGGAGGAGAAGAAAATGCCCAAGCATTAGATGAATCCAGTGACCCTCCACTGGATGAGTACCATGAAGTGCAATGGCAAGTCATGGAGGCCTTTGATAGAGGGGATGAAATGCATGAACAGTCTAACGCCTCCCGTACCCTCGGCGACGTAGACAATGGTTGCAATGACACCGTAGACAGCATGGAGGATATGTACACGCAAGCCACTACTCCGGTTTATCTCGGCTCAAGGACCAGCATTGTGTCGGCGACTATCATCATCATGAACATGTGCACCGTGTTTCGCGTGAGCAACAAATTTTCGGATGAACTATTCCGATTTTTATCAAGTGACTTGCTCCCGGCGGGTAATCTATTGCTTGCTAATCATTATGAGGCACGGAAGAGCATTAGGCGATTGGGCCTTAACTACAACAATATACATGCTTGCCCCTATGGTTGCATTCTCTATGAGGATAAGCACGAAGCACTACAAAGTTGCCCTCAGTCTAATAGTGCCGGATGGATAGATGGCACAAACAATATTCCATCCAAGGTCATTTGTCATTTTCCCTCATTCCAAGATTGAAGCGCATGTGGAGGTCGCCAGAGATAGCGCGCATGTTGATAGGTTACACTAAACACGTTAGCAATGACGGCGTCATGCGCTCCGTGGTGGGCAGCCCAGCATGGAAACACATTGACAACGACATCGTGTTCAACAACTTTGGAGCTGAAATGCGGAACATGCGACTTGCGCTTGCTTTGGACGGTGTCAACCCATTCAAGTTGAATAACACAAACTGGTCTACGAGGCCAGTGCTCATCCTAATCTACAACTTTGAGCCTTGGTTTGTCACCAAAAAGTTTTTTATTTCCTTATGCATATTGATTTCCGGCAAGCACTCTCCTTCGTCAAGTGGGCTTGACATCTTCATACGTCCGTTGTTGAAGGAGTTGAAGGAATTGTGGTAGGGTGTTTATGCATTAGACTATTCCCAACCAGAAGGCAGTCGGTCGTTCAACTTGCGTGCAATATTGATGTGGACCATATCTGATTTCCCAGCATATGGGCTGATTTCAGGCCTTTGTTGTAAGGGCCATAGAGGCTGCCCGCACTGTGGACAAGACACTGATGCAATAATGGCCAAGACTGGAGATGTCTTTTCAAATAGAAGAGCTAGATGTTCGAAGATAGTGTATGGTGGCATATGGCGGTACTTACCTCGACATCACCCGTACCGAAGAAACACTCGATTCAATGGCAAAGCCGAGTACCGTGGTATGCCTAGAATACAAACAGGGCAAGATGTAATCAAATTTGCGGCATGGCGGCAATCATACCTAGCCCTAGGTGGTAAAGAAAATGGACCAAATGACCCAGTGCATAAGACAAGGGTCAAACAATTGTGTACATTGTTTGAGCTGGACTACTGGGAGGTCAGTCACTGAGCACCCTCCACAACATGAACGTGCAACTCACAATAGCGTCATTGGCAACATCTCTGCCCACCCGTCTAGACAGTTGAATCTCGTAGCCGTTCGCCATGACGTCATCATGCATGTCATGAAGTGTGTCGTCGTGAAGGCACTGACCATGCTGTGGACGTTCTTTTGTTGAACTGCAGTGAAGTACTCAAAGTTTCCCAATATGTATTCACTAATAATTTCTTTCATCACAGCATGTACATACTGAAGCATGAGGCTTGTATTCTAGAAAGTAATTGCATGTAGTGCCTGGGAGTGCAGCATTTGCTGGAACGGCATATTTTGGATGCTATGCATTGCAAGAAGAATGTATGTGAAAACATAGTGAAGACTTTTGGGGGAATGAACAATAGTCCGGGGAATTGTCTTGATGCACAAGAATTAGTCATTCGTGAGGAGGTATGGCTGCAGGATCCATGCCGCCGACAAGATGAATACTACATGTTGCAAGCTCTGTTTGTTTTGAAGCCTCACGAACGGAAAGAGTTTGTTTCAATAATTTCTAATATTCGGACTCCTTCGAACTATGTCGGAAGCATTCACAAGCGCCTAGAAGATGGGAAATTGCAATATATGAAAACCTATGACTACCATGTTCTCATGCAGCAAGTGAGTCACTCCAAATTTTTTTCATTTCAATGTATGTAAACAAATGTATAGCCATTGACATGTAAAATGACGCGTGTAAGTTCACGTCTATGGTGAAACAGTGCATGGCATGCTTCTTTTGAATTCAAATAGGAAGGAATTGAAAGGAGTGGAAAGGCTCCTCTCAGTGTTTATAATGGTAGCCTCCTTCAACATGTGTGAACAGAGTTTGTTTCTTGTCATGTCATTTGTGACATACTTGGTGACATGCTTGGTGACGTGAGTAGTGACGTATGAGGCTTGTATTTCCTACATAGCCGAGTGGAAGCAACGGATGATTGATACCTAGATCTATGTCTTCTGTCTCCCGAGTCGACATTCTATGTACTGAACCTCATGAGCTAGGAATTTGGTGTCAGTTTCTACCGGTGGCCATCCGAAACTTACTTGAAAAGAGCGTGCGCATGGTGATCATCAAAATATGCAAGGTATTTCAAAAAATCTGTGCCAAGGAAGTGCGCGAGTATGTGACCGCGATGACATGATGCATGACGTCATAATGGCAACTTGTGTGTTGGAGAAAGAATTCCCCCCGACATTTTTGAACATCATGTTTCATCTTCCCGTGCACTTGGTCCAACAATTGTTTGTTTGTGGCCCAGTGCACTGCCGTTGGATGTATCCCATAGAGCGTTACATGAAAACTTTGAAAGATTATGTGCGGACTTTTGCACATCCAGAGGGTAGCATTGCAGAGGGTTATCGAATGGATGACGCACTAGGATTCTGTACGGAGTACATGCGTTTGTACGGAGGGACCATGCACCGAATATGAGACGCAAATGAAGAGCCTACCATGACAGACGAAATTCTTTGATCAAATTGCAACCGCAAGCGGAAGATGTCAAATGAGTTTCGAAACCTTGCGCATGCCTTTGTATTAGACAACGCAGTGTGCCTTGAAGCTTGGCGTCAGTGAATTCCGAAATCCTCTTTGCAGTGTCACGGAAGTTTAGATTGATGTCATTTTGGTCGGATGCTGTGTATCTGGTTCAACATAGATCTACTAATGTAGACCCTAAATCCTAAACCGCGAACGTTGAGTTTGACACTATCGTAGTGACCTCCTACTGGCATTCCATGTGTCACAATAACATGTGACATGTATTGCCACATCATTAGTGACGTCCCTCTAGACATCCTCCAAAACACAATGCGGTGCCAGAACATGTTCAGTTAGATGTCATGGACATTGACCATGTTGCCTTTGACGTCATGAGCTCTAACTGTGAACCGTACTCTAAGTTGTCCTCGTTGGAACGATGTGTAGGCAATACACTACCGCAAGATGCAAATGTTGGCAAGATAGAGAGACATCTAGGCGCCAATTTTGTTGTTGCCATCCTTTAACGGTAGTGCAGTTTCCAGTTGATCTGTTCGATTTGCCTACTTTTGCTTCCTGGTTGTCCGCACGGCTGAAGACCATGCAAGAGGTGGGTGAGCATGTGGACGACAAGGTTGCCTAGTACGTACAACCTCCTGAGCGATACGCAACATCACATCGGCAAATGCATGCCTTCGACATGCACTTGCGCATCCGTAGCGCCGAAATGGGGTTGGTTACACGAGATTCTTGTGTGGTTGCCTCATTCACTCGCCAGCTTCGTTGGGGGCTGCGGAACGGGCAACCGATGGAGAGAACTGAGGACTATGTGGGGTACATTGAAGAGATTTTGGAGTTAGACTACCGAAACTACTGCACAACTGTGCTGGTATGCGATTGGATTCGCGGCACCAATGATGTTCGTTTCCCTCATGTGCAACGTGATCGCTACAGCTTTGCGATCACAAATTTCAATCACATGGACGGCAAGGTCCATGCAAACTCTTTTGCGTTTCCCTTGCACAGTCAACAAGTCTTCTTTTCAGACGATCCTCACAAGCCAGGCTGGAAGATCATATGTCGTACAGAGGTTAGGGATAGACGTGGGCAGCTCAAAGAGCATCAGCCCATTCCGTCTATGATCGAAGTAGGTAACGATGAAGACTTTGCAGGGCTCCATGCCGCCGCCCTGGAGTCAGAGCCAATTAGAAAAGTGGCAACAGTCGGTGGAATATTCATCTTGCCAGCACCAGAGGCTCCAAGGCAGCAAGATCGCACGCGAAGGTAGGAGGAGACCTTCATGGCATGTGGGAACATGATTACCCCTATGGATATGTCACCTCTGTCTGATGATGGCGACGTTTAAGATCATGTTACGTCCAACCCGCAGAACTTGTCATCAAAGATGTTCGTGACAACATTGCGCATGACGTCCTCCCTAACAGATGTGAAGCACGCAAGAAATTCTGCATCACTGAAATGTTGATGTCCAAGTTCCTGTCATGAACAGAGTTTGCATTATGCATGTGAAAACCAGTTTCTTCCGTTTCAAGATTGGAATAGAGGGTACCAATTTTGCACCCATTTTTTTTCCTCCCCAAGGGAAAGATATGTACGTGTGAAGAATGTTCCAAAATGTCCAATATGAAACCAACTGCATTTAAAGAAATTCCTTAAATTAACAACATCCGATTTCATTACATCCGATTCTTTTTTCTTACATCCCATATTTTTATGAATTTTCTTTTTTTTGGGGGCCTATACTTTTTTGTGATGTTCCATTTCCTTTCTTACGCTCCATATTTTTTAGTAATTCCCCCTTTTTTTCCTTCTTCCCCAATTTATTCTTATTCCTCATTTTTTTTCTGTGCACCCCATTTATTTTCCTTACACCCCATTTTTTTTTAATTACATCCCATATTTTAATGAATTCCCATTTTTTGTCTTGGTCTCCATTATCTCTAGATGTTCCATTTTCTTCATTACGGTCCATGTCTTTTTCGTAATTCCCCCTTTTTTTCCAACTTCCCCAATTAATTTTTATTCCTCATTTTTTTCCGTGCACCCCATTTTTTTTCCTTACACCCTATTTTTTTCCTTACACCCCATTTATTTTTCTTAATTACATCCCATATTTTAAGGAATTCCCATTTTTTGTCTTGGTCTCCATTCTCTGTGGATGTTCCATTTTCTTCATTACGGTCCATGTCTTCTTCGTAATTCCCCCTTTTTTTCCTTCTTCCCCAACTAATTCTTATTCCTCATTTTTTTCCGTGCACCCCATTTTTTTTCCTTGCATCCCATTTTTTTTCATTACACCCCATTTTTTTTCTTAATTACATCCCATATTTTAATGAACTGCTGTACACTACAATTAATACCCATTTGTACGTTGTTTTCATTTCCCAATATGTTGCGCACTCTCGAATTCTTACACCCCCTTGGCATTTTTTTCCTGTCCCCCCATCAAAATTTGTTTTGCAGTGTCCAGKACCTTTTTGCATGCCCCACTTCTATCCTCCACTCCTCATTATGTGCGTGGCCTACAATTTGTCCATGGTTTTGGCATTCTTCAGACTTCTGCAAATGACATGTTCTTCGCTGGAACATCCCTTTTGCAGTGAAAACCTTTATTTCTTTCCTTAAACTCCCATTCTTTTGAATATGCCCATTTGGTTTATGGACTCCTCATTTCCATTTTCCATTTCCCCCTTTTCTTAATTCTGAACGCAATCCATATGTGCACTCTTCAGTGTTTTTCTATCATTCACGGTTCCACTAGACTGTATAGTCTATTTCTCCACAATGCCACATTTTCTCCCCCACTACCCATTATGTTGCCCATTGTCCATATTCTATTACATTCCCCATTTTTCAACCCATGCCAACCTGTGTTATGCACTCCCCAATGTTTACCCTGATCCCAACCATTTGCACTATCCCAACCTCCCTTTTGTTTTGCCACCTCCTCCCCCCCTAAATTATTTTTCATGCAGTTTAGCATTTATTCGAGCACCACTCATTTTCCCTCCTTGAATGTAATTTAATTTTGGCAAGATAATGGTTTTCCCCCTCGCCTTCATCTATTATTTTTTTTTGCATGCGTGAACCCATTCCGTATTCAAGTACTTTCCATTTGAAGTGTCCTAGTTTGGTTCAAGTCTAAATTTATTAATTGTTGCACAATGTTTTTTTGCAATATTGGTCTTTCAGTACAATTTGGTAAGAAGCACACGAACCACATGCAAAATTTGTGCGCACCAACTCCCATTCCGCATCCCTTCAAAGTTTTTGATGCTTGTGGGAGCAACTGCCCTTTTTGCAGTAATTTCCTACCGAGCAGCGTCCTCCCTGAATCTAGTCACGCTGCCCACAGTCGTTGGGAGGAGTTTGCTGACGTGGCCATCCCGCATTTTTTTTGACGTCATCGAAAATTTCACTCAATGTTATGTATGACGTCATGGGTGACACGTAACGTTGCTAGTAACAACGACACGTTTACACGCTTTTCTCTCCTTGTTAGCTTGGACATCATCCGAGATCGCAAAATCCGGCACGCGTTTTTCAAAAAACACAGGATGTCATTTAAAACAGGCACACGTTTTTTTGCAAAATCGTAGTAAAAAACGCCGGTTTCTTATAGTGATAACAGAACTGTAGTAAGTCATTGTAGTTCTATTGATCTGCATTACATTAAGACGCCCACGATTATCCTATGCAAGTATTAAATTACGTTCTCGTTCTTCTCCTGGTTATCAACGTATCGATTATAAACAAACTATCAATAAAGAATTCCCTTTCCAATATTCCACAAATTGAACTGACGTCAATTACGACCGAATCCCAGCAGTATAATTATATTTACGTTGTTATCTAGGATATTGTCGATTTGACAATAATTCCATGATGACATAATTCCATGATGGTTTATCATTTTCCTACCCTAGCAGTATATCGTCGAGTTGACAATATTGAATTATAGTATTGGAATATAAATTTCCTTGATAGCATATTATTGTCGAATCGATGATAACCCAACTCTATTCAATTATTTCTGGCATGAACATCAAATCTTGAAATTTATTGCCTATAGTTTTATCCTCGACACGACAATAGTGTAGCGTGTCTATTCGAGCTGTCCATTAGTTATGGAGATTAAATATATTTAGTACACTGTTAGGCTGTTGTAGAAAATCATGAAGTCATAGCATTATCGTCGACTCGACGATAAATCTTATGTGTTTGAAATTATGTCTTTCAGGATGGATATTCATGGCCCTCATGACTTTACAAATCCAGTGCCAACGTTACCCCCTAGGATCATTGTGTGCGACGGAATTCCACGTGCAAAGTGGGTCAGAAGGTGCGTCACCATTCAAGATGAAGCGAGAAATGATGTTGCAAATGGTGTTTGCCAAAATGTGGATCCGGAGCTCGTAATTGACATGGACAAGAAGGCTTTGGGTGATGACCGTGTCGCAGTTCAAATTGCAAAGTCTTTGCGTGAGGAGGTGGTCCCGTCCGCTTGGAAGTGGTCGATGCACTCTTGGGATATCAAGCGGGTTTTACTGAATGGTGTCAGTTTATATGACCATAATCAAAACCATATTTACAATACGGCTTTAAGTGCTTTGGGTCACAGAATTCGTAAAGGGGTGCGGTCCTACGAGAGCTGTCATGAGAGGGTGGAGCCTGATGTCCTCTTAAGAAAAAATTGCTCCTCACTGAACAATGCATCCTTGAAGTGTCCACAAAAACATGCTGCAAGAAGAATTGTTGTCAGCCTTTTCCTTGTACATAAACCCTTGCAATTTGGACTTTGCTTCATGTCCAAGATGGGTTCTATGAACGCAAGAAGACACTTCTTGAAGTGCACAGACAAATCTACAAAGATAGTATTGGCAAGGAATGCATAACTTTGAAAGGAAGGGAAGTGTGCCCCAAGGCATGGTGGATTATTCACGGGGTTTCAAAAGCTACTTTTTATAGGTATAAAGAAGGGGCCAAAGCTGGCAAGCAAGCTGAGACGCATGGAAATTTGGGATCTAAGAAGCTCCATACGCATACGCAGCAAGCTACTGCCGTACTTTGGAATTTGATTGTGCCTTATGCGGACAAAATGCTGCACAAAACAAGAACATTAGAACCTGGAAAGAAAGTGACTGCTATGGTTCTATCGTCTACATTTCGATGGAGTGACCAATTGCCAAAAATCAATGAGACCAATGCTATGTTAAATTTGCAACCTATATCTTCTAGTGTCTTGAGCAACATTTGCCGTGCTTCGTTTCTAGAATTCGCTCCAAAGGCTCGTGGAGATACTTTTGCTCGGTGTGGCCAATGCGATGCATACAAAAAATTTAGAAGCCTTTGCACCCCGTTCTCAGAGTCACAAGAGCAGTGGACCAATTTTTTGGACTCCCATGTTGCTGCACAAACAGCCCACAGAGAACTCTACTATGGAAATCGGGATCTGTCCGAGAGGTACCCAGAGAAAATATTGTGCATTATTCACAATAAAATGGTCCACTCCAAGGCCACTTCTCCGCACTTTTCTCACAAGACCAAAGCAACAGATTCCTTTAAGAAAATGCCTGTTGCTATTACTGGTATGATTGCTCATGGACATGGCAACATTTGATATGCACACTATGGCGTGGGCATTTCTCCAACCGATTCAAATCATACCATTGGGTCCATTGCAAAGTTGTTGCGTGATCTAGAAGGACCTCCCAAGAATTCTTTGCGCATGTTATTTTCTGTAGAGGACAATCAATACATATTAACACAAGCGCTACTAGACGGATCAAGCATTTGCTTGGATTCCCTTTTTCCACTTCCACAGGAACCACTTCCGGCTCAACCTCTTCCACCAATATTGACTTTGCAACTAGACAATGCATCGAAAGACAATAAAAATCCATGGATTTTTGCTTTTTGCTTTTTGCTTGTATGCAAAGGTATTTTCAATGAGGTGTACATCAACTTTCTCATTGTCGGACACACGCACAATGATATTGACGCTCTTTTTGGTCAATGGAGTACGAGGTTGAAGACAAACAACTACCCCACACTTTCCAAGCTCATGAAATTCTTCATGGATTGTGAAATGCACCCCATCATTCCTCACCTCATTGAAGAAGTTCCTGATTTCAAGGCATTTGTGAATGGATATTTGGGCATTGGTAGGGACTTCTTAGGAGGTCATTCAAAATTTCAACAGTTCAAGTTTTTCATGGATTCTAGTGGATGGCCTTTGATGGAGTATAAGAATCTATGTACTGACAAGAATTGGCTACGAGAGCATGACAAAGGGATTCGCTTATGCTCTGAGACTGAGGACAGTCGTCCCAAAAAGCCATGCGGTAGTCCAGCACCTCTACATCCACATCCGATGAAAGCCCTGGAGGAGGTCAAAAAGGTCTTGAATGGTTTTGTTGCACATTGGAAGAAAATGTCAAATGACAAAGAAATTGAAGAATTCAAGCAAAAAAATGGTCACCTAGAAGATTATTGGAAAAGGGTGAGAACTGCTTTAGATGCACCTCTTCAAGTGCGTGAGACATTACTTGACGGCTTTTGGTCGACTTCTAGGATCACCCTTGACCAAACAATTCGAATGCAAAGAAATGCCGCTCTTTGTGAAAAAGATGCCGAAGATGCCAACTTTGTTGGGCGTAAGCCTGATTGTCCGCACAATTGATTCTGCATTAATCGTGATACGTTTGCAGGTTATTTTGTCGTGGTACATCCTGCTGATGGTGACCCAAAGCCTTTTTGGCTTGCTAGGGCCATTACAAATCCCACTCTCGATCCCGAGCATATGCATATGATTGAAATTAAATATTGGACACCATCTTCGGATTGGTCCATTAATTTGGAGACACATGTTGGACAGGACACAAAGAAAGGGAATGTGTGGCGCGAGGATCGTATAATACCTTCAATGTGGTCGAGCATAAACTGTATCATGACGGTTTGGAAGCCACGCTTTTGAGAAGGAACTTCAAACCCCAGAGTATCAATTCCAAAATCACAAATTGACATCATCAAAGCATCAGTGGCGGCCTTTATAGTTGATGCACCAACAATGAATCTATGGGTGAAAGATGAAGAGTCTGTTGTTGTAGTAATAGACTATTGTTTTTTTCAATTTAAAATAGACTAATAGAGTGCTATTTGCATTACGGTAAACTGAGATTTTAGCATTCATATGTGTATTAGTTGATAATGATAGCATGGCTATGTAAGTTATTTTGATTTCTATTAATAGTAAATGTATTTTTTTATTGTTGCATCTCAATGTATTGCATTCAACGTATTCTTTAGGAAAAATTCTTTTGATGAGATCTTTTTAATGTAAAAGTTTGTTATTTGAAATTTCTAGATAAGTGGTTTTATATATGTAAGTTACAATTTAGAGAAATGTCTCAATTTATGAAATGTTGATGTTTTGTTTCCAACCTCAAAATAAAATAAAAGAATCCAAATATTGGTTGCAAATTTTTGCTAATTTCAAAGTGGTAGAAAAGTAATTTAATACGTAATTTGACATTTTAAAGTCTCAATTTAATGGAGAGTCTCAATTTAATGGAGAGTCTCAATTTAATGGAGAGTTTCAATTTAATGGAGAGTCTCAATTTAATGGAGAGTTAAATCTCCTTCTATTCCTCCGTTGTCCTCTTCATTCCAATCGAACACCACTAAATGAATTGCGTATTTCAATGACCTAACACCTACACATACGACAACCCACTCATGCTTTCAAAATTGGAAGTTACCAGAATATCAACTTCAAGATTTGCTTGTCTTTCAAATAGATTTCATTTCAATTTCCGTCARACTTTGAAAATACTCCACTTACCTTTTGCATTTAAATCATCACAGGAAAACAACTGCTTCTAAAATCTAGACACCAAATACAGGTTTCAAACTAGCATAAGTGCATACAATTTTCCACTGGCCGTCATTAAAATGTAGGCTCTGTAGCTGCAAACAATATCAATCAAAAATGTGAAGGACAAGAAGAGATGGATCAAGCATAGTCCCCYTCCATATAATATAGTTTCTACTACTACGAATACCTGAACCTTATATTCCCAGAATTTTGTATGTTACCCTACGCACTCAACAATTGATATCATACCTTTCTATTCCACTTGACTAATGAAATTTGTAGAAAATCTGCACAGTTACCTTACAACGCCCACGTAAGCGCATACAATTCTCTTGTCATTTGGTACCCGTTCCAAAAAAAAAAAACTGAAGCAAGTTCATTTTCTCATAAGAATTCTTTCACATCTTCTATGAATCATACGACATGTCCACAACTACAACAATTTCTTCATTATTTACTTTGTTCTTCCAGCCCAGTCATAGTAGGATCATTCTATAAAAATAATTTTCTAAATAATATCATTACGTATAAATACCTTTACAGCCTAACCACTTTTTGTCTTCAATTCTTCCAACAGCATTCTAGCAATAGGCAACAAGAACATTTGTTTTCCAGTTTTTCTTATCACTTTATTTTACAGTTGCATTTTCTTTGAACATTGCAAATAATTATTGCGGTTATAATAATCTCATTCACTAACTCTCAATGTCAACTTCAAAAGCTGTTCTCCATAAGAGAATTTTGGTACCCATCCTTCGAGTATGCAATGAATTGTACAAGGTCATGTTCCTCCCCTCACTTCTCTTGCAGATGGTAATTCAAAAATCCTAAAATCTTCCAAACTCACCACGCTTGCTGTGGAGTCGGAGGGYGATATGCCAATATGCATATTTTCCAATGCCACTGTCAACCTTTGCTGGTGCCGCATTTTTCTCTTACTCTACGTAGTCTCATAATTTCGAGAAAAGACAAAACCGTCTACATTCCTATTGGAACAACAAGGTCTTGSAATACAAAATCATCTTCAAATAGATCACTTCCATGTCTTCACACGCACCACATGAATTTCTACTAATAGTAAAAGGAAAGCAACTCCGACTTCTTAAGCTACTATTCAGTAATTTAAAAAATCCACGACTCACAATAACTCTACTATAACTATGACCAAAGGATTTACACCGCTCATCAATTCCTTGACATCAATACATAAGAAAAGCTATTACAATATACATAAATATAGTCTGTGGCTCTTACATCTTGAATTACATCTTTGACTATTTCCTGTCAGTACAAGTTCCTCATCAAATGCCCCAATAACTTCCTTTATAGACCTACATTTCCGTCCACAATTCATGAAAAAAAATTGTTCCTAAGATTGACCAGAACTCAACATTGTGATATAGAAACACTCATTACAATGATATATAATACGTCTCGAAATTTTAACCTTGCGACATCTTAGTGGAACACTGCAAATCTGCCAACTCAAAAAGTATTCTTCAATGTCAGCCAGGATGACATCCACCACAACAATACTTTTCAAGAGAAATGCAGACATTCTATCTTCCACTTCAACAATGTTTCACCCAAATTCCAATGATTTTGTGCATTAACTTCATATCCGAAACACAACAACCTTTACACTTACACAACCACTCACTATTTCATCATACTATTCTAAGACAGGCTATKTAGTATACTACGATACAGAGCATGACAATTAAAACGTGACAAAGACAATGAAAATGATTTGTATTCCACCATCCAGATGTCGGCAATGAAGTGACTCCACATTGCCGTCAATGGGATTGTTCTTCAACTACACTTTCCTTGCACATATGACATGCATGGCAGGGAGATTTCTTCACCCGTCAATGTAGTTGGTCTGAATCTGCATTTCTAAACCCCTTCTGTGCACTTTCCCTTGTACAATTTGTTTTGACATTGATGTTTCTCCTGCAAACACACCCTGCAATGACGAGGATGCACACACATGCTTACTTTAACAAAGACAATTTCATTGTACATTGCAACTAATAAATCGTGAATAGGGACAGAAAAGTAGGCCTACATGGAGTACATGCTTCTACTATCACGGGAGTGTTCAATTTGCAGTGCTTCACTTCCTTACYGGCAACCCATAATTCTCATCTCCACTATATACTGTGCGATTAGATTGCACTACTCTTTGAGACAATGTTTGATTTGCAATTCCGCCTTTCAGGCTTTCCAATTCCGCTTCAAGTCTTGCAATGTAATCATCTTTTGATACCTTCTTCGCCTGGAGTTGTCCACCATTTGTAACTCACTTCTATTGGAAGTTTCGGATAAAATGATGGCACTATTGTTGCGTTCCGTTTCCTCCTCTACCTCATCTGTCTGCAACGTAAACATGCATTCCTGTAATAATTAAAAAATATATTCAATCTCCGTTTTGTAGAAAAAAAAAAAAAGATGAAAGTAATATGTGAGACTAAATGAACTTTATAGTACTTTTACAATGCATATAATAAGATTTCTGACCACTTAATAGAACATGTCACATGATTTTTTCATGAGTGCACTCCTCTAGGACCAAATATCCCAAATTTGCCCAAAAACTTTATACTTTTGAAATTCCCTTACCCGACTTCAAAAGATGAAATGTACACTCTAATTTGTTTTGTTCAATTGTAATTTGACTGTGTCGACTGTTCACATACTTGTACTGATGTCTACAAGAATTAAGAATTTATCATTAATGTCTAGTACTAGAGGATCTCAGCCTTCCACTRTAAGCTTCCTGCATGTACACATTCAGTTCAATTGTAAATCACAAATTAAATTGACTTAGATGGAAATTTGGYGCCTTATGAGTACATTATGTTTCAACCAGTGCTATGAAAATACATGGGGCCATARACCACACACTACGTTTCCTTTTGTAACACATGCTAAAAATCTATCTCTACAATCAATTATTCTTGGACTTCATGATAATTRTCGCGTTTACTCATAACTACTACATTATTAGATAATTGGAAGTGACTTTCAACTACAAACATATTTGGGGACATTGTATGGAAAAAAAATACAAGTCAGACTACAACAATTTCAGAATACATACCTAGATGGGACCAGTGTTAACCAATTTCCGTCGGCTGTATTGATCTCCTTCACTGCTATATTCTTCATACACATTTATCGGTGATAAGGTCTGCATAGACTCTTCCTCAAAAACAACTTCAATAAATTTATTCCCACGTTTCTTTGAAATTGTTGCTACTACATTGAGTACTCTTCCAAAACCTTTATCACCTTCCATTTCATCTCGCACTTTGTCTGGGTTTGGTGACCTCCCATATAGTTCTCGAAGTCTTTCTCTTTTTCAGTAATGCTACATCAGTCAGTGCAAGCGAGCCAACTTATATGTTCCACTACGTGGAATAGGACAAAAACAAAGCCTTCACATTACCAATGCCCAAATCCCATGACAACCATGCCATTACATCTTCAGTGTCTTCATGACTTACATGTCTATTATAGAAGTTACCATTCACAAATCCTAGGCAACAATTAGTTTGCAAGAGGACCAACTCTAAAAAAATGAAAGGAATGCATGAATTTGCAAAGTCCTACTGCTTTAATCCTATTCATCTACTATCGTCATCAATGCCCACTTCCTCGGTAACACTGTGACAAATGATGCTAAAGTGTAACATCCACTATGTGATAACCATTAATRAGATAGACAAAGATGAAACAATTTGAATGCAGCGAACGAAACACTATTCATTGTTCACTTCTTTTYTGTAAGTGACAAAGGCATTCCAAATGAATTTAACACTATAGAAAAACAGAATTAGTAGTGTCTCCCTGTGCTACGATGGATAGGCAAGAAACATAACAAGGACATATAAGCTCATATTCAATGAATACTCACACTGTCCAAGAAGTGCTGCAAAGGTGACAGAATACGCATAAACCTCCTCTGATCCTCAATTGACTTTTTGTATGCGTTAAAGGCTTCCACATCCTTCTCAATTGGGATTTTGTTGTCCAACATGGTGCAAAGTGTCTTGTCTTCAGGACCCTTCAAAGTCCAAAATTGCCACTCATAATTTTTTGCTCTAGGTTATTTGTCCACGTAATCCACGGTTGGAGTTGTCGATCTGCCATTCGTTTCTTGTGTGCATTCCCATAGAGCTACCTTTTCTGAATTAAAAAACTCTTGAAAATATTAAACGACTTTGGGACTTTGCTAATGAAGTCATGATTGTTGGAACAAGCGGACACACGCAATACTAGGCTACAATAACGCTATATAATGAAAGGCAAGCTACAAAATTCTAACTGAATGTATACGTAAGTCTTCAATGTCTGTAACATAATAAATCAAATAAAAAGAAACTTGAATGACCTTATGTCCATTTTGTTCTCTCACCTGCTGAATAATTCAATTTTGAGGGTTCTTCAAGATCACTGTCTTGACATTCCAAGGATCTATTTCTTATGATGCCCTTTGAGATTCCTTCTTTTTGTAAAACATTGGCTGTCTTCTTGCTTGAAAGGTTATAGTTGGTTGCCTTTCATATGCTATTCACCACACGCCCACATTTTCTAGCGTCTTCCATTTTTCGATGAAGTTCCTCCACAGCTGGCACCGGATTCTATAGTTTCCCAAATACAGCATCTACAACTGCAGAAGACAAAGGTTTGTTTTTCTTTTTAGCCTTTGCAGAAACGCCCTTTGTTGCCTTATTCTTCCTAACTCGACCACTTTGAGTTGGCTTGTCTGCAACTTCTTTTACTTCAAATGTCCTTTTCCCTGCACCAACTTTTGTAGTTGCTCTTGTTCTAACAAGGGATTTAGAAGCACCCTCCTCCTTCTCTGTCAAAGTTTGGGGAAGCGCGTTCTCCTTTGCAGACATTACCATTGTAACGATCCCAGACTGCCACAGTACATAGCTGATAGTAAGCAAGCACTCTACACTTTTTAGCATGAAATCAACCAAAAAAGGCAATCCTGCATGTACTTCAAGTTATTTGAAATGCAGTATATATTAACATAAATCTAGGTTAAAAAAGAACCACCTTCATTCAACAAAAATCAGCAAAAGCACTTGGTCCTGCCAATGACCTCAAACGGCAATAAATCCCATAATAAGTGGAAATTCATACCTATGCTAATTGTATTTATGATTAGCAAGACCAACACGTTTAGTAGTTTCTATAGTTTCATTGAAGAGTGAAGACATTCAACGTGCTCAAGAGAGGCACAACCACGTGTTTTTTCATTTGCGCATTGCACAAATTGAACTGAACCATAGTCTGTAGTGTCAAATTTACAGTATTCATGCTTCCAATTTCGTAATTTTTGTTCAGTGGGTTCTTTGCAGTGTAAGAAAAGTCCCTAGTCGTACCTCAAATTCAACCATTGCGAACAAATAGTACAAAAACATTAAATCTTTTCTTTTAATATATAACTGACTTGTTCAAGCTAGGAAACTGTAGTGAGTGTCATTCACTCACGCAATGTGTACTATATACCGTCTACACAATGCGATCATATACTTGGAATGTTTTTCCAATGTACAATATAGACATCTACTACACGTGTGATTGACTATTAAGCATCTCCATTGCCTTCAAAATCTCTGGCCCGTGACTTTAACCATTATCAATTTTCTTATACTCCCGTAGACATTGGAGCCTCTACATTTTTAAAAACTTTCGATCCCATGCATCAAAAATAGGACGAGTGCTTCGGCTCTGGGGAACTCCATTGTATGTCTTTGCCCTTCGCACCCCTAGTTGTCGGGCCTGGTGACGAGGATGCAAGGTCCCATGAGAACGCACACAAATGATGTGCCTTCTTGATTCCTTGGGCGCCGTAGAGTTTGGCAGCATCACAGAAAGAGGTCACTCTAGGTCATCATATAGCTTCCTCTGTGTCAATCTCTCGACAGTGGAAGGTGACATTCGAGCAGTGAAGGGATCCCTCGACCGAAGTGGCGAGGGAGAGCAAGATTTTGGCAAGTATGGAGTCCGACTTGGCGGACTGTCCACGACGTCCTCGTCCACGGGGACCAGAGAGAAGTCCATTGTAGAGTTTTCCGTTGCCGCCAAGCAAAGAAAGTTTCATGTGCTCAAGATTGCATTCTGGCCGTATTCGAGAAAAAAATCAGCCGATGCTGAACAAGGAAGTCCGGATGATTGGACCGCATTAGCGTTGGCAACAATACTCTACAAATAGTTGGCAGACAGAGGAAATATTAAGACCGAAAGGCAATTACAGGATGCCAACGACATCATGAGCAAAGAAGTAAAGGTCAACAACGACACAACATTGACTGCAAAAATGTAGCCGAACTAGATGGGAGCACAAATTTAGTAGTGAATAAGCTTTCACAATTATATATTTCAAAGATAACCTGTACAATTTGATGGAAAACACAACCTAGAGCCTATATACAATTTAGTTCGCCTCGAGCTAAAATACCAGCATCCTAAAAGAGCTAACAACTACCGTGCGTAGCACCTGACGAACTCCTAAATTGCATCCCACCAATGGAGACCCTATCTCAAGCTCGTCGAGAGTCTAATCATCTCCATGAGTCTATTATACTCTCGCCGGTTCCGCTCATCACATAGCATTCGGCGCCCCATCTTCCCCAAACTATTTTCGGAAACAATTTGAGGCCGCCATTGCCAGCGAGATGAAGACGCTGGAACCACGGAAGAAGGATGTCCAGGAGAAACGTGTCCTTTGGACCGTTTTCCTTGTTGGTCCATGTGTCCAGGAGCACTACATTTTCCGACTGGTTGAGAATGTGCTTGATCGGACTGTCATCCACTACGACCGTATTTGCAGCCGTGAATTTTCCTCGCTGAACATTGAAAAAATGACCAAGGTCCTTTAGGAAAAGCTCCTTGGTCGTTCCAGGCTCTTTGAACGTAGTGAGATAGCCTGAATTTTCCCTGCACTTGAAAGTGGTGCATGAATTTTGTTCGAACACGAAGTCGGGGAATTTCATGCCTTCGAAGAGGTGAAGGCATATTTCTTCAGTGGTGGAGAGTTTCATCGAGCTCCACATCGAGACGTTAGCGAACAAACCTAGCTAATGCAAGAACTCCGCACAGTTGGGACAGACGAACACTAACTTTGGTCCCACAACCACGGGGATGGTAGCAGAATGCGGCTGCTTAGCATCACTAACGTCTTTGGGCCATCCTTTTGACTTGGCATCCTCGGTGACACACAGAATGCCATTGAGATCTAGGACGGCGTGGAGACACCTATCCACCAACCCTGACCTGACTACGACCGGGAGATCCTTCGACGTCCCTCCACGATGACACGGAGGGGCTAATCCCTGCTATCAAACGGAGAAACGCGAAGCTAGTTACTATCCTGTTGTCCTCATTGGCTCCTCGCAGAGCAATACAGAAATCAAATCTGATATGGACTTAAAAAAGCAAGCATGAAAGAAGGGAGAAGATTCTGGTCTCCCCAAGTTTGAAGAAATGATACGCACCTTTCCTAATTTTGTTGACTTTGTCTGCGAATCACTCACAATTGTCGGTAAAGGAATCTCCACCTCCAGCAGTGCGGCATCCGGAATGATTATATCAGCAGGTGCAGGTTCTGCCAGGCTAACATTGTCCTCTTCGTCAGCAATATCATCTTCGCTCTCACAAGGTTGTTTTCCCTTTGACGCATGAGGACCGGGACTTGGAGTAGAATGCCTTGCAATTGGTGACTGAAGAGGTGTGGACTCATCCATGGCATCCACAGCGCCTGCACTTGGCAAATATTTCATGGTGAAAGTAAGAAGTCCGTGTATTAATTTCTCAAAATTTGAGTCTTCATGTTACAAAATTGAATTTCAAGACTCAAAATGAAGAACTCCGTGGTTATTTCCACATGGAGATTTTTAAAATCCATAATAATGGTTCTCCTATCATCCGCTAAGGGACTGTACAAGCTATGGTACACATCAGGTCGAGTCAACCTAAAACGCCCAAACCACATTAGAACATCAGTGTGCAGCACTTGCATATGGGACCGTGGAAACAGACGTTGGAGGATGGTTGACTATCCCAGCCGGATCATCTTCATTCTCGTCCCCTTCCACGATTGCCTCAGCCTCTGCCGCACTAGGCCCAACTTCCTCCACAGCTTCATCGGCCGGCCTGACTTTGGAATCTGGTCGTGGTGGTGGAGGAGTGATAGAGACCGGGTTAGTCGCTGGAAGAGGAGGAGGCTCATCTTTTTCTTCCGCGGAGGCTGTCGACGTCGGGGTCGGAGTACATGGTACAGGCGCCTTTGCAAGTGAGACAGGAGCAGAAGTGGTGGCAATGTCGCAGACGGTGAGGGAGCAGACAGTGCAAGAATAGGTGTGGGGGGAACCAGAAAGGGAGACCCTTCCTTGGGACGACCAAACACCCCACCCATCGCTGAAGCCATTCCTGCACCTTGGATCATGAGTGGAGCTGCATTTGGAGCGGGTTGAAGCTACGCAATGGGTGCTACGCCTGCCAGGGTGTGACAGATTGCCTTGTACAGGTTCTCTGTTCTCTGAATGTGGAACGCCACGAGATCCTTCAACTCATCCATTCGTGCGCTACTCTCCATATGCATTTGCAGATTCAACTTCCGGTCCTTCTTTTTGGCTTCCTGCATCTTGTCCAACTGCCTCTGGAAGTCGTCCTCGTCGTCGTCGTCAACGACTTCCCTCCTCTTCTTCCGCGGAGTCACGTTTTGTTCGGGAGTGAATGCAGGGGTCCCTTCCACGGGCTGCCCAGAGGAAGCAGAGGACCCCTGGACACTTTGTGAGAGGTTTGTAGGAGGCGTGCCCACATGCTCTACATCAAGGGGTTCAGGGTCCAGTTCGTCCCGGTCCTCACGAGAGTATTCTTCCTCTTTGGTAGCCTCTTCATTGTAGGCTTGAGTCCTCCGTGACCTCGATGACGGAGTCTTTGGGAGGTTCCACACCGACTTCTTGTGCCTGGAAGTGGACGGAGTTGAAGCCCCCGCAGGCTTTCTAGGAAAGAGCTCCTCATCGACGAAATAACCCTTAAGCACAAAGTCATTCTTGTCTAATGACTTCCCCAACTCCACAACACTAGCCCACATGTCGGACTCGTCTGAAGCCCCGACAACGTAGACTTTATGTCCCAGCATCTGCGAGTATATCAACATGTGGAATTAGAGATGGTAGAGAAGCATAGTGCACTGCAGCGGAATATCAAAGGAATTATGCAAAATAGGTCCACCCAACCTAATGTGTCCTAGCAATACGAAGGCACTGCATGGCAGTGGATGAGGTCGACTCGACCTGAAGTTCCTTACCATTGTTGCGCAAGTAAATTTTGCGCCAGCGAAGACGGATAGTACATTTCGTGACCCCAAACCGTAATATTCTAGCATTTTGATATAAAACTCCATCCGAAGCTCCGTATTATGGATCCTGTAGAGGAGCTCATTGTACAGTCATGGTTTGTTGAACATGTCCGTGTCTGGTGCTTGGTAGGCTGGCCTGGGAGGTATAACGGTGGTCCTTAACTTGTCTTGCAAGAACGTCAAGTAGACTCTCTCCACGGCCTTGCTGTTATTTGGAGAGTAGTCTCCCATCCTTTCGTTTTTTGCCGGCCAATAATTTGACGAGTCCATCTGATACTCCTTCAGGACGTCATTCTGCTGGATGAAGCTAATGACTTGAGTCTGCTCGACCAGATCTGCGCAGATGAAAATCCATTTAGGGACATCCTTGAGCGCAGGCTTCTGCATTGCTTGAAAGGAGTTCATGACTGCGTAGAAATATGGCATCATGATTGTGCCGTTCGCCTTATTCAGCACTCCAGGCATGTAGCGGAAGTCAATGACTCTGAAGTTGAGGTCCGCATTGGTTCCTCTTTCCATGCATCCTTTGGCCAGTCGTGGTGCTTCTCCGCCGCCAAGTCATAAGTCATGTAATGCGCGACAGATTGGGGCTTCACGAAATTGCTCCTGCGCTCAAGGAAGACCCTAAAAAATTCCGCCGCGTACGGAGACAAGTTTGCAGCGGTCTTCTTCTTCGACTTGGTCTGCTTCGCATGCTTCCAGTACTCCTCTCCAGGCTGCTCTAGGAGAACGTTCATGGTGGCGCTTGTAATGGAGCGACTGCTCTTGAACTCGCTCCACTTCTTGACGTTGAGGTCATTGAAGGAATTCAATAATCCAATGTCGGGTGAAGAAGGTGTAGCTCCCTCTTCACCAAGTACTTGCGCTTACGGCACTTGACCCAGTCCTTTGCCGTGTAGCAACTCTCCAGCACGGAGGAGATCATCTTCACAGTGACCTTTGGATACTTCAAATTCTGCTTCTTGGGGTCCATGTGCAGAATGTGCTTGGCGAGCTTCGCCAGGTCGTCGTAGGAGAGGTTACCCAACCACTTGAAGAACTCGTGCGTCAAGTTTCCACTCTCAGACTTCCACCCAGGTCTCTCATTGAATTTCACGAGATGGTCAGGGTCGATGAGTTCTCCGTGAGCTGCACTCAAAATGACCTCACTCCAGAGTTTGAAGACAGCGTCAGGAGCGGTGATGATCTTCAGCTCATTCGTGATTTTCAACTTCTCCTGAGCGTCCTTTCCCCTCGATGATTTCTGGGATTTCACCACGTCCAACATGGCGAAGCGGATGTTCATGGCTTTCGTGAACTCCTGCTAGAAGTGAACAATGCAAGAACTAAGTTAGTGACAATTTAGGTTGGTGCAACCTAAATTGACATCATGTGCATTTTTTGAAGGAAATTTACAGAAAATGTCAGTTCAGGTCGAGTCGACCTAAACAGACTTACCTTGAACTTTATGGTGTTTCCCTTGTTTTCAACATTAAGCCGTGCAACGGAGACCGTCTCGACGGGGGTTGCGTCCTTTGGATTCTTTGGACTCCCCATGTTCACCCAACAAGTCCTGGCACCAAGAATATTTGTTGACCACGATGGTTTCAAGGCGACAAAATGATTTACACGATTGTAAAATGCGAAAATCGTCCGGAGAACTTCATTATTGTCTGACCATACAATGTAGCAATCCCACTCCCGGAAATGCTTCAGGATGGCCTCATCCACATTGGTCTCTACCATCATTTTACTGGCGGAGACACTGTGCTGCCCATTCACTATGTAGAATCGGCCTTTACTAACCCGGTCCCAATCTTCTGGACCAGGCTTCTTCGCTTTGTTGACAGGCATGACACAAAGGGTCTCTAAAAGTTCAAACAAAAGTCACACGAGAAACAAAAAAATACAAGTTACATGAGAAACAAAGAACCGTAAGTCCTACAAGAAACACAAGTAAAAACGACAAACAAAAGTCACACGAGAAACACAACTCGAAACAAAAGTCAAACAAAAAACCATCCTATACTCAGACCTAAAACCACAGCAGCACACAACAAAATTTAGACACAAACGTCAACTCAATTCACGAAGGCTGAGGGACCTTACTAGCTTGTTTTTCTTGACCAGCTCCACGTATAGAACTGCTGGCTCCTCAAAATGCGCTCGCCATTGTGTCTGGCGCTAGTGCTGGTAACAAACCCTTGTGTTCTGAAAATTCGTCCGTGAAGCCCACCCGCAGCGAACTCGTCCATAAAGCCCTCCCGTAGCATACAGATTCAAGTCCGTAAAACCCACCTTAAAACATTTCGCTTCAATCTCCTCTCAGCCTGCATCGATCATTCGCTCACGCTGGCCAGAAGTGCAGCCTAAATTCAAGGAAAATCGAATCAAAAGAAAACCATGAAGCCCAGCCTAAAACGCAGCAAACTAGACCCTACAGCGGAGCAAACTCGCACTCCTGAAAATGCAGCGAAACACAGCGAAACGCAGCAAAACTCTCCACAAAACAAGGAACGCAACGAAAGTGAAACAGCAAATCCTAGCCTTTGAGCAAGCTGGTCCCAATACCCGGGTCAACAGTGGCCGGATATGATAACTAGTGCCCACCAATCTCGATACCCGGGAACCAGGGCCGGATATAAGAACCGGCGGTTACCTGGACCCCAGTTACCTTGAACCCCTGATTACTTTTTATTACTGATATTTATGTTTAATTTGATTATCATTCATCAAATTAAATTATAATCATATTATATAAAATAATATAAATATTTAAAAATATTATACATAATATTAAATAATGACATAATAATGGTATTATAATTTTAATATATAATACTATAATATAATATATAATATTATAATAGTTATCTATATTATTACTAGTTATTACTAGTACATAACTATTACTAGTTATTAAATCATAATACATTATATATTTAATATATCATAACTTAAATCATATATGAAATTTATATATATCACTTAAGTCATTTAAATATATGGTATATTATATCATTATATCATGATATCATGATATCATAATACTTATGACTATATTAATCATATCTATGATTTTATATGATATATTATGTTGTCCATTTAATGACTAATATAAAAATTAGTTATCTATATTATTATCTATATTTATACATAATAATAGTTATCTAGTTTCAAATGTATAGTTATAATATATAATATATAATATTTATATATTTTAAATATTAAAGATATAATATTATGTAATGATAAATAATATTAAATATTATTAATATTATAATATTAGATTAATATTAATTATATTAGATTAATATTAATTACATTAATTATATTAAAGTTTATTATAAATTAAACTTTTTGTGTACAAATACTACGTTCCTAAATAGCAAATTTATCCCTTAGTAGTGGAATGTTAAATAACTAAAGTCATTATTTTGTCTTTTATGATTGAATCTCCTTCAACAAGTGAACCGAAGAAAATTATTTTCTTTTGGGATTTCTAGATGATTGGCTTTTAGAAATGCAAGAAAATTCATTCCTATACAAAAAAAAATACCGGACATGGTATTGGCAAACCCTAAATTAAGAAAGACTTTCATGTAAAAATGAACGTGCTTCTCCGATTTGTTATGAATTAAATACATCAGCCTTTTTGTTATTAATAAAAGATGGCATGATTTTGTTTGGGGATAAAATGGCTAAATGCAAAACAAATTTTCCCATGAATCTCAACCCTCCCTATGCTTTGCAACCTACACTAATTTTATTCACGAGGACTGAACGTAAAAATCAACGCGCTTCTCCGATTTGTTATGAATTAAATACAGCAGTCTTTTTCTTATTAATAAAATATTTTAATCTTGTGTCAAGAAAAAATGGCTAAACGCAAAATGAATTTTCCCATGAATGTCAACCTTTCCTAAGCTTTGCAACTTATACTAATTTTATTGGCAAGGATTGAACGTAAAAATCAACCGACGCGCTTCTCCGGTTTGTTATGAATTATAATCATCAATCTTTTTCTTATTAATAAATTTGTTTATAAATCAAATAGTCAACTACAAACTTTATAAAGCTAATAATCAACTAAAAAATGAAACATTACTCTAGAGTCACATAAAAAACATTTATTTCATAAAAGCCATACAGTAACTTTTCAAACGAAAAATAAGAATTTTTATTCAATGCATTTTTTAATAGATTTATTGGCAGTAAATTGTCAATGAATCTATATGATTCATGAGAACTTTTGGGCATACATTGGGCTTTAGAATGAGAAATGAAGTACTCATACTTAGTATAATCAGAAATGCGTACTACTATCATGGTGAGCACTATTAATATTGAATTCATTGCCTACAATGACAATGATGTCACTTCAAGCCAATAATGGACATTCATGCTTTAGAAGTGCTATTCCTACGTAATGGAGAATGTCATCATTATTTTTTAATCATAGTCCATCATGGCCTTACTAACGAATGGAAAATAATTGTTTAGCTATGTCAGTTGTATATAGAATTTGAAGACCTTATCTTTAAAATTTCTAAAAATTGTTTTCCATAAACTACCAGCAAGTTTCATGTTCCAATTATTCTTTGTCTATATTTAGGAGAAATAATTATGGAATTTATGGCCATAAGGAAAAAAAAATTGAAAGTGGTTTATGGAAAAAGAATGAAGAAATCAGAAGTAATTTGTTGGGAGAGTATGCAAAAATTGGAAGTTGATATTAAAATACATTGAAATCAGCACTTCATCTTTTATTTAAATTTTCAGGTACACAAACAATGGCAGAAGCTTTAAATTATCATAGACTGGACAAATTTGAAACAATTGAAACTTATGGAACCATTTCTTTCCATGCATTTGCGTAGGATTCAATCATTTACAAATGTGCTCCTTAAAAACACAATATGATTATGATAAATTTAAAATCAATTACATAGTTAGGGTTTAAATTATTCAATTTAGAATATAAGATGTTTTAGGTCCACGTCATAAAAAAGTAGGAGAACATGAAAATATTAAAGGCATGCCGTTTAGGTATAATTGTACAATTTGGTATACAAAACAAATTAGAATTTCACTGTACTTTTGAGAACCAAAACCATCGATGTTATACAATGTGTATCCAAATAGATGCCCAGGTAAATTAGACAACAAGCTTCAAATATCTGAGTACTTTGAAATTGTAGCAATATTGCATTCATCCTTTCATTTTTTAGTAATTAGAATAGTATTAATAAATAAAATAATGATGTTGCTGTCTTCTAATGGAACAAATTCAAAATACCGGAACAATACTCATAGAATATGCACGTAATGCATTACTAAATTCAAGGTACAAGTTTGTTTTACTTAGTACTAGGTCTCTTCATTGCAYATACTATTGCAATTTGTAAATTCATGATGTTTTATTATTATTGCCAAATGTAAATTAAATAAAAAGGTTTGTTTCATGGTTGAAGGACATTCAACCGATTCAACA